>MU260325.1:47500-97500 GCA_020310875.1 Ceratopteris richardii
TCATTTGAGGAGTTAGTCTCTGTTCTGTTGCAGGAAGATCAGTCCAGGCAGAACATGTCCATTATGCGAGTTGCAAATCAAGCTTTCTTGGCTAGTTAGAAGGGCAAACGAAAATGATCTTCAACTAGTAAGCAGAAATCTTCTAATTCTGCACATTTGAAGAAGGAAGATAAAGATGAGAAGAAATAAAAAAAGCACAAATTGTTTTGTAAGTACTGTAAAGGGAATGATCATATCATAAAGAATTGTCCAAAATTGGTTGCTAAAGAGGCAAAGAAGAAAGAGGCTGGGATGGTTGTTGCAGAGGCCTCTACACCAAAAACAGAGTCTGCTAATCTTGTGCAGGAAGAAGAATGGGCGTTTACCACTGTCTGCAGTTTTGACCCATCTTCGCATGAGTAGTGCATGTCTGCAGTAGACTCAGATGTTTGGTATTTTGATAGTGGGGTGACCAAACATGTTACCTTGCAGCGCAATTTCTTCTCTTCACTCGAGCCTGCCCCTACAGGGAATACTGTTAATGCACCAACAACTCCTCTTATCCTATTATGGGAGTTGGTAAAATCATTTTGACTACTGCTGATGGTAGTTCTTTCACTTTGTTAGATGCTTTATTTGTGCCAGGGATCAAGAAGAGCCTGTTATCAGTTTTCGCATTAGCCAAGATTGGCATGGTTGTGAAATTCATTGATGACAAGTGTACAGTTCATGATCTATCAAATGGCGATGTGATTATTGCTTCTAGAATTTTATGTCATGGGCTGTATAATCTCATAGACTATGAAAGATCTGTAAATGATTTGGCATGTGCAGTAAATGATTCTCAGGCTATGTCAGATGCAAAGCTTTGGCATGCATGCTTTGGTCATCTGAATTTTGCTAGTTTGCTACGCCTGCAAAAATTTAAAATGGTGTCCTCTTTGCCCAGACTTGAGGCACCTAGAAAACATGTTTGTAAAGGCTGTATTTTGGGAAAAATGCAGCGTTCGTCCTTTCCAAAAGATGGTTCAGTTTGGGCTACTCAGAAATTGCAGCTTGTACATAGTGATGTCTGTGGTCCTATCCGGACACCTTCTTTTGGGAATTATCTTTACTTCGTGACTTTCATCGATGATTTTTCTAGGCATGCATGGGTATATCCATTGAAGGCAAAGTCTGATGTGTTCATGTGCTTCAAACAGTTTTTGGTTTTGGCTGAAAATCTGTCAGCATGTAAAATGGGCACCCTCCGTTCTGATTGAGGGGGGGAATATATGTCTTTTGATTTTAATGCATTTCTGGCTGAACGTGGGATAAAACACCAGTGTACAGTGCCGTATACACCTCAATAGAATGGAGTTGCTAAACGAAAGAATAGGTCACTCATGGAGATGGCGACGTGTATGGTCAAGAGTCAGGTTTTACCACATAGTTTCTGGCTTGAGGCTATCATGTGTGCAGCATATGTACTAAACACGTGTCCCACTAAAGCGCTGCAGTCTATCACTCCATATGGGGCTTGGCATGATCGCAAGCCATCTGTTGCTCATCTACGTGTTTTTGGTTGTTTGCCATATGCATTAATGCCTGAACAATATCGCAAAAAATTGGATGATAAAGCAGTAAAATGTATTTTTGTTGGGTGCAGTTCTGAAAAGGCTATCATCTGTATCATCCACAGACTAAACGCATTCTGGTTAACCGTAACCTTTTTTTTGTGGAAGATGCTATTCAGCCATTGCTTTCATGTACTAAGGAGACATCTGTTAGCTCCAAAGACATGTATGATACTTTGCTACCTCTTTTTACAGGTGGAGAGTCTAGTGCTGGTCCCAATGAGGCAACTTCTCAACCTTTCCAGGTTTCATGTGATGATGCAGATCATTCCATTTCTGATGCAGATTTACATGATGCACTAGTTGATGAGAGAGCTGATATTGAGTAGGCAAAAACTATGCCAAAATGGCTAGTGCAGACTTTGCGTGACAGCAAATTAGATGCACCTCTGTCATATCATACTCGTTTAGGCTCTCATAGTGCCTCTTTTGCATCAGATTTCTATGCTATGGCTGCATCTAGTCTCTGTGATGAGAATGAGCCTATTTCGTTTGATGAAGCACAAAATTCAGAAAATTGGATGGCTTCTATGCAATCTGAATATGATGCTATAATGAAGAATGGTACTTGGTCTTTATGTGACTTGCCTCCAGGCAAGAAGGCCATTGGCACTAAGTGGGTATACAAGCTAAAGCATAAAACAGACGGTAAAGTTGACAGGTATAAGGCTAGGCTTGTTGCAAAGGGTTATGCATAGGAAAGAGGCATTGATTTTGATGAGACCTTTGCACCTACATGCTGTATGACTACTATTCGGAGCATCTGTGCACTTGCAACTCATCATGGTTGGAATGTACATGAGTTGGACATTAAAACAACATATCTGAATGGTGACTTGCATGAAGGAGTGTATGTTTTTCAGCCCCGTGGCTTTGTGCAGAAAGGGCATGAAAACCAGGTGTGCAGGTTAAAGAAGGCATTATATTGTTTAAAGCAAGCACCGTGCTTGGTATGATAAGATAATGCCTATCTGATTGCACATGGTTTTGAGAATAGTCCAACTAAAAGCACCTTATATGTTAAGCGTGCTAATGATGTGCTTTTGATCATTGTTTTCTATGTTGACGACATGCTGGTCACTAGTCCTATTGAGAAGCATATTGTTGATTTTAAGGCTGATTTGCATGCCTCGTTTGAGATGTTTGATTTGGGGTGTTTGCATCACTATTTGGGCATTCAATTTATGCCAGTTGATGGTGGAACGGCTTTATGTCAAATGAATTATATTGACACATTATTGCAGCATTTTGGCCTTGATTTACTTATGCATTGTTGATGCAAGGCAATCAATAATTGAAGTTTTAATGAAGTTTTGAAGTCAAGGATTGAAGAAAAGATCAAGATATGAAGCATGAAGAAAGTACATGATCAGAGATTGAAGATATGTATACATATGTACATTAATTTAGAGTTAGTTCACTTATACTTTTGTATGGTGATGGACTTGTACATGTTTGCCTATATATACAAGGAAAAATGTCGGGGCAAATATGAAAGAGCATGAGAATAGAGAAATTAGAAGTTGTATGAGTCATTAGACACTTTAAAAGTGAGTAAGACTTCTCTCATCACTCATATGTAAAGTTTTCTAGAAATGAAGAAAAGTTGCGCCCGATATTTCTGAGAGTTCTCCTTCTGTGTTGAGTCTTTTGTGAAATGCTTTTGTACAACTCTAAGTCTATAGTTGATTGACCTTTGTACAAATTTTCAGCTTCTAATTGTGATGAGGCTGAGAGAATTGAGTGTAGGAACATTTACATGTGTAAATGTAAAGAAGAGAAGTTGCAGGAGGTGCAAAATTTGATGCTAATGTTTTGGTCATTTCTCCTTCCACAGTGTAAAGCTTTGAGCAAGCAAGCACTCATTCTTTAAGTTGGAAGGTAAGCTACCTATGGCTAAAAGCATTTGATTAAACAGGTCCTAGTTTGGGAGAACCAAGCTTCAAAAGTTGTAGGTGTCAAAGTTGCTTGTAAATAACTAAAGTTTTAGACATAGGTGACCTGTTAAGATCATTTCTCAAGTTCTACTGAGTCTTTTGGAATGATTTACTTGGAGGAGGTGTGAAAACTATAAGGACACCTTGTGCAAAGTTTTATAAAAAACTTTACACATTTGATAAGTCAATGAGTGAGTTATGTGCAACAGACTTTCTGTGTAGTCACATTCTTCATAGTTTGTTCAAGATTTTGGAAATTGAGTATTGATCCCCCAAATTGGTGAAGGTTTTAAGTTATTCTTGATATAGAGGTGCTCTAACTTCAAGGATAACTTGTTCTTTTGGAGATTAACACCCTCCATCAATGGTATCAGAGCAAGAAGCATCAAAATTGAGGAAAGGAGGACCCCGACTTCTGCAGTTATAAAGAATTCAACATTTGAAGATACAAAGGGTGAAAGCTTGAAAAGGAGGCCAGAAGATATCAAGGAAGACAAAAGGAACTTCATTCAAAGCAAAGGTAACCTTATTCCTCATAAAGCTTGAAGGATTTAATACACATGTGAAGAAAGGATGGGAGATTCTCTTCAGATAGAGAAATTGGATAGAGAGAACTATCCAGCATGGTCAATGAGGATGGAAGCTCATCTTATGAGCAAAGACTTGATAGGTTATATTACAAGTGAAGAAGAAAAGCCTCAGTTCAGAGATCCTAGTGTTCCAATTAGGGATGAATTGTCAGATTTGAAGACTTGGATGAAGAGAGATGCTCAAGCTAGGATCATTATCTATATGGGAGTTAATGACTACTTGCTACCTCACATTAGAGGTTTTGAAAGTGCAAGTGATATATGGAATGCTTTGGAGGAGCATTTCCAAAACACCACAAAGTCAAGGAAGGCATCCTTGTGGGCAAAGTTTACCACATTCAAGAAGAAGGCCTCTCAATCCATCTCAGATTATGTAACAAGGATGAAGGACATTGCAGATGCATTAGGAGCAGTTGATGAAGATATTGAGGAGGATAAATTGGTAAGGCAAATCCTCACAGGCTTGAGAGGTGATGACAAATGGAAGCCATTCATTTTGTGTACTAAATTATCACTACATCATTTTACTCCTGATTTAAATAAGTTGCTAGGACACATGCTAACCTTTGAGTAGGATGTCAAAGGTGAAAGTGATAAAAGTGCAGGTCAAGCAATGTATTCAAAGGATAAGAAGAAAAATAGCAAAGGGAAGCAACAAGCAAATGAAGATGAAGGTACAACTAGCCAAGCTAACTTCCTAATTGGAAGAGGAGGTGGCAAAGGTAGAGGAAGAGGCAGAAGTAATAAAGATGGAGTCAAAGCTTGCTGGATTTGTGGTAAAACAAATCACTCAGCTCATGTTTGTTGGCATAATACTCAGAATAATGGTGAATATAATGAGAACTTTAATTCAAGAGGAAGAGGTGGCAGAAATCAAAGAGGTCATTTCAGAGGTAGAGGTAGTAGAGGTTACTTTGGAAGAAATGCACATAGAGGATTCCAAAGTCAACAATACAACAATACCTACTATAATTATGCTTCAGATCAGAAGGAGGATTCAACATGATAATGAATGCAACTTGTGAAAGGAAAAGTGAAGACCAAAGACTCTTCTACATTGACTCAAGGTGTAGTAATCACCTGAGTGGCAACATAGCTTTGATGACTGATTTGGAGAATAAGGTAAGTAATCATGTAGTTCAAACAGGCAACAATACAAAGCACAATGTGAAGTCAATTAGATCAGTGAAGGCCAAGGATGGAAGTACTCTCTTGAGTAAGGTTTTGTATGTTCCTACAATTCCAAAGAAGCTGATAAGTGTAGGACAAATTGTTGAAAAAGGTTATGAAGTTAGGTTCACTAATGAAGGCATTTTTGTGGAAGACCCTAGCAATGGGTATAAACAAATTGTTTCAGGGAAGAAAGAAGGAAGATTGTTCACATTGAAGATTCAAGGTAACATTGGTCATGCCTTGTTCACCTATGGAGGACATAAGATCTCTAAGTTAGATCTTTGGCACAAAAGGCTTGGACATTTCAATGAAAGAGGTATTAAAGATATGGTTAACAATGGTTCAGTGCTTGGGTTGCCTAATGTTGCAGGTCAACATATGACATACAAATGTGAGGCATGTTAATTAGGTAAGGCTCATAGGCAACCTTATTCCAAACATGGTTTTATATATTCACAGAAGCTTGAATTGGTACACACAGATGTGTGGGGACCATCAAAGGATTTCAACATCAATGGTTCAAGGTATTATGTGATTTATGTTGATGATGCTACCAGATGGATCACTATCTATGTGGTCAAAGATAAGTCAGAGGTACTCAATACATTCAAACATTATCATGTGTATGCAGAGAGAATTACAGGTCAAAAATTGAAGAGATTAAGGTCAGATGGAGGGGAAGAGTATTTCTCTCACGAGTTCAGTGATTACTTGTGGAATGTAGGTATAAAAAGGGAAATTACTTGCAGGTACTCTCCTCAACAAAATGGTGTAGCACAATGGAGGAATAGAACTCTTGATGAGTTTGAAAGATACATGATGAAGGAGAAAAATTGCCCAAATTATTTGTGGGCTGAGGTTGTAAATAGAACCACATATTTGGTCAATAGATTACCATGTAAAGCTTTGCAGGGTATGACACCATATGAGGGATGGTGGGGTAAGAGACCTACTCTAGATCATTGCAAAGTATTTGGATGTTTGGCATATGCATATGTGCCATCTCAATTAAGGCACAAATTGGAACCTAAAGCTGAAAAGTATGTGTTCATTGGATATGATGATAAGCAGATGGGATATAGGTTGTGGGGTCCATTGACAAAACAATTCCTTGAATCAAAGGATGTTACATTTGATGAGCAAGGTACTTGGTATGCAAGTACAATCAATATTTATGCAGGTGATGAAGAAGTTAAGAAAGGTAAATCAAAGGTTCAGATATTTGATGAAGAGGAGAACAATGAAGTACAGGTTGAAGTTGAAGAAGTACCAAGGTTTGATCCAGAATGTGATGAACCAGAAACCTCAAGGAGTGGAGAACTCAGAAGGTCATCAAGACACAAATGGCAACCTACAAGGTATAGTTATGATACTTCTTTTTTAGCTACCAAAGATTATGCTTATATGATAAAGGCAGATTAAGACCCTTCTACATATGAAGAGGCAAAAGGTAAGGAAAATTGGGAGAAAGCTATGTAGGAAGAGTATGATGCATTGATGGAGAATCAGACATGGGATTTGGTTCCTAAACCAAATAGTCAGAAGATCATTGGATGCAAATAGGTCTACAAGACAAAGAGGTTTGCAGATGGAAGTGTGTCTAGATATAAAGTTAGACTTGTTGTGAAAGGTTTTGCTCACACATATGGTATAGATTATAATGAGACCTATAGTCCTATGGCAAAGATGACAACCATCAGGACACTCATAGCTATTGCTACATGTAAACATTGGAAATTATGTCAATTAGATGTGAAGAATGCCTTTCTAAATGGTTACATTTCAGATGATGTTTTCATGGAGCAACCACAAGGATTCAGAAATGAAAGGTATCCAGATCATGTATGTAAGCTCAAGAGAGCTTTGTATGGTTTGAAGCAGGTCCCAATGGCATGGAATTATAGACTTGTGAAGTTCTTGAAAGAAATTGGTTTCCAAGTATCTAAAGCAGATAGTAGCTTGCTTGTTAAAGCAAGTGATGATGGGTTCATTTACATGTGCATATATGTTGATTATATAATTCTTACAGGTACAGATGAGAAAGGCATTCAAAGCCTAAAGAAGCAAATGGAGAAAGAGTTCAAGATTAGTGACTTGGGAGACTTGTCATATTTCTTGGGCATGGAGATTTCATACACTCAACATGGAGTGTATGTAACTCAAGAAAGTTATTTGAAAAACTTGTTGATCAAGTTTAAAATGGATGATTGTAGGGTAGCACCTACTCCAATGGAGGTGAATCACAAATTGAGTAGATATGGAGGAGAAGAGTTCAAGGACATGAAGCTATATCAAAGTTTGGTTGGTAGTCTGATCTATGCTACATTAACTAGGCCTGATTTGTCATATGCAATTGGAGTATTGTCTCAATTTATGCATTGTCCTAGGAAAGAACATTGGGTTGTAGGACAAAGAGTGTTGAGGTACATTAAGGGTACACTCAAAGAAGGTTTGTATTATGGTTTTACATCAGATACAAACATCAAGATTTATAGTGATACAGATTGGGCAGGTAATCCTGATGATAGGAGATCAACTTATGGATACTTGTGTTATGTGGGAGATAAGTTAATTTCATGGTGTTCAAAGAAGCAACACATAGTTGCTTTATCATCCACAGAGGCTATGTACAAAGGTATGGTGGAAGCTGCAAAGGAAGTGATATCGCTCAAGACTCTTACGAAGAGTTTTGACATCATTCAGAGTACACCCACTATTCATGGAGATAACATGAGTTCATTGTATTTAGCTGCCAATCCTCTTTTTCATGCCAGGACTAAACACATTGAGATTCAGTATCATTTTCTAAGAGAGAAGGTGATGGATAAAGAGATTGAAGTTATACATACTTCAACAAAAGATCAGATAGCTGATATGCTAACCAAAAGCTTGGATGGACCAAAGCTACAAAGATTCAAAGACATGGTAGGCATAAAGAAGATAGAGAAAACCTCAATTGATGATTGAGGGGGAGCTGTTGGTGCAAGGCAATCAACAATTGAAGTTTTAATGAAGTTTTGAAGTCAAGGATTGAAGAAAAGATCAAGATATGAAGCATGAAGAAGGTACATGTTCAGAGATTGAAGATATGTATACATATGTACATTAATTTAGAGTTAGTTCACTTATACTTTTGTATGGTGATGGACTTGTACATATTTGCCTATATATACAAGGAAAAATGTTGGGGCAAATTTGAGAGAGCATGTGAATAGAGAAATTAGAAGTTGTATGAGTCATTAGACACTTTGGAAGTGAGTAAGATTTCTCTCATCACTCAGATGTAAAGTTTTCCAGAAATGAAGAAAAGTTGCACCCGATATTTCTGAGAGTTCTCCTTCTGTGTTGAGTCTTTTGTGAAATGCTTTTGTAAACTCTAAGTCTATAGTTGATTGACCTCTGTACAAATTTTCAGCTTCTAATTGTGATCAGGCTGAGAGAATTGAGTGTAGAAACATTTACATGTGTAAATGTAAAGAAGAGAAGTTGCAAGAGGCACAAAATTTGATGCTAATGTTTTGGTTTGTTCTCCTTCCACAGTGTAATGTTTTGAGCGAGCAAGCACTCATTCTTTAAATTGGAAGGTAAGCTACTTATGGCTAAAAGCATTTGATTAAATGGGTTCTAGTTTGGGAGATCCAAGCTTTAAAAGTTGTAGGTGTCAAAGTGGACTCTAAATAACTATAGTTTTAGACATAGGTGACTTGTTAAGATCATTTCTCAAGATCTACTGAGTCTTTTGGAATGATTTAACTTGGAAGAGGTGCGAAAACTGTAGGCGACACCTTGGGCAAAGTTTTTTAAAAAACTTTACACATTTGATAAGTCAATGAGTGAGTTATGTGGAGTAGACTTTCTATGTAGTCACCGTCTTCACAATTTGTTCAAGATTTTGGAAATTGAATATTGATCCTCCAAATTGGTGAAGGTTTTAAGTTATTCCTGATATAGAGGTGCTCTAACTTCAAGGATAACTTGTTCTTTTGGAGATTAACACTCTCCATCATGCATTACTCGGCCAGATATTCAGTTTGTTGTCTCACAGATGAGCACGTTTATGCATTGCCCAGGAGTCAAGCATTGGAAGGCATTTAAGATCATCTCTTGCTATTTGAGTGGTACTCGGCTACTTGGATAGATAGATAGATAGATAGATAGATAAATAGATAGATAGATAGATAGATAGGTAGATAGATAGGTAGATAGATAGATGCACGGATAGATAGATAGATAGATAGATAGATAGATAGATAGATAGATAGATAGATAGATAGATAGATAGATAGATAGATAGATAGATAGATAGATAGATAGATAGATAGATAGATAGATAGATAGATAGATAGATAGATACATGGATGGATGGATGGATGGATGGATGGATGATAGATAGATAGATAGATAGATAGATAGATAGATAGATAGATAGATAGAAACATAGATGGATAGATAGATAGATAAAGAGATACATACATACATACATACATATACATATATATATATATATATATATATATATATATATATATATATATATATATATATATATATATATATATATATATATATATATATATATATATATATATATATATATATATATATATATATATATATATATATATATATAGAATGATAGATGGATAGATAGATAGATAGATAGATAGATGGATAGATAGATAGATAGATAGATAGATAGATAGATAGATAGATAGATAGATAGATAGATAGATAGATAGATAGATAGATAGATAGATAGATAGATAGATAGATAGATAGATAGATAGATAGATAGATAGATAGATAGATAGATAGATAGATAAATAGACAGACGGATCTAAAAATAAAAATTCGATGCCTAGCATCGAATTTCAGTCAAGGTCGATGCTGGGCATCGACTTTGAGCTATAAGACCACTTGTATGCTATAAGTCGATGCCGGGCATCAACTTTATGCTGAAACTCGATGCCAGGCATCATGTTGCTCCACAAACTTCATGTTTTTAGAAGATTCAACAACAGGTAACACATAGAGAATGAAAACAATGAATTATAAGCCAAGATTCGATGCCAAGCATCGAATTGCTCAGAAAACTTGAACTTTTGAATTCATCACACAGTAGGCAAGCATGGAGATGATGGAGAGAGACTCATACACAGAACTTTACTCAGTTCTTTCTCATAGCTATGAAAACTCAGAAGTTTTACATATGGTTTCTCACTCAGAAAAGCCCGACTATACTCAGTCGTATAAAATGAACTCCTTCTCTCTTCTTTCTCTCTATTCTCTCTCTCATGCCGCGTCAGTTGATACAAACTAACTTATATAGATTTTCGTATTCTCTGATTTTAAAAAACTTCTAGAACTAAAGTGAACTAACTTTACAAATATGATACACTTGTGAGTTTGTCCCTTCACATAGGCATGGGGTTTTCTTCCTAAGATTTGAACTTCAAATATATGTCCAATTAGTGATTGTTTCTCCAACAGCTCCCCCTCAATCACTAATTGACATTCATTGTTTCTTCATATCATCTTCTTTTCTTTTACTCCTGCCATGCTTTTGAATCTGATGGTCTTCACACCATCCAAGCTCTTTGTCATTATGTTTGCTAACTGATCTTTAGTAGAAATGTACTCCACTTCAATCTCCTTCTCCATTACCTTTTCTCTGAGAAAATGATACTGTATCTCTATGTGCTTTGTCCTTGCATGAAAAACTGGATTTGCTGCAAGATAAAGTGAACTCATATTATCTCCATGTATTGTAGATGTACCTTGATCAATGCCCAAGCTTTTGAACAATGTCTGCATCCATATGACCTCCTTAGCTGCTTCCACAAGTCCTTTGTATTCAGCTTCAGTTGATGATAATGCTACTGTATGTTGTTTCTTTGAACACTAACTTACAAGCTTATCACCAATGTATATCATGTAACCATGAGTTGATCTTCTGTCATCGTGGTTACCTGCCCAGTCTGAGTCACTGTAGGCTCTCAACTTCAAATCTGATGTAAAAGGATAATATAATCCTTCCTTTATAGTTCCTTTGATATATCTGAGAACTCTTTGACCTGCAATCCAATGTGGTCAGCTTTAGGTTCCAATTTGTGCCTTAATTGAGATGGCACATATGCATATGCCAAACATCCAAATACTTTGTAATGATCTAGAGTAGGTCTCTTACCCCACCATGCCTCATATGGTGTCATACCCTGCAAAGCTTTACATGGTAATCTATTGACCAAGTATGTACCTGTATTTACAGCCTCAACCCACAAATAATTTGGGCAATTTTTCTCCTTCATCATGGATCTTGCAAACTCAACAAGAGTTCTATTCCTCCTTTCTACTACACCATTTTGTTGAGGAGAGTACCTGCAAGTAATTTCCCTTTTTATACTTGCATTCCACAAGTAATCACTGAGCACATTAGAGAAATACTCTCCCCCTCCATTTGACCTTAGTCTCTTCAAATTTTGACCTATAATTCTCTCTGCATACACATGATAATGTTTGAATGTATTGAATACCTCTGACTTATCTTTGATCACATAGATAGTGATCCATCTGGTAGCATCATCAACATAAATCACATAATACCTTGAACCATTGATACTGAAATCCTTTGATGGTCCCCACACATCTGTGTGTACCAACTCAAGCTTCTCTAAATACATAAAACCATGCTTGGAATAAGATTGCTTATGAGCCTTACCTAATTGACATGCCTCAAATCTGTATGTCATATGTTGACTTGCAACATTAGGCAATCCAAGCACTGAACCATTGTTAACCATATCTTTAATACCTCTTTCATTGAAATGTCCAAGCCTTTTGTGCCAAAGATCTAACTCAGAGATCTTATGTCCTCCATAGGTGAACAAGGCATGACCAATGTTACCTTGAATCTTCAATGTGAACAATCTTCCTGCTTTCTTCCGTGAAACAATTTGTTTATACCCATTGCTAGGGTCTTCCACAAAAACACCTTCATTATTGAACCTAACTTCATAACCTTTTTCAACAATTTATCCTACACTTATCAGATTCTTTGGAATTGTAGGAACATACAAAACCTTACTCAAGAGAGTACTTCCATCCTTGGCCTTCACTAATCCAATTGACTTCACATTATGCTTTGTATTGTCACCTGTTTGAACTACATGATTAGTTACCTTATTCTCCAAATCATTCATCAAAGCTATGTTGCCACTCAGGTGATCACTACACCCCGAGTCAATGTAGAAGACTCTTTGGTCTTCACTTTGCCTTTCACAAGTTGCATTTATTATCAATGTTGAATCCTCCTTCTAATCTGAAGCATAATTGTAGTAGGTATTGTTGTATTGTTGGCTTTGGAATCCTCTACTGGCATTTCTTCCAAAATAACCTCTACTACCTCTACCTCTAAAATTACCTCTTTGATTTCTACCACCTCTTCCTCTTGAATTAAAGTTCTGATTATATCCACCATTATTCTGAGTATTATGCCAACAATCATGAGCTAAGTGATTTGTCTTACCACAAATCTAGCAAGCTTTGACTCCATCTTTATTACTTCTGCCTCTTCCTCTACCTTTGCCACCTCCTCTTCCTCTTAGGAAGTTAGCTTGGCTAGTTGTACCTTCATCTTCATTTGCTTGTTGCTTCCCTTTGCTATTCTTCTTCTTATCCTTTGAATACATTGCTTGACCTGCACTTTTATCACTTTCACCTTTGACATCCTGCTCAAAGGTTAGCATGTGTCCTAGCAACTGATTTAAATCAGGAGTAAAATGATCTAGTGATAATTCAGTAGATAAAATGAATGGCTTCCATTTGTCATCACCTCTCAAGCTTGTGAGGATCTGCCTTACCAATTTATCCTCCTCAACATCTTCATCAACTTCTCCTAATGCATATGCAATGTCTTTCATCCTTGTTACATAATCTGAGATGGATTGAGAGGCCTTCTTCTTGAATGTGGTAAACTCTACCCACAAGGATGCCTTCCTTGACGTTGTGGTGTTTTGGAAATGCTCCTCCAAAGCATTCCATATATCACTTGCACTTTCAAGACCGCTAATGTGAGGTAGCAAGTAGTCATTAACTCCCATATAGATAATGCTCCTAGCTTGAGCATCTCTCTTCATCCAAGTCTTTAAATCTCACAATTCATCCCTAGTTGGAACACTAGGATCTCTGAACTGAGGCTTTTCTTCTTCACCTGTAATATAACCTATCAAGTCTTTGCTCATAAGATGAGCTTCCATCCTCATTGACCATGCTGGATAGTTCTCTCTATCCAATTTCTCTATCTGAAGAGAATCTCCCATCCTTTCTTCACCTGTGTATTAAATCCTTCAAGATTTATGAGGAATAAGGTTACCTTTGCTTCGAATGAAGTTCCTTTTGGCTTCCTTGATATCTTCTGCCTCCTTTTCAAGCTTTGCTTTCAAGCTTTCACCCTTTGTATCTTCAAATGTTGAATTCTTTATAAATACAGCATTTGGGGTCTTCCTTTCTTCAATTTTGATGCTTCCTGCTCTGATACCACTAATGGAGAGTGTTAATCTCCAAAAGAACAAGTTATTCTTGAAGTTAGAGCACCTCTATATCGAGAATAACTTAAAACCTTCACCAATTTGGAGGATCAATATTCATCTATCAAAATCTTAAACAAACTGTGAAGAAGAAGACTACACAGAAAGTCTGCTACACATAACTCACTCATTGAATTATCAAATGTGTAAAGTTTTTAATAAAACTTTGTATAAGTGTCACCTATAGTTTCCACACCTCCCCCAAGTTAAATCTTTTCAAAAGACTTAGTAGATCTTGAGAAATGATCTTAACAAGTCACCTATGTCTAAAACTATAGTTATTTACAGTCGACTTTGACACCTGCAACTTCTAAAGCTTGACTCTCCCAAAATAGAACCTATTTAATCAAATGGTTTTAGTCATAGGTATCTTACCTTCCAACTTAAAGAATGAGTGCTTGCCTGCTAACTCTACATGAATGTACATATGTATACATATCTTCATTCTCTGAACATATACTTTCTTCATGCTTCATGACTTGATCTTTTCTTCAATCCTTGACTTCAAAACTTCATCAAAACTTCAAATGTTGATTGCCTTGCACCAACACTAAGAGGAAGAGGTGGCAAAAATCACTTAGCTCATGATTGTTGGCATAATACTCAGAATAATGGTGGATATAATCAGAACTTTAATTCAAGAGGAAGAGGTGGCAGAAATCAAAGAGGTAATTTTAGAGGTAGAGGTAGTAGAGGTTATTTTGGAAGGTATGCAGGTAGAGGAATCCAAAGCCAACAATACAACAATACCTACTATAATTATGCTTCATATCATGAGGAGGATTCAACATTGATTATGAATGCAACTTATGAAAGGCAAAGTGAAGACCAAAGAGTCTTCTACATTGACTCAGGGTGTAGCAATCACTTGAGTGGCAACATCGCATTAATGACTGATTTGGAAAATAAGGTAACTAATCATGTAGTTCAAACAGGTGATAATACAAAGCACAATGTGAAGTCAATTGGATCAGTGAAGGCCAAGGATGGAAGTACTCTCTTGAGTAAGGTTTTGTACGTTCCTACAATTCCAAAGAATCTGATAAGTGTAGGACAGATTGTTGAAAAAGGTTATGAAGTTAGGTTCACTAATGAAGGAGTTTTTGTGGAAGACCCTAGCAATGGGTATAAACAAATTGTTTCAGGGAAGAAAGAAGGAAGATTGTTCACATTGAAGATTCAAGGTAATGTTGGTCATGCCTTGTTCTCCTATGGAGGACATAAGATCTCTGAGTTATATCTTTGGCACAAAAGGCTTGGACATTTGAATGAAAGAGGTATTAAAGATATGGTTAACAATGGTTCAGTGCTTGGATTGCCTAATGTTGCAGGTCAACATATGACATACAGATGTGAGGCATGTCAATTAGGTAAGGCTCATAAGAAATCTTATTCCAAGCATGGTTTTATGTATTCAAAGAAGCTTGAGTTGGTACACAAAGATGTGTGGGGACCATCAAAGGATTTTAGTATCAATGGTTCAAGGTATTATGTGATTTATGTTGATGATGCTACCAGATGGATCATTGTCTATGTGATCAAAGATAAATTAGAGGTATTCAATACATTCAAGCATTATCATGTATATGCAGAAAGAATCACAGGTCAAAAGTTGAAGAGACTAAGGTCAGATGGAGGGGGAGAGTATTTCTCAAATGAGTTCAGTGATTAGTTGTGGAATGCTGGTAGAAAAATGGAGGTTACTTGTAGGCACTCTCCTCAACAAAATGGTGTAGCAGAAAGGAGGAATAGAACTCTTGTTGAATTCGCAAGATCCATGATGAAGGAGAAAAATTGTCCCAATTATTTGTGGTCGAGGCTGTAAATACAGCTACATATTTGGTCAATAGATTACCATGTAAAGCTTTGAAGGGTATGACACCATATTGTTGGTGCAAGGCAATCAACAATTGAAGTTTTGAAGTCAAGGATTGAAAAGATAAAGTCATGAAGCATGAAGAAAGTATATGTTTAGAGAATGAAGATATGTATACATATGTACATTAATGTAGAGTTAGTTCACTTATACTTTTGTACGGTGATGAACTTGTACATATTTGCCTATATATACAAGGAAGAATATCGGGGCAAATATGAGAGAGCATGAGAATAGAGAAATTAGAAGTTGTAGGAGTCATTGGACACTTTAGAAGTGAGTAAGATCTCTCTCATCACTCAGATGTAAAGTTTTCCAGAAATGAAGAAAAGTTGCACCCGATATTTCTGAGAGTTCTCCTTCTGTGTTGAGTCTTTTGTGAAATGCTTTTGTGCAAGTCTAAGTCT
The DNA here is from genome assembly GCA_020310875.1 of Ceratopteris richardii. Classification (NCBI taxonomy): domain Eukaryota; kingdom Viridiplantae; phylum Streptophyta; class Polypodiopsida; order Polypodiales; family Pteridaceae; genus Ceratopteris; species Ceratopteris richardii. The sequence goes on from MU260325.1 coordinate 63,664, forward strand.
ATAGTTGATTGACCTCTGTACAAATTTTCAGGTTCTAATTGTGATCACACTGAGAGAATTAAGTGTAGGAACATTTACATGTGTAAATGTAAAGAAGAGAAGTTGCAGGAGGCACAAAATTTGATGCTAATGTTTTGGTCAGTTCTCCTTCCACAATGTAAATTTTTGAGGAAGAAAGCACTCATTCTTTAACTAGATAGGTAAGCTACCTATGACTAAAAGCATTTGATAAAAAGGGTTCTAGTTTGGGAGGAACAAGCTTTAGAAGTTGTAGGTGTCAAAGTCGATTGTAAATAACTATAGTTTTAGACATAGGTGACTTGTTAAGATCATTTCTCAAGTTCTACTAAGTCTTTTGAAATGCTTTAACTTGGAGGAGGTGTGCAAACTATAGACAACACCTTGTGCAAAGTTTTATAAAAAAACTTTACACATTTGATAAGTCAATGAGTGAGTTATGTGCAGCAGACTTTCTATGTATTCTTCTTCAGAGTTTGTTTAAGATTTTGATAGATGAATATTGATCCTCCAAATTGGTGAAGGTTTTAAGTTATTCTTGATATAGAGGTGCCCTAATTTCAAGAATAACTTGTTCTTTTGGAGATTAACACTCTCCATCAGTGGTATCAGAGCAGGAAGCATCAAAATTGAAGAAATGAGGACCTCGACTGCTGTAGTTATAAAGAATTCAACATTTGAAGATACAAAGGGTGAAAGCTTGAAAAGGAGGCCAGAAGATATCAAGGAAGACAAAAGGAACTTCATTCGAAGCAAAGGTAACCTTATTCCTCATAAAGCTTGAAGGATTTAATACACATGTGAAGAAAGGATGGGAGATTCTCTTCAGATAGAGAAATTGGATAGAGAGAACTATCCAGCATGGTCAATGAGGATGGAAGCTCATCTTATGAGCAAAGACTTGATAGGTTATATTTCAAGTGAAGAAGAAAAGCCTCAGTTCAGAGATCCTAGTGTTCCAACTAGGGATGAATTGTCAGATTTAAAGACTTGGATGAAGAGAGATGCTCATGCTAGGAGCATTATCTATATTGGAGTTAATGACTACTTGATACCTCACATTAGAGGTCTTGAAAGTGCAAGTGATATATGGAATTCTTTGGAGGAGCATTTCCAAAACACCACAAAGTCAAGGAAGGCATCCTTGTGGGCAGAGTTTACCACATTCAAGAAGAAGGCCTCTCAATCCATCTCAGATTATGTAACAAGGATGAAAGACATTGCAGATGCATTATGAGAAGTTGATGAAGATATTGAGGAGGATAAATTGGTAAGGCAAATACTCACAGGCTTGAGAGGTGATGACAAATGGAAGCCATTCATTTTGTCTACTGAATTATCACTAGATCATTTTACTCTTGATTTAAACCAGTTGCTAGGACACATGCTAACCTTTGAGCAGGATGTCAAAGGTGAAAGTGATAAAAGTGCAGGTGAAGCAATGTATTCAGAGGATAAGAAGAAGAATAGCAAAGGGAAGCAACAAGCAAATGAAGATGAAGGTACAACTAGCCAAGCTAACTTCCTAAGAGGAAGAGGAGGTGGCAAAGGTAGAGGAAGAGGGAGACGTAATAAAGATGGAGTCAAAGCTTGCTGGATTTGTGGTAAGAAAAATCACTTAGCTCATGATTGTTGGCATAATACTCAGAATAATGGTGGATATAATCAGAACTTTAATTCAAGAGGAAGAGGTGGTAGAAATCAAAGAGGTAATTTCAGAGGTAGAGGTAGTAGAGGTTATTTTTGAAGAAATGCAGGTAGAGGATTCCAAAGCCAACAATACAACAATACCTACTACAATTATGCTTTAGATCAGAAGGAGGATTCAACATTGATAATGAATGCAACTTGTGAAAGGCAAAGGTAAGACCAAAGAGTCTTCTACATTGACTCAGGGTGTAGTAATCACCTGAGTGGCAACATAGCTTTGATGAAGGATTTGGAGAATAAGGTAACTAATCATGTAGTTCAAACAGGTGACAATACAAAGCACAATGTGAAGTCAATTGGATCAGTGAAGGCCAAGGATGGAGTATTCTCTTGAGTAAGGTTTTGTATGTTCCTACAATTCCAAAGAATCTGATAAGTGTAGGACAAATTGTTGAAAAAGGTTATGAAATTAGGTTCACTAATGAAGGAGTTTTTGTGGAAGACCCTAGCAATGGGTATAAACAAATTGTTTCAGGGAAGAAAGAAGGAAGATTGTTCACATTGAAGGTTCAAGGTAACATTGGTCATGCCTTGTTCATCTATGGAGGAAATAAGATCTCTGAGTTAGATCTTTGGCACAAAAGGCTTGGACATTTCAATGGAACAGGTATTAAAGATACGGTTAACAATGGTTCAGTGCTTGGATTGCCTAATGTTGCATGTCAACATATGACATACAGATGTGAGGCATGTCAATTAGGTAAGGCTCATAAGCAATCTTAATCCAAGCATGGTTTTATGTATTCGAAGAAGCTTGAGTTGGTACACACAGATGTATGGGGACCATCAAAGGATTTTGGTATCAATGGTTCAAGGTATTATGTGATTTATGTTGATGATGCTACCAGATGGATAAGTCAGAAGTATTCAATACATTCAAACATTATCATGTGTATGCAGAGAGAATTACAGGTCAAAAAATGAAGAGACTAAGGTCAGATGGAGGGGGAGAGTATTTCTCTAATGAGTTTTGTGATTACTTGTGGAATGCAGGTATAAAAAGGGAAATTACTTGCAGGTACTCTCCTCAACAAAATGGTGTAGCAGAAAGGAGGAATAGAACTCTGATTGAGTTTGCAAGATCCATGATGAAGGAGAAAAATTGCCCAAATTTTTGGTAAGCTCAAGCTATAAATACAGCTACATACTTGGTCAATAGATTACCATGTAAAACTTTGCAGGGTATGACACCATATGAGGCATGGTGGGGTAAGAGACCTACTCTAGATCATTACAAAGTATTTGGATGTTTGGCATATGCATATGTGCCATCTCAATTAAGGCAAAAATTGGAACCTAAAGCTAAAAAGTATGTGTTCATTGGATATGATGATAAGCAGATGGGATATAGGTTGTGGAGTCCATCCACAAAACAATTCATTGTATCAAAGGATGTTACATTTGATGAGCAAGGTACTCGGTATGCAGGTACAATCAATATTTATGTAGGTGATGAAGAAGTTGTGAATCAAAATAAAGGTAAATCAAAGGTTCAAATATTTGATGAAGAGGAGAACAATCAAGTACAGGTTGAAGTTGAAGAAGTACCAAGGTTTGATCCAGAATGTGATGAACTAGAAACCTCAAGGAGTGGAGAATTCAGAAGGTCATCGAGACACAAATGGCAACCTACAAGGTATAGTTATGATACTTCTATTTTAGCTACCAAAGATTATGCTTATATGATAAAGGCAGATGAAGATCCTTCTACATATGAAGAGGCAAAAGTTAAGGAAAATTGGGAGAAAGCTATACAAGAAGAGTATGATGCATTGATGGAGAATCAGACCTGGGATTTTGTTCCTAAACCAAATAGTCAGAAGATCATTGGATGCAAATGGGTCTACAAGACAAAGAGATTTGTAGATGGAAGTGTGTCTAGATATAAAGCTAGACTTGTTGTGAAAGGGTTTGCTTAGACATATGGTATAGATTATGATGAGAGTTATAGTCATGTGGCAAAGATGACAACCATCAGGACACTCATAGCTATTGGTGCATGTAAAGGTTGGAAATTATGTCAATTAGATGTGAAGAATGCTTTTCTAAATGGTTACATTGCAAATGATGTCTTCATGGAGCAACCACAAGGATTCAGAAATGAAAGGTATCCAGGTCATGTATGTAAGCTCAAGAGAGCTTTGTATGGTTTGAAGTAGGCCCAAGGGCATGGAATTATAGACTTGTAAAGTTCTTGAAGGAACTTGGTTTTCAAGTATCTAAAGCAGATAGTAGCTTGCTTGTCAAAGCAAGTGATGATGGGTTCATTTACATGTGCATATTTGTTGAGGATAGAATTCTTACAGGTACAGATGAGAAAGGAATTCAAAGCCTAAAGAAGCAAATGGAGAAAGAGTTCAAGATTAGTGACTTGGGAGATTTTTCATATTTCTTGGGCATGGAGATCTCATACAATCAACATGGAGTGTATGTAACCCAAGAAAGGTATTTGAAAAACTTGTTGATCAAGTTTAAAATGGATGATTGTAGGGTAGCACCTACTCCAATGGAGGTGAATCACAAATTGAGCAGATATGGAGGAGAAGAATTCAAGGACATGAAGCTATATCAAAGTTTGGTTGGTAGTCTGATCTATGCTACATTAACTAGGTTTGACTTGTCATATGCAGTTGGAGTATTATCTCAATTCATGCATTGTCCTAGGAAAGAACATTGGGTTGTTGGACAAAGAGTATTGAGGTACATTAAGGGTACACTCAAAGAAGGTTTGTATTATGGTTTTACATCAGATACAAACATCAAGATTTATAGTCATACAGATTGGGCAGGTAATCCTGATGATAGGAGATCAACTTATGGATACTTGTGTTATGTGGGAGATAAGTTAATTTCATGGTGTTCAAAGAAGCAACACACAGTTGCTTTATCATCCACAGAGGCTGAGTACAAAGGTATGGTGGAAGCTGCAAAGGAAGTGATATGGCTTAAGACTCTTATGAAGAGTTTTGACATCATTCAGAATACACCCACTATTCATGGAGATAACATGAGTTCATTATATTTAGCTGCTAATCCTGTTTTTCATGCCAGGACTAAACACATTGAGATTCATTATCACTTTCTAAGAGAGAACATGATGGATAAAGAGATTGAAGTTATACATACTTCAAATAAAGATCAGATAGTTGATATGCTAACCAAAAGCTTGGATGGACCAAAGCTACAAAGATTCAAAGACATGGCAGGCATAAAGAAGATAGAGAAAACCTCAATTGATGATCGAGGGGGAGCTGTTGGTGCAAGGCAATCAACAATTGAAGTTTTGATGAATTTTTGAAGTCAAGGATTGAAGAAAAGATCAAGTCATGAAGCATGAAGAAAGTATATGTTCAGAGAATGAAGATATGTATACATATGTACATTAATGTTCACTTATACTTTTGTATGGTGATGATCTTGTACATATTTGCCTATATATACAAGGAAAAATGTCACGAAAAATATGAGAGAGCATGAGAATAGAGAAATTAGAAGTTGTATGAGTCATTAGACACTTTAGAAGTGAGTAAAATCTCTCTCATCACTCAGATGTAAAGTTTTCCACAAATGAAGAAAAGTTGCGCTTGATATTTCTGAGAGTTCTCCTTCTGTGTTGAGTCTTTTGTGAAATGCTTTTGTTCAAGTCTAATTCTATAGTTGATTGACCTCTGTACAAATTTTCAGCTTCTAATTGTGATCAGGCTGAGAGAATTAAGTGTAGGAACATTTACATGTGTAAATGTAAAGAAGAGAAGTTGTAGGAGGCGCAAAATTTGATGCTAATGTTTTGGTCTGTTCGCCTTCCACAATATAAAGTTTTGAGCAAGCAAGCACTCATTCTTTAAGTTGGAAGGTAATCTACCTATGACTAAAAGCATTTGATTAAACGGGTTCTAATTTGGGAGAACCAAGCTTTAGAAGTTGTAGGTGTCAAAGTCGACTGTAAATAACTACAGTTTTAGACATAGGTGACTTGTTAAGATCATTTCTCAAGATCTACTAAGTCTTTTGAAATGATTTAACTTGGAGAAGGTGTTGAAGCTACACACAACACCTTGTGCAAAGTTTTATAAAAAACTTTACACATTTGATCAGTCAATGAGTGAGTTATGTGTAGCAGACTTTTTGTGTAGTTTTCTTCTTCACAGTTTGTTTAAGATTTTGATAGATCAATATTGATCCTCCAAATTGGTGAATTTTTTAAGTTATTCTTGATATATAGGTGCTCTAACTTCAAGAATATTTTGTTCTTTTGGAGATTAACACTCTCCATCACATATGAAGCATGGTGGGGTAAGAGACCTAGTCTAGATCATTGCAAAGTATTTGGATGTTTGGCATATGCATATGTGCCATCTCAATTGAGGCACAAATTGGAACCTAAAGCTGAAAAGTATGTATTCATTGGATATGAGGATAAGCAGATGGGATATAGGTTGTGGATTCCATCCACAAAACAATTCCTTGTATTAAAGGATGTTACATTTGATGAGCAAGGTACTTGGTATGCAGGTACAATCAATATTTATGCAGGTGATGAGGAAGTTGTGAATCAAAAGAAAAGTAAATCAACGGTTCAGATGTTTGATGAAGAAGAGAACAATGCAAGTTGAAGTTGAAGAAGTGCCAAGGTTTGATTCAGAATGTGATGAACCAGAAACCTCAAGGAGTGGAGAACTCAGAAGTTCATCAAGACACAAATGGCAACCTACAAGGTATAGCTATGACAGTTCTTTTTTGGCTACTAAAGATTATGCTTATATGGTAAAAGCAGATGAAGACCCTTCTACATATCAAGAGGCAAAAGGTAAGGAAAATTGGGAGAAAGCTATGCAAGAAGCGTATGAGGCATTGATGGAGAATCAGACATGGGATTTGGTTCCTAAACCAAATAGGCAAAAGACCATTGGATGCAAATGGGTCTACAAGACAAAGAGGTTTGCAGATGGAAGTGTTTCTAGGTATAAAGCTAGACTTGTTGTGAAAGGATTTGCTCAGACATATGGTATAGTTTATGATGAAACCTATAGTCCTGTGGCAAAGATGACAACCATCAAGACACTCATAGCTATTGCTGCATGTAAAGGTTGGAAATTATGTCAATTAGATGTGAAGAATGCTTTTCTAAATGGTTATATTTCAGATGATGTTTTCATGGAGCAACCACAAGGGTTTAGAGATGAAGGGTATCTTGATCATGTATGTAAGCTCAAGAGAGCTTTGTATGGTTTGAAGCAGGCCCCAAGGTCATGGAATTATAGACTTGTGAAGTTATTGAAAGAACTTGGTTTCCAAGTATCTAAAGCAGATAGTAGCTTGCTTGTTAAAACAAGTGATGATGGGTTCAAAGCCTAAAGAAGCAAATGGAGAAAGAGTTCAAGATTAGTGACTTGGGAGATTTGTCATATTTCTTGGGCATGGAGATCTCGTACACTCAACATGGAGTGTATGTAACTCAAGAAAGGTATTTCAAAAACTTGTTGATCAAGTTTAAAATGGATGATTGCAGGGTAGCACCTACTCCAATGGAGGTGAATCACAAATTGAGCAGATATGGAGGAGAAGAATTCAAGGACATGAAGCTATATCAAAGTTTGGTTGGTAGTCTGATCTATGCTACATTAGATAGGCCTCACTTGTCATATGCAGTTGGAGTATTATCTCAATTCATGCATTGTCCTAGGAAAGAACATTGGGTTGCAGAACAAAGAGTGTTGAGGTACATTGAGGGTACACTCAAAGAAGGTTTGTATTATGGTTTTACATCAGATACAAACATCAAGATATATAGTGATAGAGATTGGGCAGGTAATCCTGATGATAGGAGATCAACCTGTTAGCTCACAAAATGGTTGGTTTTAATGCACTAATGTGGTTCTATTTGGCAGGAAAATATGTTTGATTTCAGCTGCAGGAGCTTCCGGCATGCAATGTCGGCAGGGACAAGATAAAAGATCGGTGCAAGTGGTAGGTGGGTGGGCCGTCAAGGTCAAGGCATGAGAGTCACCATCCGTCATCTTGGACCTGGCATGATCCAGCAGATGTAGCGTATATGTCCGGTTGCAAAGGATGAGTTCAAGGAAGTTGCACAAGCTTAGGAGGTTTTACGTGATCCAGAAAAGAGGAATGTTTATGATAAGTATGGTGAGAATGCTCTGAACGAAGGCATGGGCATTGGCAGTTCCGTTTTTAGTGGTTGTGACTGCTCTGACAGAAAAACGGAAAAAGGGGAGGGATACACTTCTTCCACGTATACTAGTCCTTATCATTTGACGGACTCCATGAAAAGATAAGGGACGTGGGCGGCAGCACCGAGGGGGGAGTGCAAAGAAGAGAGAAGAGCAGACAACACAAGAAGGGGGGGCGCGGAATCTATTTTATTGGCTTCGATTTGGGCGTGCTCATCTGGCATAGCTTTGAGGTTCTGCGGAGGCGGATCAAAAGGAATTTTTTGCTAGCAGGGAGGAAGGAGGAGAGGTCGGCGCTGAAATGGTTGCTGGGAGGTGGAGGAGTGAAGAGTTCGGCGCTGATGATCAGCAAGAATAGAAATCTGCACTTTTGATTTAAGATGGATATTGGTGCAAATTGGCGAGTAGTTTTCATGGTTAATATCGAGAAGGAGCTAAGCACTAAGGTAGCAGAATTCAAGCAATGTTGAGGAAGATTTGGAAGTTCGAACATGGATTCCATCATCTAAGTGAAGGCAGATAATTACTCCTGGCTAATTTGTGTATCAACGCTTATGAAGTATGCAGTGGAATTCATGGAAGATGGAGAACTCAAGAATGTAAGAAAGATCTAGCACCAATTTTCAACAGTCGCAGTTGATGAATTATATATGTTTGACTGTAAGTGCATATTGACATTCTCGTACCAATTTTAACATACAGAATATAACCTTAAGCTGTTGTGCATCTTAGCACCGATTGCAAACGCATCTGACTTGGCCTTTTGTATTCTTACAAAAAGGTGAACATTATTTCATATGAATATTGCTATGCTGTTTTTGAACACAATACTTCAAGTTCGTGCACATTAACGAACACTATGCTTTGCCATTCGTGTTATGAATTGCTCTACACGATATTCTTTGAGAAGAATATAATAGATTTGTGCTGCAAGTACATATCTTTATCAAACATCGTTTGTTTTGCAATGGTATGGGTGTAGTTTATTGATTGGTAGAATCATCTACAAGGTAAAGGTCATGCGCTCTATTTTTAGGAATCACTACAGCTATTGCAGCGCAATAGATAGAGCTTCACTATTTGTGTGATGCTACGATTATGGAGTCAACTCACGATAGAGTATTTGATCAGATATTGGCCTTTGGACCAGACGAAGGAGATGACTTGCTTCGCTTTGAGATAAAATTCCCCATAGAAATCCAGTTCAGTGTCTTCGTGCTTTCTTACCTGACAAAGTTATGTGTGAATGATTGAACATATGAGTGCTTTACACACAGGAAGACGCCTGTAAAGAAAGAGAAGGGATATGTATAAGAGTAGTCAAAGCTGTATCCTGTGACTGGATGCACTACAACGTAGCCAAGCATTTAAGGTAAAATCTGCGCATATGGCACGCTGCAATGGTGCCCAGCGGCAAGTCTCCTTCTCACGCAGGGCTTTCGTGTGTGATATTCAATTACATCCGATTGCTAACCCACGCAGGGATTATGTATGTGAAGGTCGATTTTGATTCTCTCGGTAATGTGAAATATAGCTTGAAGTATTATGACATTAGCACAATATGTACAGAATTTAGCACATTTTTGGACGTGAGAGGAAATGATTATCCAATTCATAATGGCTCTCAAACATCTTTTTTCCCCTTCAAGGGCAAAAACCTTAACCTTATTTTTATTGCAATTGTCCGAATTCTCTTGTTTATGATGTTTAAGATCAGCACTGATTTCATCATGTCACAATCTGAGTTTCCTGTAGACAGAGATTTACTTGTTGACTAATCTAAGCTTCCTCTAGGCAGAGATTTACTTCGTGACTGCTTCCTCTAATGTTCATGGTAGCAGAGATTGAACCCCTGCTCCGTCTCTAGAGGCAAAGGCTTAAATCACTCGAAGTAGAGCGCCATGAGACAATGTCCATGCCTTTTGTATGTTATTCGTTGGACAAATTGTACAAAATATGTGCGTGTGAATGACCGAAGATCTCGCAGGCTAATAATTGAATTCTGAGGGGGTTGCTATAAGCGTTCATGTAGATCCACTTCACTTGGAGCCAATTAATAGCTATCATCGATGTGTTTGTGTGTGTGAATGTGCGTGTTTGTCTGTGTATTAGAGAAAGAGAGAGAGAGAGGCTAAGAGCAAGAGTAAGAGAGAAGAGGGGAATCGGGAATTAAGTAGTACGGAAGTATGTGAGCAAGAAGACACTTGGGCGTACATCCACATACAATTTAGTGATTTGAAGGAAGGTAAGTGAAGTAATTTTGGGAAGTTGGAGCAAAACATAAGCGCGTATATGCATCTTTCCCTCAGACTGAGAGTGCAAACATAGCCTAACATTTTGGTGCGTTTGCCGGGAACATATGAGCTAGTGCATAGACATAAGAAGAATCCATTGTGAGATAATTGTGGGCTCTAGGTAATCCAAGTAGACCGATTGCGAGGGGTTTTGAACAACATAAAGTCTCGTATAACCACTTTTTCCTTGGGCTTAGGAGCCTATCACAACCTATGGATACTTATGTTATGTGGGAGATAAGTTAATTTCATGGTGTTTAAAGAAGCAACATACAGTTGCTTTATCATCCACAGAGGCTGAGTACGAAGGTATGGTTGAAGCTGCAAAGGAAGTGATATTGCATAAGACTCTTATGAAGAGTTTTGACATCATTCAGAATACACCCACTATTCATGGAGATAACATGAGTTTATTGTATTTAGCTGCTAATCCTGTTTTTCATGCCAAGACTAAACACATTGAGATTCAGTATCATTTTCTAAGAGAGAAGGTGATGTACAAAGAGATTGAAGTTATATGTACTTCAACAAAAGATCAGATAGCTGATATGCTAACCAAAAGCTTGGATGGACCAAAGCTACAGAGATTCAAAGACATGGCAGGTATAAAGAAGATAGAGAAAACCTCAATTGATGATTGAGGGGGAGCTCTTGGTGCAAGACAATTAACAATTGAAGTTTTGATGAAGTTTTGAAGTCAAGGATTTAAGAAAAGATCAAGTCATGAAGCATGAAGAAAGTGTATGTTCAGAGAATGAAGATATGCATACATATGTATATTAGTTTAGAGTTAGCTCACTTATACTTTTGTATGGTTATGAGCTTGTACATATTTGCCTATATATACAAGGAAAAATGTTAGGGCAAAGGGGAGAGAGTGTGAGAGAACTTTTGGGTAAGATGGTAGGATGCACTCAAGAGATTGAGTTGAAGCTGCTAAACCTGCTTTGCTCCAGCCCTCCTTAGCTTCAGATATGCTTAGTACACTTGCTTAGCTTCCAAATGATACCAAGAAAGCATATATGTACTTTGCAAATGATATGTGTAATGATCAAATCAAAACAGATAACTTGAGACTTCAAAAATCAAGGAAAACTTGCTATTTTTGTAGTGATACCTGCTCAGTCTTTCACTCAGTAAGACCAGCACACTAACAATTGATCAAATTCCTTCTGGACATATTAAATTAGCTTAACAAGCTACCATTTGCAAGTGGAATGAGAAGAAATGACAAACTATACTCTGAGAAATGAGTTTAGCAAGATTATATGTACCCCCGACTTTTTAGGAATTCTGCAGACACAGACCAGTGTGCACTTCGAGCGAGATTTCTCCGAGATGGCTGATCCTTTGACCTTGAAATTTTGTAGGCGTGTAGTATGCTTGGAGCTGGTTCCAATGTGCTTTGAAACACTTGATTTGGTTCAGTAGATCCTGAAATATGCTGTGTTGAAGTTGACAGACTTGGAGTAGATAACTCAGAGAAACCAGAGATGATGAATGTGTATACTTCTATTGATTGATGTAGTTGTACAATCTCATTAGCTTGACAAGCATAGCTAAATGAGGTGTTGTAGTGTAGGCTATGAAGTAGCACTAACACACACTGAGTTACAATAGTGGAATGCCTCGGGGAGTGAGCTCAATGAGACTAACATACCCGCGAGTTTTTTTCATTGACTTTTATAAGTGATGGAGTTACATTTGAATTTCAAATTCAAAACTAAGGCTCCCTAAAATCACTCATCTAAAGGTAAAGAGATATTCTCTCCAATTACACCATCCAATTTACCACGAATCTAATCAAGTAGGTGTGATCATTTACATGCCAAGTCATTTAGACTTTTACAAGAGATAAAATGGTAATAAGTCATAAGACTAAGTTCCTATGGTTCTTGCTTCATATAGTGATATCCTTCAAGGGTTCGAAGCCAAATGTGAAGGCTTGAAATGCACCAACAGCTCCCCCTCAAGCCAAGCACTTTGGCTTAAGTCTTCATCTTTAGTCTTCAATCACATCCTGCAATCCAATCATGGATTTGAATCTGCATAGCTTGTTTCCATCCAATGCTTTAGTGAGTAAATCTGCACATTGCATATTAGTAGACACATAAGTCAACTGAATCTCTTTGCTTAGCAATTTTTCTCTCACATAGTGGTAATGAACCTCTATGTGTTTGGTTCTAGCATGATATATTGGATTAGCTGCAAGGTGAAGAGAGCTTGTGTTATCTCCAAAGATGATTGGAGGCCTAGTGTATAGGCCTAGCTCTGCATACAAAAGCTTTAACCAGATAGCTTCTTGAGTGGCATTGGCAAGCCTTCTATACTCTGCTTCAGTGGATGACAATGCCACTGTAGGTTGCTTCTTGGCTGACCAAGAAATAGGTTTATCTCCTGCAAAACAAATGTAACCTGATGTGCTTCTCCTATCATCCTTGCATCCTGCCCAATCTGCATCTGAGTAAACTTTAATATCAATATCTGATGTATAAGGAAAGTACAAACCATGGCTTTGAGTTCCTTTGAGGTACTTCAAGATTTTCTTTGCTTCCTCTAGGTGAGGTACCCTTGGTTTGTGCATGTATTGGCTTAGCACACTAACTCCATATGCTATGTCAATTCTTGTCAAGGTAGCATAATTCAAACTACCTACCATGCTTTGATATCCTGTAATGTCTTGTATTTCATCCCCTTCATGAGCACTTAGCTTTAGGTTGACCTCCATTGGAGTAGTTGAGACTTTAGCATCCTGCAAGCCAAACTTCTTGACCATATCCTGTACATACTTCTTTTGAGTGATATATATACCTGAGTTGGTGTAGACTAACTCAAGACCTAAGAAGTACTTCAATAATCCAAGATCATTGATCTTGAATTCCTTCATCATCTGTCCTTTGATGTGTCTAATCCCATTGACATCATTACCTGTAATGATGATGTCATCAACATAAACACACAAGTAGATTACCTTTGTACTACTCCTCTTTATGAATAGAGAAGTGTCTGCTTTACTCATCACAAATCCTTGGTCTTGGAGATATGTTGTCAACCTGTAATTCCATGCTCTAGGTGCCTGCTTCAATCCATATAGAACCTTCTTCAATTTACAAACATATTTTACCTTCTTGGGATCTTCATAGCCAGGTGGTTGTGACATGTAGACTTCTTCAGATATCCATCCATTCAAGAAAGCATTCTTGACATCTAATTGGTACATGTTCCAATTCTTGGATGCAGCTACACTCACCAATATTCTGATAGTTGGCATTTTAGCCACAGGAGAAAATGTCTCCTCATAATCAATGCCTTGGGTTTGTGCAAAACCCTTGGCAACCAACCTAGCTTTGTACCTGTTTATTGTTCCATCTGAATTTCTCTTTAGCTTGTAGATCCATCTGGATCCTATCACCTTCATAGAGTCCTTCTTGGGTACCAAGTCCCAAGTATCACTCTCCTTGAGAGCTTCCATTTCTTCATCCATAGCTCCTTTCCATTCTGGTTTGGTGATTGCTTCTTTCATAGGTACCTGGTTCTTCATTCAACAAATCCTTTGCAAGATATACAGAATGTTTAGTTACAAGTGATGTGTCATACCCAAATCTGATTGGTTTTTTGCTTTCTCTCTGAGATCTTCTAACAGATTGATTTGAGGATTCTGGAATATCCTCTAGTTGCTTCATCTTCATCTTCCCTTTGGACTTCCATGCTTTGAACTCCTCAAGGTTGATAGTGTCATCATCCTCTGAGCTTGGATCTTCTCCATTGCTTGGTTCCTCTTTGATTAGCTTTGGGAACTCTTCTTGCAAGTCATAGGGTAGACTAACTTTCCTGCATTCATTCTCATACCATGAGTCATTCTCATCAAAGATGACATCTCTGCTTACCTTGTTTGTTGGGTTGTAGAATCTGTATCCCTTTTGGTTCAAATCATAACCAATGAAGATACATTTTTCAGCTTTAGGGTCTAGCTTTCCCCTTACCTGTGAGGGAATATGCACATATGCTACACAACCAAAGATTTTACAATGATCCAGAGAAGGTCTCTTACCATGCCAAGCTTCATATGGTGTCATGCCATCAAGTGATTTGGATGGCAATCTATTTATGAGATAGGTGGCAGTGGATACACTCTTTGCCCAAAGATAATTTGGCAACTTCTTTTCATTAAGCATAGACCTAGCTGTTTCTACAATGAGTCTATTCCTTCTTTCAGCTACCCCATTTTGTTCTGGTGAGTACCTTGTGGTTATCTCCCTCTTGATGCCTCTTTCCTGCAAGAAATCTTCAAACTCATTGGAGAAGTTGTTGGCATACAAAGCAACAAAGGAGTAATGCACAATACGGCAACAAGGCCAGATCATTTTTTCCCATAGATTATGTGCAACCCAAGTGATTTTAATCACTACACAAACATTGTAAATCCCGTTTTTGGTAGATTAGACTCCATTTTGTGCAAGCCGAGGAATCCTCGAGCTTGAGGAGTATTAGAAGTACCATCGTACCAAATTTCATAATTTTTAGACTTCGTTTGAGCCCTCAAATAAGCCCTGGAACCTAATTTTTAACTAGGCCGGACACTAGGTCTGGACAGGGCCAAAAGCTAGTCAAAAACTATAAAAAGAGCTAGAGAGCTCATTTTTGAGGTTAGATTGTAATTGAAACAAACTTGTAAGAGCTTGTGAAAGTAATCTAAAGCACTCCATTGATTCTCTCTCTTTGTCTTGCCGTGTGTGCGCGTGTGTGTGTATGTGTGTGCATGTTTGTGTGCTTCTCACTCACGCACTTGTGCCGCCACTTGCTCGAGGTCTTCATACCATCCTCACGTCTTCCCGGATTGACATTAAAGGAGGTGCTACTCATCACTGAGCTACACCAAATTTTGGCGCCGTTGCCGGGGATCGAGCTTTGAGGACGAGCGTGTGATGGTAAGACGTAGAGTTGACGCGTTGGAGTCGTAGGTATTTTCTTCACTCTCATCGGGTTTCTTTTACTTTCTTCACCATCTTCATCATCATCATCACCATCTCCCACGTCCATCTCCATCGTCGCGAAAATTTCAGTTGTTTGACCATATCCCCATCTCCACCTCATTTCCCTCATTTCACTTGTGAGAGAGAGCGAGAGAGCGAATTTGCATGCGCTGTTTTTTGCATGTTTCTTGAGCTATTTTGCAGGTTTTTTGCTGTACCATCATCCCCAGCAGTGTGCGCAGGTACGACAGGCTCTGCACAGGTCCCGAGACGACGATCCCTGTCTATCGCGACAGACAGAAAATCTTAACATTTTGTGAATGCATGATTAGCACTGTAACCTACACCTTGAGGGCACTCTAGATCACTAGAAGTTTTTCAAAAATTTGCGTTTTTTCTGTCTATCGCGACAGACACCGTCTATCGCGACAGATACCGTCTATCGCGACAGACACCGTCTATCGCGACAGACAGAAATCCGCGACAGATACCGTCTATCGCGACAGACAGAAATCCGCGACAGACACCGTCTATCGCGACAGACAGAAATCCGCGACAGATACCGTCTATCGCGACAGACACCGTCTATCGCGACAGACAGAAATCCGCGACAGATACCGTCTATCGCGACAGACACCGTCTATCGCGACAGACAGAAATCCGCGACAGATACCGTCTATCGCGACAGACACCGTCTATCGCGACAGACAGAAATCCGCGACAGATACCGTCTATCGCGACAGACACCGTCTATCGCGACAGACAGAAATCCGCGACAGATACCGTCTATCGCGACAGACACCGTCTATCGCGACAGACAGAAATCCGCGACAGATACCGTCTATCGCGACAGACACCGTCTATCGAGACAGACAGCCCCCACGATAGATTGTGTCTATCGCGACAGACACCGTCTATCGCGATAGACAGGCATTCTCGGCAAAAAATTAAGGAGTGAATTTTTGGAAATTTAGGCCAAATTTTGGGCATATTTGCACTCTCTTGTACTCATATACTTACAAAGGCCTTAGAAAATGCATTAAAATCCCTGATAGTATTTGTTTGTCTAGTTAACCCCCTAAACCCTGAACGGTCATAACTTTTTCATACGAAATCCATTTTCTGAGCTCTAGGGCTTGTTGGAAAGCTCGTGACATATACTACGCGCCCTCAACTGTTTTTTATAAGAATAACGCATTGATTTTCAGATAGAGTAGTTGGAAGTTGGCACACTGAGGGGTAGGAACACCAAGGGAGCTCTAGAGGAAATTTCTAGCAATACAAAAGGGGGATCAAGGGTCATTAAAAAAGTGTCTGAAATAATTTGTCTGTCAATTGAAAGGTCTACTTGGAGCTAATCTTGGGATTTATGCAGGCCTATTGAGAAGCAATTGAGAGTATCCAAGCAAGGGTGTGGCACACGCTTGAGAATCAACTTCTCGAGCACTAAAGAGCAAGGTTCGGCAAGAAAGGTCGGAATATTCTCAACTCCTCTTCGTCAATTCCTAGCCTAGGCTAAGAGCGATTAGAAGTAGGAGTAAGTCAGGGCGACGATAGGCAGTTATCAAGTTGAAGACTACCTAAAAACTCAAGTTCAAGTTAAAAATTTAATCTCTGTACTGCCGATAACATAAAGGAAAAGAACCTAACGTGGAACGATCAATTGCAAGTGCGAAACAACATTCAAACATTCCTGACGACGTGATATCAGACAAGAACTCAAACGTGATAAAATAACTAAAAAGAATCAAGTGACTGGTACCAATTAATCGGCAACGAGGTTGTACTCTGAAAAAAAATTGGGCTAATCAGTTAGGCATATGAACCTTAGATCAGGACGACATTTAGCAAGGGAAAGACAAAGCCTTAGGTCTTCAGAGGCTAGTGTCAATCACACTGCAAGGTCTTGGGCCCAGCAGTTGAGCCACCACTCATACTACCCTAGCTCTGAGACCAGTGAGTCAGAAATGTCTCAAGGCATGGACAGACCTACGGGAAGTTCAGGAGTGCCTTACCTGTACAGGGTAGAAGGCCCTTACAAAACGTAGCTGGAGTACCTTAGGACCAACCGATTAGGTGCTAGCATCTATGAGGACGGCCTAGGAAGATCTGTGGTCCAGATTAAAAACCCTGATCAATCCATTGGACTAGAGCACCCAGCTGTCAAGTTTGAAAATGGTGCATACCTGGACAAAGAAGGAACTATATATGTAGTCACTAGTCACCCTGATAGGACAGATGACTTTGGGAACGTAATCTCAGAAGCGGACTTAGGGGACCTGGAACAAGGGAACATGGGTGCGGAACCTAGAACCCCTCGAGGTAAATCAGTTCTCACTAGGCTTATCACGCCTGAATGGGTCCCTCAAGACAACAAGAGCATAGAGTTGCTCCTTAATCGAGAAACTGATGAAGCCTTCTGGAGGTATAAACCGGATCACCCAACTGACATAGGAACAATCATGATCTATGAGTTTAAGGATCCAGATAGCCCAGGTAGAGTGACCTACTTAGACCACACGTCAGAGAGGATTTTTGTGGTGACCAAAAATGATAGGCATGCTTACACTTGGAAGGGCGAATTCATTTTCCCCCAACCAAGATCAAATGTAGCCTATGGTCACCCTGGAGCTGGAACATCCCAGGCTCATGGTACGCAAAGAGACAGAAGTAGAGATAGACCAGAAGTAAGTTTTGCCAACCCTGTAGGCAGAGAAAGAACGAGAACAGAGACGAATGGGGTAGAACCTGAGATGCATAGAGCCCACAGGAACCAAAGAAATGTAGATGGATTCCCTCTGCCGAGGCCTAGAGAGCACACAAGAACTTTGAGACCCACCCAGCTAGTTAAGTCCATGAAGAATTACTTTGACGGCACAGGAGATCCCTATGATCATGTGGCGGAGTTCAAGCAAGTCTTGAGAGCCGAACAAGTTGAGGATCTATTCACGCAGTACAATGCCTTCGGTCTAACCCTGAGGAATACGGCACTTACATGGTTTCAACCATTGGATGAGCGCCAGTTCAGGAGCATAGACCAACTCCTAGAAGCATTTATTATTGAGTTCTCCAAGAGTGGCATAAGGCACAACACCTCCTCACTGATTCACAGCTTCAAACAAACCCCTCAAGAGACTGTGAGACTTGCCGGAAGAAGATTTAGACAATATCTTGAAAGGTGCCCTATTTCGGAGCTACCCACATCTGCTAAACAAGTAGCCTTATTCCTTGACGGATTGTTGAGTCCAAAATTGAGATCCTATGTGTATCTGAAAGACCCTAGGACTATAGAAGAGTGTGTACGTATGTGCATTGACATTGAAGATAACCTAGGAGAAGAGCTAGAGCTGTCCAAAATTTACAAAGATTCAGATAGTGCATCTAGTCAATCTTCCACACAAGCCACATCAATTGAGGAACTGGCCGAAAAAGTAGCTCAGAAATTAGGTGTGACTAGCAAACAAATTCCAAGGTTTGCTCCTGTGAAAAGGTGCTATACATGCGGTGGTGACCATATGGCGAACGTCTGTCCCATTATGGCTCAACCCCAAGTAAACCCTAGTAGCTAGTACTGCACCATAGAACGGAGATACACCAACCACACCGCACAAGACTGCCCATACATCAAGCAGGCGGTTAGGCAACCCTACCCTCAGCCCTACCAACAAGGCAGATACCAGAACCAGTACCCTCCACAACTATATGGCAGGCCACAACAAAATTTCCAACCTCAATATCAAAACCAACAAAGGCCTCAGCCTGTGCTAGCACAACAACCCCCAGCCCCAGCTAATGTGATTCCGGTAAAGTATACTGCTGCAGAAGAGAACCTGAATAGAGCTATAGTCCCAGTAACACCCTTGATCTCTGAAAATGACCCAAGTGACCATAGCTTTGATTCTACCCATGTGGATAGCCCCCAGGCTTACTACATGCAGTCCCCAGAACATGGAGAGTCCTACTATGGTGAAGAGTCGAACGAACCTAGTTGGGAGTCAGATTACACGAACGTCATGTATGCAAACCCCAATTCTAGGCCTCAACCTAGACAGGTACGACCACCAATTCCTAGAGGACCATGCTACCGATGTCAGGGGGATCACTTCATTCGTGATTGTCCCTTGCCTCCGCCCACACAACCTCAGTCCGTGACTATCCAAGGCTTTTGCCAAGACTGCGGAAAAGAGCATCTCTTACGAGATTGCCCTAAGAACCCCAATAGCATGCCTAAAATCACCCCTATCAACGTTGTTGGGTTAGTGGTAGACTCCTCAGGAAGTGTCACTTCCACTGCACCCGTACAGGTAGTCACTCGAGCTCAAGCTTTGCAGCAAAACCAAGGGGTAGGCAAGGAAAAGAGCCCAGACACTAGCGATACTGAGAGCCAAAATAAAAAGAGAACAAGAGCTTGGAAAGATAGCCGCGAACGTATGAAAAGGCAATGGGCAAAGAAGATGAGTGAACTTGAGGAAAGTCTACGAGAAACCAAGGCTAAAATCATAGAGATCACATCTCAACCGCACTCTCACACATTCCCACCGCTACCATCCCCATCACCCTCCATCCCTTCACCCTCTAAGACACCCCACGTAACCCACCCACCACCCCAAACAGGATCAGTATTAGCTGATCCCACTCCCGAAGACATAGACATGATGCTTAAGGCATATCAAGCCAGAATCCAAGAAGGGCCAAATGTCACGGATCATGACAAGTGCTATCCTAGAGCTGACCTAGAGATAGAAAGAACCAAACTATGCGCGAAAATGGTCGCATTGGCTCAGACTATGTTTGAAGCCAGTCGCCTTTTCAATTACTCGGGCTCAGCCAAAACGCAATTACACTTGGATGGATTCCTAGAGAAGTTAGAGGAAATAATTGCAAGATCTGCCAAGGAAGAAAAAAATCAAGAAAAAGATAAAGCAAGCAGAAACATGAAGCATTCCCCGTCAGAAGTGTATGTGGCCAATTCCACTAAACCAGACTCCTTTCCCTCCTTAGAAAGATTAGAGAGGCTAATTGCACAGCCAGAAAAGGAGCCTACCCCTCAAAGAAAGGAAAGGGCAAGAGAACGGATAAGCCAGCCTCCTCAGGAAGCCCATGTGCCTCCTCAAGGAGCCTATCTTCCTCCCCAAAGGGCACAGGAGCCTCCCTCGAAAGCATATGTACCTCCACAGGTAACCCACATTCCTTCCCAGAGAGCATATGAGCCTGTTCGGAAAAGTAATAGAATAAGTAATCCTCCCCAAGAAGCTTGTGCTCCAGTCATTTGCGAGAACGAGGAGAGAGTCAACAATAGAATCAGCCCTCCTTCACAGGTTGCTTATGCGCCCAATTCTACGGAGCCAGACACTTCTTCTTCTATGAACCGGTTTGCACCAGACTTCCTACGAGAGATTCAAGAAGACAAATGGGATAACGAAAGCGAGGTCGCCCCTCCTTTTGAACTTGTGGACGATGCACACGACCAATTCCCACAAGACATCCCATCTATTTACGGGGAGCATGAGAGTGTTCAGTCTCACGAGAGATTAGACTTTGAGTCTAATTCCATACAAGAGCTACCCCACTTCACAGGCCCATGGGAAGCAAAGTCCACATGTATGAGAGCACCCACAGTCATGGTAAGGAACGACGACTCAGTCATACCAAAGAACACGGAGGTAGTAACGAACACCAAGGTGCAACGCGATTGCACCCTGGAAGAACTGCCTGAGGATAGACTAAACGCGCGGAAATGTGCAGCCAGTCGAGTAACTGAAGTTGCAAAACCTCATTCCCGGGTAGGATCCCATAGGACAGTGCCAGAAATTCCCTTGGATAAGATAGGAGATATGTGTGAAGGTGAAGAAGGGAACACCTATCTTCCCATCACCTACCAGGACTACACCACAAAGGCAATTTTGGACTCAGGTGCAGGAGTTGCAATTGCCACTACTTCCCTTTGGAAGCGTTGGGGCAAGCCAGCACTCAGGCCAACGAGGATGAAATTGCAAATGGCCGATGGTCATATTGAGAAACCCTTAGGATTGCTAGAAGGAATAACTCTCACCACTTGTGGTGTTGAGTTCGAGCATAGTTTTGCTATATGTGACTTCAGCAAGAATCATGCCTATGAGATGATTTTGGGGAGACCATTCATGCGACAGTTGCAAGTGGTACAGGATTGGGGGACCAATTCTTTGTACCTGCAGCACTTAGGTGTTACAACCAAAGTCAATCTCAAGGATTATTCTCATAGAGATGTCCCACCTATCCAATGGAATCCCATCCATAGAGCCAAAGATGATACAGAATCGGTGCATTCCATAGGGTCTGGATCCTCATGGATGCATGAAGATACCCACTTATGGATGTGCAAAGTAGCAGTAGAGGAAGAGAAGAGAGAAAAAGCCAGAGAAATAGGTGCGAAAGAAACCCATAGATCAATCCAAGACCCAGCCTATGCACCTGTAGTTTTTCCAGACGAAGAATTTGAACCTCACGGTTGGGCAGAAATCTTAGCAACAATGGACGTAGCCATCAACGAAGAACAATGGACACCTCACTGTGATGAGGATGGCTATGATATTTCAGTCTTCTCCATAGAGCCAATCATGGGAGAGGCAGTCCTAGAGGAATGCGAACCTAGCCCTGATGCATTTGAGGATGCAAGTGACTCCGATCTAGAGTCAATCATTATGGACCCTCCATTTGCATCAGATGAAGAATACTTCTATGAAGTAGAATTTCAACCCCAGAGGCATGGAGAAGTTACAAATGACGTAAGATTAGCAACACATGTGAGTCCGAAGGAAGAAGGGAAGAAACGAAAAAAGAAAGAAGCCTCACCAGAAGAGGAAGAATCTTTGTTTGAGGTCCCCGAAAATTTTAAGAAGTATGAGATAGATGACAGGAGAGTCATGATAAGAATGCCTAAACGAGAGGCACAATCAGGAGAGGCCTATGATAACAAAGAAACCACCAAGAAAATAGTAGTGGCCATAGAAGAAGGAGAGGAGAGATGCACGTATATAGGCCATGACCTGACAGAAGAAGAAGAGCATGAATTGATTGCCTTGCTAAGAGAATACAGAGATGTATTCGCTTGGAGTTACAAGGATTTGAAAGGTGTTGACCCGGACATATGCTCACACACCATCCCCATGACCTCAGATGCCAAACCCTCTAAGCAAAAGCCTTATACATATAACGATAATTACGCTGCTAAGATCAAGGAAGAGATAGATAGACTGGTCGAAGCTGGATTTATCTATGAAATTGAGCACACTGAATGGGTATCCCCCATCGTAGTGGTGCCCAAGAAGAATGGCAAGCTGCGTGTGTGCATTAACTTGAAAAAAGTTAATGCCGCCACGATTCGAGATAACTATCCGCTTCCCATCACAGAACATCTCTTAGAAAGAGTGGCAGGCAAGGAAGTGTACAGCTTCCTTGATGGATTTTCGGGCTACAATCAAGTAGCCATAGCTCCAGAGGATCAGCATAAGACAGCCTTTGCCACAGAGTGGGGCATTTTCGCTTTTAGAGTAATGCCATTTGGGCTTACCAATGCACCAGCCACCTTCCAGAGGCTGATGTGCCATGTGTTTAAAGAGTTCCTGAGGAAGAGTTTAGAAGTCTACGTTGATGATCTCTGTGCTCATTCCAATGTTAGACAAACCCATATTCCTGAACTCAAACAAATCTTTGACAAATGTAGAGAATATCAAGTCTGCCTGAACCCAGAAAAGTGTGTTTTTATGGTCAGGCAAGGCAAGATCCTAGGACATATAGTGTCAAAGAATGGCATATCTACAGACGAAGAAAAAGTGAGAGCCATAGCAGAGCTACCGAGGCCAAAGAATGTCAAGGAAGTACAAGCTTTCATGGGGCATTGTGGGTATTACCGCCGTTTCATCCACATGTATGCTGTCATAGCAAAGCCCATGTACGGACTCTTGACAAACTGAGTGGACGGATGAATGTGAGAATTCCTTCCAAGAACTTAAACGAAGATTATGTTCAGCACCAATCTTGACCACGCCAGATTGGAATAAGCCATTCCATGTTCACGTGGATGCATCCAATTATGCTATTGGATGTGTGCTTGCACAACCTACTGGTGAAAGTAGTATGGATCTTCCAATTGCCTATGCCAGTAGACAGTTGAATGCGGCTGAACGAAATTATACCACTACTGAACGAGAAGGATTAGGCATGGTATATGCAGTCAAGAAATTTAGGCACTATTTGCTTGCAAATAAGTTTAAATTTTTTACTGATCATCAGGCATTGTTATACCTAGTAAACAAGCCATGCAATACGGGAAGATTAGTAAGATGGTTTCTCTTGCTAATGGAATATGATTTTGAGGTCGTGGTAAGAAAAGGGAGGACTCACTTGAGAGCAGATCATCTCTCTAGACTCACGTCTGGAGAAGCCCCACAAGGAGTATCAGATGACCTTCCTGATGCTTACCTATTTAATTTGGAGGTGGTGCCGCAGTGGGCTAAGCCATTGGTACCAGTCTTGACATACGGGCCTAACCATCCAGTGGTAAACACACGGAATAGAGAGGTTGTAAAAGCCCAAAAGTATCACATCATGGCCGGAAGCATGTACAAGCACACAGATCAAGGGATCTTGGCTTGTTGCGTAGAAGAGGATGAGTACGCTAAATGGTTGCAATTAGCACATGTAGGTGCATTAGAGCAACACCATTCAAAACAACGAACTTTACAGACTCTAAAGAGATTCGGAGTGCACTGGCCAACTATGGAAGCGGATGTCCAAAAGTTGTGCAAGGAATGCCCAATCTGTTGCACTAAACCACCTGTGGAACATGCCACTCTCTATCAAGTATCCATTGTGCCAGATTGGAGCGAACCACTAGTATCATTCCTGAGGACAAACACATTCCCTCCAGACATGACTCTGGCTAGGAAAAGGAGTTTAGAACAAGAAGCCTTGGATTACTCACTCATTGGTGATAATCTATATAAGCGCGGTAAAGATGGTTACCTGAGACTGTGTGTCCATGAAAGTGAGTATCTTAAGATCTTAGAAACTGCTCACCAAGGTGTAGCAGGAGGACACTTTGGACCAGATCGGGTAATCAAGGCAATACTATTTGCGGGCTTTTGGTGGCCTACACTTCACATGGATGCACATACCTATGTGAAACGGTGTGATGTCTGTCAGAGGACTCAGTATCCTATACGCAAGGATGAGATGCCACTGAAACCTATGATGGGTGGACGTGCATTCTCTAAGTGGGGAATAGACTTTGTAGGTCCTATTAATCCCCCAGCTAAGGGTTCTCATGCGGAATACATCATTGTGGCAACAGATTATCTCACCAAGTGGGTAGAGGTAAAAGCTACAACCAAGAACGATGCTCAAACAACTGCCAAATTCTTGTTTGAGAATGTATTCACGAGATACGGGCTACCTATAGAGCTTGTAAGTGATAGAGGCACTCACTTCTTGAACGAAGTGATTGAAAACCTACTCCAAGAATTCTTGGTAATACACAAGAAGTCTGCCCCTTATCACCCTCAAGCTAATGGACAAGTTGAGAGCACTAATAAGATTTTATGCAACGTACTGACGAAATTAGTGAACACTAAACGCTCTGATTGGGACAAACAGCTACACCATGCTGTTTGGGCATACCGAGTGGCCTACAAAACGGTACTCCAAGCCACTCCCTTTCAGATGGTGTTTGGCCAAAACGCCGTGCTACCCTTGGACTTCCTGATTCCTACATTGAGAGTTGCACAAGAGTATGAATGGACAGGTCATGAGCTCTCCTCTAGGATCTTTGACCTTGAACGATTAGGAGAAACAAGACTGAGAGCCGCTGCAGGAATATATGCAGCCAAGAAGAGACAGAAGGCATACTTCGATGCCCATGTGAAGGATAAAGGCTTGAAAGCGGGAGATCTAGTCTTAGTCTATACACTGAAACAACACGCGAGGAAGCTAGAAAAGAGAGGCTACGGACCTATGATCATCAATAGGATCTCCACAAGTGGAGCAGTACAATTGGCCACATTAGAGGGTGATGTTCTCCCTAACTATATTAGCGGATGCAGAGTCAAGTTGTATCAGGAACCCCTCACGGAGGAAATGCTGAGCCGACTCAACACTGCTAAGAAACGCAAAGAGGAAGAAAAGAGAATTAGAGAAGAAGCTCAAGCAGAGGCTTTAGAACGCATCAGAAGGATGAAATTACGAAGGCAAGGTAGAGATCAGCCTGGAGCGAATGACTATGCAGACCAAGGATTTCCTATAGCCATGTGTGAGGTTGCAGGAACAAGCTCGAATAGAATAATTGATAGACGTCCTTTCATAACCATAGACATAGGACAAGGAAAGAGTACAAGGACCGTAAGAGCCTTGATTGACTCAGGTGCTGCCACTAGCGCTGTTAAGTTGTCTTACTGTCAAGAGTTACAGTTAACTGTCCATCCTGTGGAAGCATACCTCATAGGATTGGGAGGAGTGGAAACCCCTTGCATGGGCGAGGCGGAACTTCCCCTTTACATTCATGATGAGGCAATGACAGTTAAAGTACTGGTGTGTCAAGATGAGGATCTCACTGAACCTCTAGTCTTGGGTCAAGATTGGATCTATGACCAAGCAATTAACTTAAACCTAAGAAGTGGACTTCTCCAGGTTTGGGTCAATCATAGTCGAGTTACAGTAGAATTAGACAAAGGAGCACTCAAGGAACTAGGAAAGGCACAGACTCCTGGTCCTTCCAGGGGTACACATGAAGATGACCATGCTATTCTTGTTCAAAACCCTGTGTTGCAGAGGAATGATATTTGCAAAAAAGGAGTCAGGGATGCAACGGAACTCCCTTCTTTTCCAAAGGCCAGAAGGAGGCAGCAACCAAAGGCGGATCACAAGCAGAAGAAGCCGAGTACTACCTATGTCCGAGATCAAAAGTACCTACGCAGCAGAATGTCCCAGAAAATAAACCAGGTGTGGGTGCGGAAAGGCGAACGACCGGGTGCACCACCGTCAACTACACGGGCAAAGCCTCTTATTAGTAACCAACAACACGACGCTAATAAAAAGTCTGTCAGAAATTCTTCTGCTAAAGTAAAATCTATTTGGGTGCCCAAGAAGTCGATGAAGGCAAGCCCACAATCTAGACAAATTTGGGTGCCTAAGGCTTGCTTGAGGGCACAAGTAGTTACGCCAAGGCCACAACCTATGCAGCATAACCCATCTACGAGTACAACCAGTATTCCCTCGTGCTCAACACTTAGGAACACACCAAGACCCATGAGCATGCATGTAATCACTTATAAGTGGGTCCCTAAAAGGCCCCATTCCCAAACAGCGACACCGACACAGCTCTCTGGAGTCTCTACGAAACCGAAAGCAAAGCCCATCCACTGCATTTGGCAGTCTAAGATCTGTGATAAACCCCCCGACCCCGATTTGTAAATTCACCCCACTTACTAACGGCATTAGTCTCCTAGGAATACACAAACGTTAACTACACTCACTGTCTTCGTGCACTTACTAACCACTAACTCACCATATACCTCATGTTAATGTTGTAACGGGGACAGCAACGGATTTAGTCTGTCCATTACGATGTTAACACATGCTTCTATATTCTCACAGAATCAGAAGGCAAGCAGTAAAATGGCAGAAGCGACAGGTTCGGGCTCACAAGTAGGGATACTTACTGCAGGAATTGATGTGGATAGCCTACCTGTGGACGTGCCCCCGACTGAACGACCAGTGGAGATGCAACACCTTCAGCAACTCCCGGTGCCAGACCCACCTACAGGAATCACGGAAAGAGTCCATGCCAACTCTCATTGGTTCAATGGCATGCCCGGTCCATTAGGAGAGGCTAAGTATATCTGGGAGTCTAAATGCGAGTATGACAGATCATGGGTGCGTTTCCAATTTTTCTCCAAGGAGTTCGAGACTTTACAGAACACCGAAGACCTCCAGATCATATGGCAACGAGCAGGGTTGGCGGAATATTTTGAAGCCCCACTACCTAAACCCGACCTCCTCCGATGTTACTATCTGGTCTCTACATTACAAGCTCATGAAGATAAGGACCAACCCGGATCATTTGTTCTCCCCTCATTGCTGGGCAACAACGAGTTGAAGAGGTTTGAACTTACTGTGGAGCTAGTGAGTGATGCTTTAAAGATGCATGGCACGCATGTACCCTCAGAAAAGGATGCTCTCGTTCCCAACAACATGAAGGACAGGAAAGTAGTGAAGCTGAAAGACATGGCAGCCCTCACCCCAAATGTGTCCATCCCTCTCCGCATGTGCATGCAACATTTCGCCTTCCCCGATCAAGACCGATTCACGCAACCACACAAGAAGATCTGGTTTGCTCTCTACTTGGCGGAAGCAGGTGCGCTACCTATTAAGCTACCAGTGTGGATTATAGATCAGTTGTATGAAGCGAACAAACGGGCTTCTAGGAAATTAGTGGTGAACGGATGCTGTGCACTCACACGCATCATTTACCGATGCTTGGCATATGATGTCCCCATTGAGCGTGCCTTAACTTGGGCACAATTACAAATGTTTAAAAGGCTCAAGACATCCACACATCAGTCCAAGCGCATGAGGGGCGCGATCCCTTGTGTCCAGACAAGGGAAGTCCTGACTACTCCTGAGGCATCACCATTAAGAGAGGGCATGGTACCTCCCTTTACCATTAGGATACCCAGGTCGGAATCTGACACTACGACACAACCTACCCCATCGGCTCCTCCTGTCACACCTGAGTTCGAATTTGCTGCCACTGGAGAGGCTGAAGGACTGGACCCCCAGGATTTCGAAGCATTCCTACAAAGCACACAATTCTCTGATGTGGAGTTTTATTCAGAGGCAGAGGAGCAGGGCACATCCTCACGAAGAAGGAGAAAGTCTACAGACGGTAGACATGTCCATTGGAGTGACACTCAAGAAAGTCAACAACATGGACACCCGGAAGAAGAAGAAGCGTATGAAGAAGAGACCACTGAAGCCCCAGCATATACAGCAGAACTCAGAAGGCTGTATCAGATTATGGAAAGAGTGCGATCGCAGCAGTTACTCACTGAACAGAGCAGCAGAGTACTTATGACTCAGTTGTTGGAAGAAGCGGGAGTTGACTCAGAGTACAGGGAAGGTCTCTTATTGATGGCAGAAACATATGGAGTTGTAGAAGCTGTGCGCACTGCCATTCAGAGGCCTTCAGTTCAATATGACCCACGAAGGTTCCAGACACGACCTCGCCCAGGTAAAAATATACAAATTCCCGTTACAGTTGCAGAAGAGCCAACTACTACACCAACCTCCCAAACCACTAGTCAACAGCACCCCGCCACCCATGAGGAGTCCACCAAACCACTACCATCCACTCCCCCACCATCACCTCCTAGAAGAGAAACAGTGGAAACCACGTCGACTGCTCAACCCACCGACCCCACCTTCACCTTCCGTACTCCCATCTCCAGTGCCACCCTATTCTCTACCTCTGATAATCCTATCTTCGAAGACAACCCCAACACCACACAATCCGCCGAACCCCTCCTAGAACCTGCCCTAGGGCAACCATCCCCAACGCCCTCAGCCACGGGTCATCCCGACCCTAGATCCACATTCATGGGCTTCCCTACTACCACGCAACCCTTTCAGCCCTCCTCAAACTTACGACCCCAACCCCCGATATCCCTCTCTCCATTTCTACAATCCCTCCAGGACATCTTTGCTAGGGCTTTTCAACCAGGCCCTCAACCAATCCCTATCTTTTCAGCTCCCCACCCCACTTCACATCTATTCACCACTTCCACACACACACCACCTACCATACCAGTGTATATGGCAGGCCCCACACTAACACCCACTCCTGAAGGGATGGACATTTCACCACCCACGGCACCTCCACCCACGGTTTCACCTCCTCCCATTCCCCCTCCACCAATTTCACCCACACACACAACTTTCGTAGACACATCATTCACTTCCTCCCTCCCCCAATTCCCTTCCCATGCATCTTCCATGGTAAACACCCCCCACTCATCTATAGGTAATGCATTAGACACCATGTTGGCTTGTATATCAAATTTAAGAACAGATTACATTCAGCTCCAGCAACAAAACGCACGCCTGCAAGAGCACTCAGCGACACTACAGCTCCGCCTTGCGGTACTAGAAGAGGAGAACACTCGCCTCCACACACAGTTCCACACCCTCCAAGAAGCCCACAATATATTGGAGGTGCAGCTACAGAACGTAGATCAGGAAGCAGTGCAGGTGGTAGAAGGTCACCTACGGACACAGCTGGAACGCAACTCAAAACTTCAGCGAAATATGGCGCTACTTAAACGCCATCTTGCGGCTGCTCAGGAAGAGAACAGACGCCTGCAATTACAAAATCAAGAGAACCTGGAAGCAGCTATTGAGAGCACACCGGGGGCACCCATCAGCCCATCCAAGTTTCAAGCCGTGACCCCCGATAATATAAAGATTATATTGGAAGATTATGCCATGTTGCTCGAAGCACATGATAAGCTATCGGAGGAGCTAGGACAACTGAAGCAGGAACACCAACAAGGCCCAACAGCTGCCCCTCCAACCAACCCCTCTGCAGCTTCGCTTCCCTCCGATGCAGAGGCCATAAAAGATCTCCAGCAGCAGGTAACTGAATTGCAGACACGCCTACTACAATATGAGAGGCCATCTTCCCCTCCGGAAGCTCCCACGGACGAAGAAGTTGTGCAAATTCCTGTGGAACAAACGTTTGATGAAGAATATGATCCGCAACCATTCCCAGGAGGCCAACAAACAGAAGAAGCGCAGGACACGTTCGAGGCACCACGGCCGCCATGGTTACGACAAGTGGAGGAAATAGGGACCTCGCATGAAGAGCGCACCGTAGTGCAAAATCAGGCTATGAGGGTCATAGAAGAGACTGTTTTACAATCAGATTACTTCAAGAACTTGTCATCGAGACGCCTGATTCTCTCATCGGAACTCCAGTACAGGCCATATTATATTATCTTGGCTGATTATAATGCAGAAATACAAAGAGTCACGGGTCAGATTCCTACTTTTGCGACCCAATTTCAACCCGAAGACCTTCCTCCAGAGGTGCGAAAAGGCAAGATTCGTCAACCAACATGGCGGCAGAAACTTTTAGAGACTTATCCAGAAATGCTACGCACATGGAACAACGCGCCGTTGCACCTCCTATACAACCCATGCTACGGTCCAGTCCCCCGCCGCAGGTCGTGGAAGGCATTTAATATCAAGGTACAGAACAATGCTCAATGCAAGGAATGGCTAAACTACCCGTACATAGCGCCGCCACAAGGACCACCATCGATAGCATATATGATGGGGACCATTCGCCACTGGATGCCGCGCTTGAAGCCCATGCCAGATGTAGCAGCGCAAATGATGCTAAAAATCTTAGATATGATGCAAGTAGTGCTGAAGACCTTTAGAAATGCAGCCGCACCACAGGTACGTCTTCCGGGGTTTAGCAATGGAAATTACGACTTGGTGTATGACATGAGCACCACCCCCAGTATCCGTGTGGCTTACGCTTGGCATGCACGCATCAAGTACCTCCCCGCCTGCTACAAACAGACCTTCGAAGAAATGTTCAGATCAGGTTTCTGGGAGTACCACTCGGAGATTTTCGCACCAAAGCCGACACATCTGCTTCAACTGTTTGCTTGTGAACAAGCAATGTATTCAGAGTACTACACCACCCCGCAACCAGAAACCCCCGGTGCAATAAATTGGGAGGCATTGGAAGCCGATCTAGCAAGAGGCTTAAGGATAGGAGAACATGAACTGGCCACCAATGTCATCCAATATTACATCGACCACCCGCGCGAACAAAGGTCTGTCAGGGGCGACAGACGCTAGGAAGGGGGGAGTGTTGGCATACAAAGCAACAAAGGAGTAATGCACAATACGGCAACAAGGCCAGATCATTTTTTCCCATAGATTATGTGCAACCCAAGTGATTTTAATCACTACACAAACATTGTAAATCCCGTTTTTGGTAGATTAGACTCCATTTTGTGCAAGCCGAGGAATCCTCGAGCTTGAGGAGTATTAGAAGTACCATCGTACCAAATTTCATAATTTTTAGACTTCGTTTGAGCCCTCAAATAAGCCCTGGAACCTAATTTTTAACTAGGCCGGACACTAGGTCTGGACAGGGCCAAAAGCTAGTCAAAAACTATAAAAAGAGCTAGAGAGCTCATTTTTGAGGTTAGATTGTAATTGAAACAAACTTGTAAGAGCTTGTGAAAGTAATCTAAAGCACTCCATTGATTCTCTCTCTTTGTCTTGCCGTGTGTGCGCGTGTGTGTGTATGTGTGTGCATGTTTGTGTGCTTCTCACTCACGCACTTGTGCCGCCACTTGCTCGAGGTCTTCATACCATCCTCACGTCTTCCCGGATTGACATTAAAGGAGGTGCTACTCATCACTGAGCTACAGAAGTATTCTCCTCCTCCATCTGACCTTAGCCTCTTCAAGGTTCTTCCTGTTTGGTTTTCAACAAGTGCAAGATACCTCTTGAAACAATTAAACACTTCATCTTTATGCTTCATAAAGTATAAGATAGTCCACCTGCTATAGTCATCAATGAAGGACACATAGTACCTTGATCCTGAAATGGAAGGGTCCTTGCTAGGTCCCCAAACATCTATGTGTACCAAGTCTAGGTAGTCTTCATGCATGAAACCTTTCCTTGAATATGATAACCTGTGAGACCTACCAAAGTGACAAGCACCACACTTGTAAATCATGTGTTGCTTGGATACATTAGGTATCCCAAGCACACATTGATCACTGCACATTTGCTTTAGGGTTCTTTCACCTATGTGACCTAACCTCTTGTGCCATATTTCTAATTCTGAAAGTGTTTGATCCTTGTAATTATATAAAGCAATGTTCTTGGTGTCTTCTAGCTCAAAAGTAAACAATCTACCTGATTTCTCCCCCTTGGCAATTCTTTTGAACCCATGTCTTGGGTCCTCCACATATGCTCCATGTTGAGTGAACCTGACCTGCAAACCTTTCTCCACAATCTGACCAACACTCATTAGATTCTTGGTGATGGTTGGTACATAGAGTACCCTGCTCAATAGGTTCTGGTTACCATCACATGTCTTTACATTTCCAATCTTTACAACAGAATGTTTAGTATCATCACCTATTTGTACCTGATGTTTGCCCTTGGGTTCTTCCAAATCAGAGAGTAGTGCCACATTGCCAGCTACATGGTTAGAACATCCTGAGTCAATATAAAATAAATGATCACCATTTGTACCTGCCTTGGAGGTCATATTCATGATCAATAAGGAGTCATCTTGCTCCTCTGTGTAGTTGTTGTAATCCCTTCTATTTCTGAATCCACCTTGATAGTTACCATTGTGGTTGTGGTTGTAATTGTTGTTGTATTGATTGTTGTAACCATTGTAGCCTTGGTGTTGGTTGAACCTGCCTTTCCCTTGAGAGTATCCACCTCTTTGATAGCCTCTTCCTCTTTGATTCTTGTAGTTCTTGTAGCATTCATCTGTGGTATGATTGGACAATCCACAAATGTTGCATGGTGATGAGTTGTAGGGTCTCCCCCTACTTGACTTACCTCCTCTGCCTCTTCCTCTAGAAGATCTACCTCTCCCTGCATAATTAGCTTGGGAGGTAGAGCCTTCTTCTTCCTGCTTCTTCCCTTTACTTTTATCCTTAACTTTCTTATCAGTATATAGAGCAGAGGGGTTGTTACCTTTTGATTGATCTCCTGCCTTTGTAAACTTTGCTTCATGTGTGAATAGTTGGCCCATGAGTGTTGTGAGATCTGGGGTATGCATGTCCATGTAGAGGTCCATTGCAGTGGTGAAGCTTTCCCACTTATCATCTGCCTTGAGTCCATTTGTTACTTGCCTGACTATTTGCTCCTCTTCAATCTCCTCTCCAATACTTGCTAATTGGTCTGCCACATCTTTAATCTTGGTCACATACTCTGAGACTGATTGCTTGGGCTGCTTCCTAAGGGTTGTGAATTCAATCCACAATTGATTCTTCCTGGCCCTTGTGTTGGAAGAGAAATATGTTGATAGAGTTTCCCAAGTCTCTTGGGAAGTCTTACAGTTCCTTATATGAGGTAAAAGGAAATCAGATATAGAGTTAAGAAGGTAAGACCTTGCTAAAGCATCCTTTGCACACCATTGGTTGAGTCTCTCTTGTTCATCCTTGGTGGGTAGTCCTCTAGCTTTGAATGAGGGCAATTCCTCATCTCCTGATATGTATCCAAATAGGCTTCTTCCTTGTAGATAGGTCTTCATTCTCAATGACCAGGCTTGGTAATTGTTCCTGTCCAATTTGTCAATGAATGAAGGAAAACCATCTCCCATGTTTACCTTATTCGCTCTGATACCACTTTTGGGTAAGATGGTAGGATGCACTCAAGAGATTGAGTTGAAGCTGCTAAACCTGCTTTGCTCCAGCCCTCCTTAGCTTCAGATATGCTTAGTACACTTGCTTAGCTTCCAAATGATACCAAGAAAGCATATATGTACTTTGCAAATGATATGTGTAATGATCAAATCAAAACAGATAACTTGAGACTTCAAAAATCAAGGAAAACTTGCTATTTTTGTAGTGA
>MU260325.1:107500-110000 GCA_020310875.1 Ceratopteris richardii
AAACTTATGACTAATCAAAAGTGTGAGTAACCTATATCTGAACTAATGTACATATGTGTACATAGCTTTGAATTTCTGAGTATGTCCTTCCTTCAAACTTCTGAATTTGTTCTCTTCTTAATTTCTTGACTTCATTTCTTCATAAACCTTCAATTGATGATTGGCATGCACCAACAGCTCCCCCTCAATCATTAATTGAGGTTTTTCTCTATCTTCTTAATACCTGCCATATCCTTGAATCTCTGTAGCTTTGGTCCATCTGGACTTTTTGTCATCATATCTGCAAGTTGATCTTTTGTAGAAGTATGCATAACTTCAATTTCCTTATCAATGACCTTCTCTCTCAGAAAATGATACTGTATTTCAATATGTTTAGTTCTAGCATGAAACACAGGATTAGCTGCCAAGTATAGAGAACTCATATTGTCTCCACAAATAATAGGAGTACTTTGAATCACATCAAAACCCTTCATAAGTGTCTTTAGCCATATTACCTCCTTTGCAGCTTCCACCATACCTTTATATTCTGCTTCTGTAGATGACAAAGCAACTGTATGTTGCTTCTTAGAACACCATGAAATTAATTTGTCTCCTACATAGCACAAATATCCATGTGTTGATCTTCTATCATCCACATTACCTGCCCAATCTACATCACTATATATCTTCACTCTTGTATCAGAAGTAAATCCATAGTACAGTCCTTCTCTAAGTGTACCCTTGATGTACCTAAGTACTCTTTGTCCTGCAATCCAATGTTCCTTTCTGGGACAATGCATGAATTGTGAAAGCACACCAACTTTCTTGGGTCACATATACTCCATGTTGAGTATATAAAATCTCCATTCCCAAGAAGAATGACAAGTTCCCCAAATCACTGATTTTGAACTCTTTCTCCATCTGCTTCTTGATCATTTGTATTCCTTTATCATCTGTTCCTGTAAGTATTATGTCATCAACATAAATACAAACATAAATGAATCCATCTTCACTTGCTTTGACTAGCAAGCTACTATCTGCCTTTGATGCTTGAAATCCAAGTTCCTTCAAGAACTTTACAAGCCTATAATTCCATGCCCTTGGGGCCTGCTTTAATCCATACAAAGCTCTCTTGAGCTTACACACATAATTTGGACTCACTTGATCTTTGAACCCATCTGGTTGCTCCATGTAAACTTCATCTGAAATGTAACCATTCAAAAAAGCATTTTTAACATCTAATTGAGATAACTTCCAACCTTTGCAAGCAGCAATTGCTATGAGAGTTCTGATGGTTGTCATTTTTTCCACAAGACTATAGGTCTCATCATAGTCCACTCCATATGTCTGTGCATACCCTTTCACAACAAGTCTGGCTTTGTACCTAGACACACTTCCATCTGCAAATCTTTTTGTTTTGTAAACCCACTTACATCCAATAATTTTCTGGCTATTAGGTTTAGGAACCAGATCCCAAGTCTGATTCTCTATCAATGCATCATACTCCTCTTGCATGGCTTCTTCCCAATTTCTCTTGCCTTTGGCTTCATCATATGTAGATGGATCTTCATCTGCTTTTACCAAATAAGCATAATCTTTAGTAGTCAAGAATGAGGTGTCATAGCTATACCTTGTGGGTTGCCATTTGTGCCTAGATAACCTCCTAACTTCTGCACTTTTTGAAGTCTCTGGTTCATCACATTCTGGATCAAACCTTGGCCTCTCTTCAACTTCAACCTGTTCTTCATTATTCTCATTTTCATCAAGTAATTGAATCTTTGCTTTACCTTTCCTTTGATCCACTACTTCTTCAACATCTGCATGTATATTATATTTACCTGCATACCAAGTACCTTGCTCATCAAATGTAACATCCTTGGATACAAGGAATTGCTTTGTGGATGGACTCCACAACCTGTATCCCATTTGCTTATCATCATAACCAATGAATACATACTTTTCTGCCTTAGGCTCCAACTTATGCCTCAATTGAGATGGCACATATGCATATGCCAAGCATCCAAATATTCTACAATGATCCAAGGTAGGTCTCTTACCCCACCAAGCTTCATATGGTGTCATACCTTGCAAAGCTTTACAAGGCAATCTATTAACCAAATATGTAGCTGTATTAACAGCTTCAGCCCACAAATAATTTGGACAATTCTTCTCTTTCATCATGGACCTTGCAAATTCAATAAGTGTCCTGTTTCTTCTTTTTGCTACACCATTTTGTTGAGCAGAGTACCTGCAAGTAACTTCTCTTTTTATACCTGCATTCCACAAGTAATCATTGAACTCATTTGAAAAATACTCTTCCCCTCCATCTGACCTTAGTCTCTTCAATTTTTGACCTGTAATTCTTTCTGCATATGCATGATAGTGTTTAAATGTATTAAACACTTCTGACTTTTCTTTAATCACATAAATTGTGATCCATCTGGTAGCATCATCAACATATATGACATAATATCTTGAACCATTTATACTAAAGTCCTTTGAAGGACCCCACACATCTGTA
>MU260325.1:115000-120000 GCA_020310875.1 Ceratopteris richardii
TCAAACCTTTGGAGATTAAAAGGTCTCCAACAGTGGTATCAGAGCTAAAGGTGAAGTACAAGAGAAGAAAAGATAATCGAAGTTCCGACTGGTGCAGATATTGAAGATCTTCCAAATCAAAGGAGGATAAGGACAAATTATTGAAGATAACTTGCAGAAGTTCATAGTACAAGTTCGAAAGAATCAAGAAGGACAAAGAATATATCAAAGGTACACTTTCTCTTCATAAACCATAGTAATTGCAGATACAGAAAGTCAAGGATGGGAGAAAGCTTGCAAATTGATAAGCTAGATAGGGAGAACTATCCAGCATGGTCCATGAGGATGGAAGCACACCTCATGAGCAAAGACCTTATAGCATTTATTACAGGAGATGAAGAAAAACCAGAGTTTGCAGATCCAAGTATTCCTACTAGGGAAGAACTTGCAATGTTGAAGACTTGGATGAGAAAGGATGCTCAAGCAAGGAGTATTATTTACATGGCTGTAAATGATTATCTTCTACCTCACATCAGAGGTTTGGAAAGTGCTACAGATGTTTGGAATGCCTTGGAAGAGCATTTCCAAAATACTACTAAGTCAAGGAAGTCCTCACTATGGGCTGAGTTCACAACATTCAAGAAGAAGAGCTCACAATCAATTTCAGATTATGTGGCAAGGATGAAAGATATTGCAGATAGCTTGGGAGCAGTGGATGAAGATATTGAAGAGGAAAAGTTGGTAAGACAAATACTTACAGGTCTAAGAGGTGATGAGAAGTGGAAGCCTTTTATATTGTCCATAGAATTGTCACTTGATCACTTTACTCCTGACCTTAATCAATTGCTAGGACACATGTTAACCTTTGAGCAGGATCTTAAAGGAGACAATGATAGAAGTACAAGTCAAGCTATGTACTCCAAAGACAAGAAAAAGAATGGCAAGGGAAAGCAATCAAATGATGATGAAGGAAATTCAAATCAAGCTAACTTCACAAAAGGGAAGACAAATTTCAGAGGTAAAGGAAGAGGAGGTAAGAACAAAGATAATGCTAAAGCTTGTTGGATTTGTGGCAGAACAAATCATTTGGCAAATGATTGTTGGTATAACAATCAAAATGGAGGATACAACAATCAGAATTATAGTCAAAGAGGTAGAGGAGGCAGAAACCAAAGAGGCAATTTCAGAGGAAGAGGTGGTAGGACATCATATGGTAGAGGAGGTGGAAGAAACTTCCAATCTCAGTCCTACAACAATAATTATTACAATTATGCATCAGATCAGAAGGATGACATGACTCTTATCTTGAATGCAACTCATGAATCAATGGGAGAAGATCAAAGAGTGTTTTATATTGACTCAGGGTGCAGCAACCATCTGAGTGGGAATCTATCCTTGATGACTGATATGGAAGCAAGGGTGAATGGACATACAGTTCAAACAGGTGACAATACCAAACATAAAGTGGAGAGCATTGGATCAGTGAAGACAAAGAGTGGAAGTACACTTCTGAGTAAGGTACTTTATGTTCCTACTATTCCTAAAAATTTGATAAGTGTAGGGCAAATTGTGGAGAAAGGATATGAAGTAAGATTCACAAATGATGGTGTCTATGTACAAGATCCAAATCAGGGATATAGAACCATAATTGCAGGTAAAAAGGAAGGAAGATTGTTTACTCTCAAGGTCCAAGGTAATGTGGGACATGCATTGTTTACCTATGGAGGTCAAAAGGTATCTGAATTAGACCTATGGCATAAAAGGCTAGGTCATTTCAATGAGAGAGCTATAAAGGAGATGTCAAAGAATCAGGTGGTGCTTGGATTGCCAAACATTGAAAGGCAACATATGGTGTACAAGTGTGAAGCTTGTCAATTAGGTAAAGCACATAAAAATTCTTATAACAAATCAGGATACAAGTATTCAAACATGCTTGAATTGGTTCATACAGATGTTTGGGGTCCCTCAAGGGACTATAGCATAAATGGATCCAGATATTATGTGTTGTTTGTTGATGATGCAACCAGGTGGATTACTTTGTATGTAATCAAGGACAAATCAGAAGTCTTTAAGACATTCAAACATTTCCATGCTTATGCAGAAAGGATCATAGGACAAAAGCTAAAGAGGTTAAGATCAGATGGAGGGGGAGAGTATTTCTCAAAAGAGTTTGATGATTATTTGTGGAATGCAGGTATCAAAAGAGAAGTGACTTGCAGGTACTCCCCTCAACAAAATGGAGTAGCTGAAAGGAGAAATAGGACTCTTGTAGAGTTTGCAAGAGCCATGATGAAGGAAAAGAATTGTCCAAATTACTTATGGGCAGAGGCCATTAACACTGCAACATACCTTGTGAATAGGTTGCCTTGCAAAGCTTTGGATGGAGGAACCCCTTATGAAGCATGGTGGGGTAAGAAACCTAGTCTTGATCATTGTAAAGTATTTGGATGTATTGCATATGCTTATGTTCCTTCACAATTAAGACATAAGCTAGAACCAAAAGCAGAGAAGTATGTGTTTATTGGATATGATGATAGACAGATGGGTTACAGATTGTGGAGTCCATCCACAAAGCAATTTCTTGTTACTAAAGATGTGACATTTGATGAGCAAAACACATGGTATACAGGATCACCAAATGAGTATACAGGTGTTGAAGAAGTTCAAAGGAAAGGAAAGGCAAAGGTAAAAGTTTGTGAAGAAATTGTTGATGAAGTTGACTCTAGATGTAGAGTGCAGGATCATGTAGAAGAAGGGCCAAGATTTGATTCAGAATCAAATGAGGCTGAAACTTCAAGAAGTGCAGAAATCAGAAGATCTACAAGAGAAAGGAAAGAGCCTATAAGGTATAGTTATGATACATCTTTCCTAACAACAAAAGATTATGCCTACATTGTGAAAACAGAAGAAGATCCAACCACTTATGAAGAAGCCAAAGGTAAACAGAATTGGGAGAAGGCAATGCAAGAAGAGTATGATGCTCTACTTGAAAATAAAACTTGGGAGTTAGTACCAAGACCAAAGAATCAGAAGGTCATTGGATGCAAGTGGGTATATAAAACAAAGAGGTTTGCAGATGGTAAGGTGTCTAGATATAAGGCTAGACTTGTGGTCAAAGGTTATGCCCAAACTTATGGGGTAGATTATGATGAAACCTTTAGTCCTGTTGCTAAGATGTCTACAATTAGGACATTGATTGCTATTGCTGCTTGCAAAGGATGGAAATTATCACAATTGGATGTGAAGAATGCATTTCTTAATGGTTACATTGCAGATGAAGTATATATGGAGCAACCAGAAGGCTTCATGGAATCAATTGGATCAGATTATGTGTGTAAGCTCAAGAGAGCTTTATATGGGTTGAAGCAAGCCCCAAGAGCTTGGAATTACAGATTGGTCAAGTTCTTGAATGAATGTGGATTTCAAGCATCAAAGGCAGATAGTAGCTTGCTAGTGAAGGCAAGTGAAAATGGATACATTTACATGTGCATTTATGTTGATGATATTATTGTTACAGGAACAGATGCTCAAGGAATCAATGAACTCAAGAAGCAAATAGAGAAGGAGTTTAAGATAAGTGACTTGGGAAACTTATCTTATTTTCTAGGAATGCAGATTGTGTATACTCAACATGGAGTATATGTTTCACAAGAAAGATATTTGAAGAATCTTCTAGCCAAGTTTAACATGGAAGATTGCAAGACCTCAACTACACCATTGGAGGTAAATCATAAATTAAGCAGGTATGGAGGTGAAGAGTTCAATGACATGAAAAAGTATCAGAGTTTGGTAGGTAGTTTGATCTATGCTACCTTGACAAGGCCAGACCTATCATATGCAGTAGGTGTGTTGTCACAATTTATGCATTGTCCAAAGAAGACTCATTGGATTGCAGCCCAAAGGGTACTCAGATATATCAAAGGAACCCTAAGTGAAGGTTTGTACTATGGTTTCACTTCTGACACAAGAATCAAAGTGTTTAGTGATGCAGATTGGGCAGGTGACTCAGATGATAGAAGGTCTACTCATGGATATCTATGTTATGTTGGAGATAAGCTAGTATCTTGGTGTTCAAAGAAGCAACATACAGTTGCTTTATCATCCACAGAAGCCGAGTATAAGGGAATGGTAGAAGCTGCAAAAGAAGTCATATGGTTGAAGACCTTGATGAAAAGTTTTGAGATTGATCATAGTACTCCAATAATTTTTGGAGACAATATGAGTTCTTTGTATTTGGCAGCTAACCCTGTTTTTCATGCCAGGACTAAGCATATAGAGATACAGTATCATTTCTTGAGGGAAAAGGTACTTGATAAAGAGATTGAAGTGATGTACACTCCAACAAAAGAACAAGTGGCAGATATGATGACAAAGAGCTTGGATGGACCTAAGCTACAGAGATTCAAGGAGATGGCAGGAGTGAAGAAAAATGGAATAATCACAATTAGTGATTGAGGGGGAGCTGTTGCAGCAAACCAATCACAAATTGGTGATTATACAGATCTTGGAGAATGCTTATGGTCAGAATGAAGCAAAGGAAGACATTTGCAAAAATGAAGAAGAAGTCAGAATGTTGTCTTGTACACATATGTACATATAAGTGAAGAATCTTGTAAGCTACCATAGTTAAATCCTTAGGATGATAAGGAGTAGAGTCATAGACGCGAGATGAGTCCAAAGTCATGTATATATAAGATAATTATGACAAGAAATGTATGAGAGAAAGTAATAGAGTCATTTTGTAGATGACAACTTTGAGGAAGATGTGTAGAGAGTTTTTTCCCAGAAAATGGCGACGGGTTTTTCTCTGAGTGCTCTCTGTCTGATCATGTGGATCAGAAATCTTTTTGTACACATCTAATTGAGAAGCTAATGAAGCTATGTCTAGAGTTTCAGAATCTAATTCCTCTCCTACTGTGAGAATGATCATTAGGAACATTCATATGTAGAATGTGAGAACTGAAGCCAAAAGTAGCGCACTTTTCCGTCTCAGTATTTTGATCAGATCTGAGTGTATACTG
>MU260325.1:127500-137500 GCA_020310875.1 Ceratopteris richardii
CATAGAATCCGGAATAAGAGAGTGAGTGCAAGTGTGTGCACGTATAACAGATATGGAGATATAGAAGATGCCAGAGATCGCGTATGTAGAGATGAATAACAAAAACCTGAAATGTCGGGTATTCATCTGAGAGAGATGGTAAGGAATAACTACTCAGAGTAGGAGAGTTTTCCATAGCTATGAGCAAAGTGAGGCCAAGCTATATTTTGTACACATCTTCTCTAATAGAAAACACATGTTCATGTGGAAGTTTGAGCGCATTCTTCGTATGTGAAGAAATATGAGAGATTTCATGTTATTGTGAAAGTTAGTTAACAGTTACAGTTTTCTCAGTAAACATTTTCCGGTACTTCTGTAAGTTAGA
The DNA here is from genome assembly GCA_020310875.1 of Ceratopteris richardii. Classification (NCBI taxonomy): domain Eukaryota; kingdom Viridiplantae; phylum Streptophyta; class Polypodiopsida; order Polypodiales; family Pteridaceae; genus Ceratopteris; species Ceratopteris richardii. The sequence continues at coordinate 127,865 of MU260325.1, forward strand.
TCTCGTAATAGTGTGAAGATTTTCATGAGACATAGCTCATCTTGAAGCCAGTAGTCTCAACTATAATTTGATCAAAAGATTTCGGTGAAATGGACATGTATACACAGTACAAAGTCTGACTGGAAAAAGGTATCCAGAACTGGTGAAGTTTTTCTTCTTTAAACTTCAGATAGAGTTCATTCAGTGAAGGAAGTTCACGTATCACTTCCTTACTTCATGTACATTCATTTGAAGTAACTACATTTAGAATTGCAGTTGATTCCGGTAGTATTCTGATATAATTACGTGACATTTCGGTAACAGTCCGGTGAAGTTTCGGTGAAATTTTGGTGAGTTCAAAACACAGTTTGACAAAGTTAAGTGACACAAAGATTGTTTAACTGTAAGCTAATACAGTAGTGTATAGACTGAAGTAAATCAGTTCAGAATTGAAGCTTGAAAGAAACGTGAAGCTTTTTGTAAAGTGAATTTTTGGTGTTCACTAGATACAGTTATAAGTTTTCAGTTTCAGAAAATTTGCTAAGCTACTGATGATTATAGAGGTGTTCTAACATCACTCTAGCTTAGTTTCTGTGGTGTAAGCGAATTCCACAATAAGCGATGCACCAACAGTGGTATCAAAGCAGTGAGATCCAAGAAGTGGTATCAGAGCAAGTTAATCAACAGTGATATCAGAGTGGTAAAATCCACAAGTGGTACCAGAACAGAAAAGGTTTTGAAGAGTAGAAAAGGTTTCTCAGAAGAAGAAACGGAAAGATAATTTGAAGAATTCTCATAAAGAAAAGTGAAAGCTGAGGTGATCAACAGCAAACGGTGTCCAGAAGAGTTCCGAAGTCATTCTCAAGGTAAAGGTTTACAAAAGGTAACATCTTTTAACGTTACACTCACTGGCAGTAACAGAAAACAAGAAGATCATGGCAGATCATATCTCAATTGATAAATTGGAAAGAGATAATTATCTGGCATGGGTAATGCGCATGGAAGCCTTACTTATGAGTAAGGACTTAATGATATATGTGACAGGAGAAGAAAGGAAGCCGACTTTTGAAGATGATAGTCAACCGAAGAAAGAAGAATTAGAAGCCTTGAAGCTTTGGTAGAAGAAAGATGCAACGGCAAGAGCATATATCTATAATACTATTACAGATCATCTACTACCACATATTAGAGGTCTAGAGAAAGCAGAAGATATATGGAGAGCATTGGAGACCACAGGTTAATAGCACAAGTGCTTACAGGTTTGAGAGGAGATGAAAGGTGGAAACCTTTCGTACTCTCAACTGAACTGTCTTTAAATCATTTTGTACCAGATTTAAATCAGTTGCTTGGACTAATGCTAACGTTTGAGCATAATTTGAAGACAGATGGAGAAAAAGGACATAGTTCAGCTATGTACGCAAAGAATAAGAAGAAAGGTGATAAAGGTAAAGAAAAAGATGAAGAAGAAGTGACTGCTCAAGCAAATTATGCAAGAGGACGAGGTAATGTCAGAAATAAAAGTAGAAGTAATACAAAAGGAAGAGGTAACAAAAAAGCTTGCTGGATCTGTGGATTAAGCAATCATTTGGCTCATGATTGCTGGCATAATTCACAAGGATCAAACCAGAACCAGAACAATAACAGTAGAGGCAGAAGCGAAAAATATCAAAGAGGAAGACAAAGCCAAAGAGGCGGATATGGTAGAGGTGGAGCAAGAAGTTGGGGACAGAATCAGTCTCACAACACTACCTACTACAACTATGCGAATAAGGATGATCATATGACATTGATGATGAACCCGATAAGTGTGTCAGAAAATGAAGACCTCAAGGTATTCTATATTGACTCTGGTTGTTCAAATCATTTGTCAGGAAATATAGAATTATTATCAGAAGTTGAAGGAGGTATTTCAAATCATACAATACAGACAGGTGATAACACAAAACATAATGTAAGGTCAATTGGAAAGGTAAAGTGTAAGAATGGAGCTGACCTACTAACAAATGTTTTGTATGTTCCAACAATTCCAAAGAATCTAATCAATGTGGGTCAGATAGTAGAAAAAGGTTTTCAAGTGAGGTTTACAAATGAAGGAGTATTGGTTGAAGATCCAGAGAATGGATACAAACATATTGTCCATGGTAAAAAGGAAGGTAGACTTTTTACTCTTAAAGTACAAGGGAATGTTGGTCAAGCCTTGATCACACATGGTGATGAGGTATTTACAGAACTAGACCTCTGGCATAAGAGGCTAGGACATTTTAATGAAAAGGGAATTAAAGCTATGGTAGAGAAACAGTCTGTGAAAGGATTACCAAACATGAAGAACCAACATATGATTCACAAATGTGAAGCCTGTCAGATGGGAAAAGCCCACAGGTTACCATTTCAGAAGAATGGTTACAAACACGATGGTGTGCTAGAACTCATACATACAGACATATGGGGGCCAACAAGAGAAGGATCTATCAGTAGATCGAGGTATTATGTTCTGTTTATTGATGATGCAACATGATGGATAACTCTTTATGTTTTGAAAGAGAAATCAGAAGTGTTTGGGGCTTTCAGACATTTTCATGCATATGCTGAAAGACTTACAGGACAGAAACTCAAAAGACTAAGGTCTGATGGAGGAGGATAATATTTTTCTTCAGAGTTCAATGATTATTTGTGGAATGCAGGTATCAAAAGAGAAATAACTTGTAGGTATACACTGCAACAAAATGGAGTAGCAGAAAGGAGAAACCGAACTCTAGTTGAGTTTGCAAGAGCAATGTTAAAAGAGAAGAATTGTCCAAACTATCTTTGGGTTGAGGCTGTAAATACAGCAACATATCTGGTAAACAGATTACCATGTACAGCTTTAAATGGGATGACCCCTTATGAAGCTTGGTGGGGCAAGAAACCAACACTTGATCATTGCAAAGTGTTTGGATCAATTGCTTATGCTTATGTACCATCACAGTTGAGACATAAGCTTGAACCAAAAGCTGAAAAATATGTGTTCAGATGGGTTATAGGTTATGGAGTCCTTTAACCAAACAGTTTACTGTTTCCAGAGATGTGACATTTGATGAAGGAAAGAGCTGGTATACAAATAAAGAGCATAGTATTGAAACACTTGAAGAAGAGATAAGAAGAAATGAAAAAGGTAAATCACATATGCAGGTGAATGGAGATGAAGATCATATGCAGGCAAGTACGTCCAGGATCGGATCAGGTATGAGAAATGAAGATGGATCAAGATTTGATGAAGATGTGTATTCAGATACACATGAAGAGTTTGAACCAAGAAGGTCAAACAGAGTAAGGAAACAACCAACAAGGTATTCCTATGATACTTCGTATTTGACTCAGAAAAACTATGCTTACTTAGTAAAGGAGGATGAGGAACCTCTGAATTACAGTGAAGAAAAAGGTAAGGAAAAATGGGAAGAAGCAATGAAGGAAGAGTTCAGTGCACTAGAGGAGAACAAGACTTGGGAACTTGTTCCAAAACCAAATGGTAAGAAAGTGATTGGAAACAAATGGGTTTACAAAGTTAAGAAACTTGCAGATGGAAGAATAGCCAGATACAAAGCTAGACTGGTTGTCAAAGGCTATGCTCAGACATATGGCATAGATTATGATGAGAGGTTTAGTCCGGTGGCAAATATGTCAACCATAAGGACATTGATTGCTATAGCAGCATCAAAAGGATGGAAGCTAAGTCAGCTAGATATAAAGAATGCATTTTTGAATGGATATATATCAGATGAAGTCTACATGGAAAAACCTAAAGGGTTTGTAAGTGTCAGTTACCCAAATCATGTTTGCAGATTAAGAAGAGCTCTCTATGGACTGAAGCAAGCTCCAAGAGCTTGGAATTACAGACTTGTGAAGTATCTCAATGACCTTGGATACCAAAGCTGAAAGGCAGATGCAAGTCTACTTATCAAGAAAACAGATGAAGGTATGATCTACATTTGTATTTATGTAGATGACATAATAATCACAGGAACCTCAGATGAAGGAATCAAAGAGGTAAAGAGATTGCTTGAAAAAGAGTTCAAGATCAGTGATCTAGGAAAGTTATCATACTTTCTTGGAATGGAAGTTACATATACAGATCATGGTATATATGTTTCGCAAGAAATGTATCTCCTAAACTTACTGAAGAAGTTTAACATGGAGAATCGCAGAGAAGCTTCAACACCGCTTGAAGTAAATCATAAACTCAGCAAATATGGTGGTGTAGAGTTTAAAGATATGAGGAAGTATCAGTCGTTAGTGGGAAACTTAATTTATGCTACACTAACAAGACCTGATATCAGTTATGCAGTGGGAGTTCTCTCACAGTTCATGCATTGTCCGAAGGATCAACATTGGGTTGCAGGACAAAGAGTTCTTAGATATATCAAAAGAACTATAAAGGAAGGATTATATTATCCTTATACGTCAGATATAAAGCTAAGAGCATACAGTGACTCAGACTGGGTAGGAAGTCAAGATGACACAAGATCAACACATGGGTATATGATATACCTAGGAGATAAGCTTGTAAGCTGGTGTTCAAAGAAGCAACACATAGTAGCTTTATCGTCAACAGAAGCAGAATATAAAGGACTTGTTGAAGCAACTAAAGAAGTGATATGGATGCAGACCTTGTTCAAAAACATGGGTATTGATCAAGGTATACCTATCATACATGGAGACAATATGAGCTCGTTATATCTTGCAGCAAATCCAGTATTTCATGCAAGAACAAAACACATAGAGATTCAATATCATTTCGTGAGGGAAAAGGTAATGGAGAAGGAGATTGAATTGGTATTCACTCCTACAAAAGATCAGATTGCAGATATTCTGACAAAGAGCTTGGATGGAGTAAAGACAAGCAGATTCAAAGAAATGGCAGCTATAAAAGAAAAGAAGGATATATGAAGACCGGAAGATGCAAATTAGTGATTGAGGGGGAGCTGTTGAAGATTCACTCACTAATTATGCATAACGACATGAAGAAAAAGAAAAGCAGAAACAAAGCATTCAGAAAATCAAGCCTTAGTGAAGGGACAAATTCACGTCTGTAATATATAGTGTAGAAACTTCCAGAATTAGAGTTTGTTGAAACCTGGATCAAAATATATATAAGAGAGAACATAGAACCGGAATAAGAGAGTGAGTGCAAGTGTGTGCTCGTATAGCAGATATGGAGATATAGAAGATGCCAGAGATTGCGTATTTAGAGATGAATAACAAAAACCTGAAATGTCGGGTATTCATCTGAGAGAGATGGTAAGGAATAACTACTCAGAGTAGGAGAGTTTTCCATAGCTATGAGCAAAGTGAGGCCAAGCTATATTTTGTACACATCTTCTCTAATAGAAAACACATGTTCATGTGGAAGTTTGAGCGCATTCTTCTTATGTGAAGAAAACTGAGAGATTTCATGTTACTGTGAAAGTTAGTTAACAGTTATAGTTTTCTCAGTAAACATTTTTTGGTACTTCTGTAAGTTAGATCTCGTAATACAGTGTGAAGATTTTCATGAGAGATAGCTCATCTTGAAGCCAATACTCTCAACTATAAGTTGATCAGAGATTTTGGTGAAATGGACATGTATACACAGTACAAAGTCTGACCGGAAAAAGGTATCCAGAAATGGTGAAGTTTTTCTTTAAACTTCAGATAGAGTTCATTCAGTGAAGGAAGTTCACGTATCACTTCCTTACTTAATGTACATTCATTTGAAGTAACTACAATTAGAATTGCAGTTGATTCGGGTAGTATTTCGGTACAATTACGGTGACATTTCGTTAACCGGTGAAGTTCCGGTGAAATTTTGGTGAGTTCAAAACATAGTTTGACAAAGTTAAGTGACACAAAGATTGTTTAACTGTAAGCTAATGTAAAGACTGAAGTAAATCAGTTCAGAATTGAACCTTGAAAGAAACGTGAAGCTTTCTGTAAAGTGAATTTTTGGTGTTCACTAGATACAGTTATAAGTTTTGAGTTTCAGGAAATTTGCTAAGCTACTGATGATTATAGAGGTGAATTCTGCAATAAGCGCTGCACCAACAAAGTTTTGAGCAAGCAAGCACTCATTCTTTAAGTTGGAACGTAAGCTACCTATGGCTAAAAGCATTTACATAAACGGGTTCTAGATTGAGAGAACCAAGTGTTAGAAGTTACAGGTGTCTAAATCAACTTCTTAGAAGAATAGTTTTAGACATAGGTGACTTGTTAAGATCATTTCTCAAGATCTACTGAGTCTTTTGGAATGATTTAACTTGGAGGAGGTGTGCAAACTATAGGTGAGACCTTGTACAAAGTTTTATAACAAACTTTACACATTTGATAAGTCAATGAGAGAGTTATGTGCAGCAGTTTTTCTGTGTAGTCACCTTCTTCACAGTTTGATCAAAATTTTGATAATTGATCATTGATCCTCTAAAATTGGTGAAGGTTTTGAGTTACTATTGATATAGAGGTGCTCTAACTTCAAGAGTAGCTTGTTTTTTTGGAGATTAACACTCTCCATCAGTGGTATCAGAGTAGGAAGCATCAAAAGTGAAGAAAGGAGGATCCCGACTTCTGCAGCTGTAAAGAATTCAATATCTGAAGGTTCAAAAGGTGAAAGCTTGAAGGCAAAGCTTGAGAAGGAGGCCATACGACATCAAGGAAGACAAAAGGATTATCATTCGAAGTAAAGGTACATCTATTACTCATAGAGGTTGAAGAATTCAATACACAGGTGAAGAAAGGATGGGAGATTCTCTTAAAATACAGAAGTTGGATAGAGAGAACTATCCTGCATGATCAGTAAGGATGGAAGCTCATCTTATGAGCAAAGACTTGATAGGTTATATCACAGGTGAAGAAGAAAAGCCTCAGTTGAGAGATCCTAGTGTTCCAACTAGGGAAGAATTATCAGATTTGAAGACTTGGATGAAGAAAGATGCTCAAGCTAGGAGCATTATCTATATGGAAGTTAATGACTACTTGCTACCTCACATTAGAGGTCTTGAAAGTGCAAGTGATATATGGAATGCTTTGGAGGAGCATTTCCAAAATGCCACAAAGTCAAGGAAGGCATCCTTGTGGGCAGAGTTTACCACATTCAAGAAGAAGGCCTCTCAATCCATCTCAGACTATGTAACAAGGATGAAGGACATTGCAAATGCATTAGGAGTAGTTGATGAAGATATTGAGGAGGATAAATTGGTAAGGCAAATCCTCAAAGGTTTGAGAGGTGATGACAAATGGAAGCCATTCATTTTGTCTACTGAATTATCACTTGATCATTTTACTCCTGATCTAAATCAATTGCTAGGACACATGTTAACCTTTGAGAAGGATGTCAAAGGTGAAAGTGATAAAAGTGCAGGTCAAGCAATGTATTCAAAGGATAAGAAGAAGAATATCAAAGGGAAGCAACAAACAAATGCAGATGAAGGTACAACTACCAAGCCAACTTCCTAAGAGGAAGAGGTGGTCGCAAAGACAGAGGAAGAGGCAGGAGTAATAAAGATGGTGTCAAAGCTTGCTGGATTTGTGGTAAGAAAAATCATTTAGCTAATGATTGTTGGCATAATACTCAGAATAATGGTGGAGATAGTCAGAATTTTAATTCAAGAGGAAGAGGTGGCAGAAATCAAAGAGGTAATTTCAGAGGTAGAGGTAGTAGAGGTTACTTTGGAAGAAATGCAAGTAGAGGATTCCAAACTCAACAATATAACAATACCTACTACAATTATGCTTCAGATCAGAAGGAGGATTCAACATTGATAATGAATGCAACTTGTGAAAGGCAAAGTGAAGACCAAAGAGTCTTCTACATTGACTCAGGGTGTAGCAATCACCTGAGTGGCAACAAAGCTTTGATGACTGATTTGGAGAATAAGGTAACTAATCATGTAGTTCAAACAGGTGACAATACAAAGCACAATGTGAAGTCAATTGGATCACTGAAGGCCAAGGATGGAAGTACTCTCTTGAGTAAGGTTTTGTATGTTCCTACAATTCCTAAGAATCTGATAAGTGGAGGACAAATTGTTGAAAAAGGTTATGAAGTTAGGTTCAATAATGAAGGAGTGTTTGTGGAAGACCCTAGCAATGGGTATAAACAAATTGTTTCAGAAAAGAAAGAAGGAAGATTGTTCACATTGAAGATTCAAGGTAATGTTGGTCATGCCTTGTTCACTTATGGAGGACATAAGATCTCTGAGTTAGATCTTTGGCACAAAAGGCTTGGACATTTCAATGAAAGAGGTATCAAAGATATGGTTAATAATGGTTCAGTGATTGGATTGCCTAATGTTGCAGGTCAACATATGACATACAGATGTGAGGCATGTCAATTAGGTAAGGCTCATAAGCAATCTTACTCCAAGCATGGTTTTATGTATTCAGAGAAGCTTGAGTTGGTACACACAGATGTGTGGGGACCATCAAAGGATTTCAGTATCAATGGTTCAAGGTATTATGTGATTTATGTTGATGATGCTACCACATGGATCACTATCTATGTGATCAAAGATAACTCAGAGGTATTCAATACATTCAAACATCATCATGTGTATGCAGAGAGAATTACAGGTCATAAGTTGAAGAGACTAAGGTCAGATGGAGGGGGAGAGTATTTCTCTAATGAGTTCAGTGATTACTTGTGGAATGCAGGTATAAAAAGGGAAATCACTTGCAGGTACTCTCCTCAACAGAATGGTGTAGCAGAAAGGAGAAATAGAACTCTTGTTGAGTTTGCAAGATCCATGATGAAAAAGAAAAATTGCCCAAATTACTTGTGGGATGAGGCTGTAAACACAACTACTTATTTGGTTAATAGATTACCATGTAAAGCTTTGCAGGGTATGACACCATATGAGGCATGGTGGGGTAAGAGACCTACTCTAGATAATTGCAAAGTATTTGGTTGTTCGGCATATGCATATGTGCCATCACAATTAAGGCACAAATTGGAACCTAAAGCTGAAAAATATGTATTCATTGGATATGATGATAAGCAGATGGGATATAGGTTGTGGAGTCCATCCACAAAACAATTCCTTGTATCAAAGGATGTTACATTTGATGAGCAAGGTACTTGGTATGCAGGTACAATCAATCAATCAATATTTATGCAGGTGATGAAGAAGTTGTGAATCAAAAGAAAGGTAAATCAAAGGTTCAGATGTTTGATGAAGAGGAGAACAATGAAGTACAGGTTGAAGTTGAAGAAGTTCCAAGATTTGATCCAGAGTGTGATGAACCAGAAACCTCAAGGTGTGGAGAACTCAGAAGGTCATCTAGACACAAATGGCAACGTACAAGGTATAGCTATGATACTTCTTTTTTGGCTACCAAAGATTATTCATATATGATAAAGGCAGATGAAGAGCCTTCTACATATGAAGAGGCAAAAGGTAAGTAAAATTGGGAGAAAGCTATGCAAGAAGAGTATGATGCATTGATGGAGAATCAGACATGGGATTTGGTTCCTAAACCAAATAGTCAGAAGATCATTGGATGTAAATGGGTCTACAAGACAAAGAGATTTGCAGATGGAAGTGTGTCTAGGTATAAAGCTACACTTGTTGTGAAAGGTTTTGCTCAAACTTATGGTATACATTATGATGAGACCTATAGTTTTGTGGCAAAGATGACAATCATCAGGACACT
>MU260325.1:150000-157500 GCA_020310875.1 Ceratopteris richardii
TGAAAACATCATTTGAAATATGACCATTCAAAAAGGCATTCTTCACATCTAATTGACATAATTTCCAAGCTTTACATGCAGGAATAGCTATGAGTGTCCTGATGGTTGTCATCTTTGCTACAGGACTATAGGTCTCATCATAATCAATACCATATGTTTGAGCAAACCCTTTCAGAACAAGTCTAGCTTTATACCTAGACACACTTCCATCTGCAAACCTCTTTGTCTTGTACACCCATTTGCATCCAATGATCTTCTGGCTATTTGGTTTAGGAACCAACTCCCATGTCTGATTCTCCATCAATGCATCATACTCTTCCTGCATAGCCTTCTCCCAATTTTCCTTACCTTTTGCGTCTTCATATGTAGAAGGGTCTTCATCTGCCTTTACCATATAAGCATAATCTTTGGTAGCCAAAAAAGAAGTGTCATACCTATACCTTGTAGGTTGCCATTTGTGCCTTGTTGACCTTCTGAGTTCTCCACTTCTTGAAGTTTCTGGTTCATCACACTCAGGATCAAATCTTGGCATTTCTTCAACTTCAACCTGCACTTCATTGTTCTCCTCTTCATCAAATATCTGAACCTTTGATTTACCTTTCTTTTGATTCACAACTTCTTCATCACTTGCATTAATATTGATTGTACTTGCATACCAAGTACCTTGCTCATCAAATGTAACATCCTTTGATACAAGGAATTGTTTTGTGGATCGACTCCACAACCTATATCCCATCTGCTTATCATCATATCCAATAAATACATACTTTTCAGCTTTAGGTTCCAATTTGTGCCTTAATTGTGATGGCACATATGCATATGCCAAACACCCAAATACTTTGCAATGATCTAGAGTAGGTCTCTTACCCCACCATGCATCATATGGTGTTATACCCTGCAAAGCTTTACATGGTAACCTATTGACCAAATATGTGGTTGTGTTTACAGCCGCATCCCACAAATAATTAGGGCAATTTTTCTCCTTCATCATTGACCTTGCAAACTCAACAAGAGTTCTATTTCTTCTCTCTGCTACACCATTTTGTCGAGGAGAGTACCTGCAAGTAATTTCTCTTTTCATACCTGCATTCCATAAGTAATCACTGAACTCATTAGAGAAATACTCTCCCCCTCCATCTGACCTTAGTCTCTTTAATTTATGACCTGTAATTCTCTCTGCATACATATGATAATGTTTGAATGTAATGAATACCTCTTAATTATCTTTGATCACATAGAGTGGTCCATCTGGTAGCATCATCAACATAAATCACATAATACCTTGAACCATTGATACTGAAATCCTTTGATGGTCCCCACACATCTGTGTGTACCAACTCAAGCTTCTCTAAATACATAAAACCATGCTTGGAATAAGATTTTATATGAGCCTTACCTAATTGACATGCCTCACATCTGTATGTCATATGTTGACCTGCAACATTAGGCAATCCAAGCACTGAACCATTGTTAATCATATCTTTGATAGCTCTTTCATTGAAATGTCCAAGCCTCTTGTGCCAAAGATCTAACTCAGGGATCTTATGTCGTGCATAAGTGAACAAGGCATGACCAACATTAGCTTGGATCTTCAATGTGAACAATCTTCCTTCTTTCTTCCCTAAAACAATTGTTTATACCCATTGCTAGGGTCTTCCACAAACACTCCATTAGTGAACCTAACTTCATAACCTTTTTCAACAATTTGGCCTACACTTATCAAATTCTTAGGAATTGTAGGAACATACAAGACCTTACTCAAGAGGGTGCTACCATCCTTGGCCTCCTCTGATCCAATTGACTTCACATTGTGCTTTGTATTGTCACCTGTTTGAACTACATGATTAGTTACCTTATTTTCCAAATCAGTCATCAATGCTATGTTACCACTCAGGTGATTGCTACACCCTGAGTCAATGTAGAAGACTCTTTGGTCTTCACTTTGCCTTTCACAAGTTGCATTCATTATCAATGTTGAATCCTCCTTCTGATTTGAAGCATAATTGTAGTAGGTATTGTTGTATTGTTGACTTTGGAATCCTCTACCTGCATTTCTTCCAAAGTAACCTCCTACCTCTACCTCTGAAATTACCTCTTTGATTTCTGCCACCTCTTCCTCTTGAATTAAAGTTCTGATTATATCCACCAGCACTCTGAGTATTATGCCAACAATCATTAGCTAAGTGATTTGTCTTACCACAAATCCAGCAAGCTTTGACTCCATCTTTATTACTCCTGCCTCTTCCTCTACCTTTGCCACTTCCTCTTCCTCTTAGCAAGTTAGCTTGGCTAGTTGTACCTTCATCCTCATTTGCTTGTTGCTTTCCTTTGATATTCTTCTTCTTATCCTTTGAATACATTGCATGACCTGTACTCTTATCACTTTCACCTTTGACATCCTGCTCAAAGGTTAACATATGTCCTAGCAATTGATTTAAGTCAGGAGACCTATGTCTAAAACTGTTCTTCTGAGAAGTCGATTTAGACAATTGTAACTTCTAACACTTGGTTCTCTCAATCTACTGTTTATGCAAATGCTTTTGGCCATAGGTAGCTTACCTTCCAACTTAAAGATTGAGTTCTTGCTTGCTCAAAACTTTACACTATGGAAGGAGAACTGACCCAAACATTAGCATCGAATTTTGCACCTTCTGTAACTTCTCTTCTTTCCATTTACACATGTAAATGTTCCTACACTCAATTCTCTCAGCCTGATCACAATTAGAAGCTGAAAATTTGTACAGAGGTCAATCAGCTATAGACTTAGACTTGTACAAAAGCATTTCACAAAAGATTCAACACAGAGGGAGAATACTCAGAAAGATCGGGTGCAACATTTCTTCATTTCTGGAAAATTTTTACATCTGAGTGATGAGAGATCCTACTCACTTCTAAAGTGTCTAATGACATCTAATTCTCCTCAAATCTTGTTCTTACACAATCTCTCATTTTTCCCCCGACATTTTTCCTTGTATATATAGGCAAATATTTACAAGCTCATGACTATACAAAAGTATAAGTGAACTATCTCTGAATTAATGTACATATGTGTACACATCTTCATCTTCTGGATATGCACTTCCTTCATGCTTCATAGCTTGACCTTTTCTTCAATCCTTGACTTCAATTCTTCATCAAAACATCAATTGTTGATTGCCCTGCACCAACAGCTCCCCCTCAATCATCAATTGAGGTTTTCTCTATCTTCTTTATACCTGCATGTCTTTGAATCTCTGTAGCTTTGGTCCATCCAAGGTTTTAGTTAGCATATCAGCTATCTGATCTGTTGTTGAAGTATGTATTACTTCAATCTCTTTATCCATCACCTTCTCTCTTAGAAAATGATACTGAATCTCAATGTGTTTAGTCCTGGCATGAAAAACAGGGTTAGTAGCTAAATACAATGAACTCATGTTATCTCCATGAATAGTAGGTGTACTCTGTATGATGTCAAAACTCTTCATAAGAGTCTTGAGCCATATCACTTCCTTTGCAGCTTCAACCATCCCTTTATACTCAGCCTCTGTGGATGTTAAAGCAACTGTGTGTTGCTTCTTCGAACACCAAGATATTAACTTATCTCACACATAACACAAGTATCCATATGTAGATCTCCTATCATCAGGATTACTTGCCCAATCTGTATCATTGTATATCTTGATGTTTGTATCTGATGTAAAACCATAATATAAACCTTCCTTGAGTGTACCCTTAATGTACCTCAACACTCTTTGTCCTGCAACCCAATGTTCTTTCCTAGGACAATGCATGAATTGAGACAATACTCCAACTCCATATGATAAGTCAGGCCTAGTTAATGTAGCATAGGTCAGACTACCAACCAAACTTTGATATAGCTTCATGTCCTTGAACTCTTCTCCTCCATATCTGCTCAATTTGTGATTCACCTCCATTGGAATAGGTGCTACCCTGCAATCATTCATATTAAGCTTGATCAGCAAGTTTCTCAAATACCTTTCTTGAGTTACATACACTCCATGTTGAGTGTATGAGATCTCCATGCCCAAGAAATATGACAAGTCTCACAAGTCACTAATTTTGAACTCTTTCTCTATTTGCTTCTTTAGGCTTTGAATGCCTTTCTCATCTGTACCTGTAAGAATTATATCATCAACATATATGCACATATAAATGAACCCATCATCACTTGCTTTGACAAGCAAACTACTATCTGCTTTAGATACTTGGAAACCAAGTTCTTTCAAGAACTTCACAAGTCTATAGTTCCATGCCCTTGGGGCCTCCTGCAAGCCATACAAAGCTCTCTTGAGCTTACATACATGATCTGGATACCTTTCATCTCTGAATCCTTGTGGTTGCTCCATGAAAACATCGTCTGAAATATAACCATTTAGAAAAGCATTCTTCACATCTAGTTGACATAATTTCCAACCTTTACATGCAGCAATAGCTATGAGTGTCCTGATGGTTGTCATCTTTGCCACAGGACTATAGGTCTCATCATAATCTATACCACATGTATGAGCAAAACCCTTCACAACAAGTCTAGCTTTATACCTAGACACACTTCCATCTGCAAACCTCTTTGTCTTCTAGACCCATTTGCATCCAATGATCTTCTGACTATTTGGTTTAGGAAACAAATCCCATGTGTCATTCTCCATCAATGCATCATACTCTTCCTGCATAGCTTTCTCCCAATTTTCCTTTCCTTTTGCCTCTTCATATGTAGAAGGGTCTTCATCTGCTTTTATCATATAAGCATAATATTTGGTGGCCAAAAAAGAAGTGTCATAGCTATACCTTGTAGGTTTCCATTTGTTTCTTGATGACCTTCTGAGTTCTCCACTCCTTGAGGTTTCTGGTTCATCACACTCTGGATCAAACCTTGGCACTTCTTCAACTTCAACCTCTACTTCATTGTTCTCTTCTTCATCAAATATCTGAACCTTTGATTTACCTTTCTTTTGATTCACAATTTCTTCATCACCTGCATAAATATTAATTGTACCTGCATACCAAGTACCTAGCTCATGAAATGTAACATCCTTAGACACAAGGAATTGTTTTGTGGATGGACTCCACAACCTATATCCCATCCGCTTATCATCATATCCAATGAACACATATTTTTCAGCTTTAGGTTCCAATTTATGCCTCAACTGTGATGGCACATATGCATATGCCAAACATCCAAATACTTTGCAATGATCTAGAGTAGGTCTCTTACCCCACCATGCCTCATATGGTGTCATACCCTGCAAAGCTTTACATGGTAACCTATTGACCAAATATGTTGCTGTATTTACAACCTCAGCCCACAAATAATTTGGGCAATTTTTCTCCTTCATCATGGATCTTCCAAACTCAATAAGAGTTCTATTCCTCCTTTCTGCTACACCATTTTGTTGAGGATAGTACCTGCAAGTAATTTCCCTTTTTATACCTGCATTCCACAAGTAATCACTGAACTCATTAGAGAAATACTCTCCCCCTCCATCTGATCTTAGTCTCTTCAACTTATGACCTGTAATTCTCTCTGCATACACATGATAATGTTTGAATGTATTGAATAGCTTTGACTTATCTTTGATCACATAAATAGTGATCCACCTAGTAGCATCATCAACATAAATCACATAGTACCTTGAACCATTGATACTAAAATCCTTTGATGGTCCCCACACATCTGTGTGTACCAACTCAAGCTTCTATGAATACATAAAACCATGCTTGGAATAAGATTGCTTATGAGCCTTACCTAATTGACATGCCTCACATCTGTATGTCATATGTTGACGTGCAACATTAGGCAATCCAAGCACTGAACCATTGTTAACCATATCTTTGATACCTCTTTCATTGAAATGTCCAAGCCTTTTGTGCCAAAGATCTAACTAAGAGATCTTATGTCCTCCATAGGTGAACAAGGCATGACCATCATTACCTTGAATCTTCAATGTGAACAATCTTCCTTCTTTCTTCCCTGAAACAATTTGTTTATACCCATTGCTAGGGTCTTCCACAAATACTCCTTCATTAGTGAACCTAACTTCATAACCTTTTTCAACAATTTGGCCTACACTTATCAGATTCTTAGGAATTGTAGGAACATACAAAACCTTACTCAAGAGAATACTACCATCCTTGGCCTTCACTGATCCAATTGATTTCACATTGTGCTTTGTATTGTCACCTATTTGTACTACATGATTAGTTACCTTATTCTCCAAATCAGTCATCAAAGCTATGTTACCACTCAGGTGATTACTACACCCTGAGTCAATGTAGAAGACTCTTTGATCTTCACTTTGCCTTTCACAAGTTGCATTCATTATCAATGTTGAATCCTCCTTCTGATCTGAAGCATAATTGTAGTAGGTATTGTTGTATTGTTGACTTTGAAATCCTCTACCTGCATTTCTTCTAGAGTAACCTCTACTACCTCTACCTCTGAAATTACCTCTTTGATTTCTGCCACCTCTTCCTCTTGAATTAAAGTTCTGATTATATCCACCATTATTCTGAGTATTATGCCAACAATCATGAGCTAAGTGATTTGTCTTACCACAAATCCAGCAAGCTTTGCCTCCATCTTTATTACTTCTGCCTCTTTCTCTACCTTTGCCACCTCCTCTTCCTCTTAGGAAGTTGGCTTGGCTAGTTGTACCTTCATCATCATTTGCTTGTTGCTTCCCTTTTTTATTCTTCTTCTTATCCTTTGAATACATTGCTTGACCTGTACTTTTATCACTTTCTACTTTGACATCCTGCTCAAAGGTTAGCATATGTCCTAGCAACTGATTTAAATGAGGAGTAAAATGATCAAGTGATAATTCAGTAGACAAAATGAATGGCTTTCATTTGTCATCACCTCTCAAACCTGTAAGGATTTGCCTTACCAATTTATCCTCCTCAATGTCTTCATCAACTGCTCCTAATGCATTTGCAATGTCCTTCATCCTTGTTACATAATATGAGATGGATTGAGAGGCCTTCTTCTTGAATGTGGTAAATTCTACCCACAAGGATGCCTTCCTTGATTTTGTGGTGTTTTGGAAATGCTCCTCCAAAGGATTCCATATAGCACTTGCACTTTCAAGACCTCTAATGTGAGGTAGCAAGTAATCAATAACTGCCATGTAGATAATGCTCCTAGCTTGAGCATGTTTCTTCATCCAAGTCTTCAAATCTGATAATTCCTCCCTAGTTGGAACACTAGGATCTCTGAACTGAGGCTTTTCTTCTTCACCTATAATATAACCTATCAAGTCTTTGCTCATAAGGTGAGCTTCCATCCTCATTGACCATGCTCGATAGTTCTCTCTATCTAGTTTCTCTATCTAAAGAGAATCTCCCATCCTTTCTTCACCTGTGTATTAATCCCTTCTAGCTTTATGAAGAATAAGGTTACCTTTACTTCGAATGAAGTTCCTTTTGTCTTCCTTGATATCTTCTAGCCTCCTTCTCAAGCTTTTCTCTCAAGCTTTCACCTTTTGAATCTTCAATTGTTGAATT
>MU260325.1:162500-170000 GCA_020310875.1 Ceratopteris richardii
ATGAGCAAAGATTTAATTGGTTACATCACAGGAGAAGAAGAGAAGCCAGAGTTCAGAGATCCTAGTGTTCCAACTAGGGAAGAGTTAGCAGATCTGAAAAATTGGATGAAGAAAGATGCTCAAGCTAGGAGCATTATCTATATGGGAGTCAATGATTACTTGTTACCTCATATTAGAGGTCTTGAAAGTGCAACTGACATATGGAATGCTTTGGAGGAGCATTTCCAGAACACTACAAAGTCAAGGAAGGCATCCTTATGGGCAGAGTTTACTACCTTCAAGAAGAAGGCTTCTCAATCCATCTCAGACTATGTAACAAGGATGAAAGATATTGCAGATGCTTTAGGAGCTGTTGATGAAGACATTGAGGAGGATAAATTGGTAAGGCAAATCCTTACAGGGTTGAGAGGTGATGACAAATGGAAGCCATTTATTTTGTCTACAGAACTATCACTTGACCATTTCACTCCTGATTTAAATCAATTGTTAGGTCATATGCTAACATTTGAGCAGGATGTTAAAGGAGATGGTGACAAGAGTACAGGACATTCAATGTACTCAAAGGACAAGAAGAAGAATAGCAAAGGAAAACAACAAGCAGGTGAAGATGAAGGAACAACTACTCAAGCCAACTTCCTAAGAGGAAGAGGAGGTGGCAAAGGTAGAGGAAGAGGCAGGAACAACAAAGATGGAGGCAAAGCTTGTTGGATTTGTGGTAAGACAAATCACTTAGCTAATGATTGTTGGCATAATAATCAGAATAATGGTGGATACAATCAAAATTATAATTCAAGAGGAAGAGGTGGCAGAAATCAAAGAGGTAATTACAGAGGTAGAGGTGGAAGGAATTACTTTGGAAGAAATGTAGGTAGAGGATTCCAAAGTCAACAATACAACAACACCTACTACAATTATGCTTCAGATCAAAAGGAAGATTCAACATTGATAATGAATGCAACTTGTGAAAGGCAGAGTGAAGATCAAAGAGTCTTCTACATTGACTCAGGGTGTAGCAATCACCTGAGTGGTAACATATCTTTGATGACTGATTTGGAAAGTAAAGTTTTTAATCATGTTGTTCAAACAGGTGACAATACAAAGCACAATGTGAAGTCAATTGGATCAGTGAAGGCCAAGGATGGAAGCACCTTATTGAGTAAGGTTTTGTATGTTCCTACAATCCCTAAGAATTTGATAAGTGTAGGTCAAATTGTTGAAAAGGGATATGAAGTAAGGTTCACTAATGATGGAGTATATGTGGAAGACCCTAGCCAAGGGTATAAACAGATTGTTTCAGGGAAAAAGGAAGGAAGATTATTTACATTGAAGATTCAAGGCAACATTGGTCATGCTATGTTCACATATGGAGGTCATAAGATCTCTGAGTTAGATCTTTGGCATAAGAGACTTGGACATTTCAATGAAAGAGGTATTAAAGATATGGTTAACAATGGTTCAGTGCTTGGATTGCCTAATGTTGCAGGTCAACATATGACATACAAATGTGAGGCATGTCAATTAGGTAAGGCTCATAAACATTCCTATTCCAAGCATGGTTTTATGTACTCAGAGAAGCTTGAGTTGGTACACACAGATGTGTGGGGACCATCAAAAGATTTCAGTATAAATGGATCAAGGTATTATGTGATTTATGTTGATGATGCTACTAGGTGGATCACTATCTATGTGATCAAAGATAAGTCAGAAGTGTTTAATACATTTAAACACTATCATGCATATGCAGAAAGAATTACAGGTCATAAGTTGAAAAGACTAAGGTCAGATGGAGGGGGAGAGTATTTCTCAAATGAGTTCAGTGATTACTTATGGAATGCAGGTATAAAAAGGGAAATTACTTGCAGGTACTCTCCTCAACAAAATGGTGTTGCAGAAAGGAGAAATAGAACAATTGTTGAGTTTGCAAGATCCATGATGAAGGAGAAAAATTGCCCTAATTATTTGTGGGCTGAAGCTGTAAATACAGCCACTTATTTGGTCAATAGGCTACCATGTAAAGCCTTGCAGGGTATGACACCATATGAGGCTTGGTGGGGTAAAAGACCTACCTTGGATCATTGCAGAGTTTTTGGGTGTGTGGCATATGCATATGTGCCATCACAATTAAGGCACAAGTTGGAGCCTAAAGCTGAAAAGTATGTTTTCATTGGCTATGATGATAAGCAGATGGGCTATAGATTGTGGAGTCCATCAACAAAGCAATTTATGGTTTCTAAGGATGTTACATTTGATGAACAAAGCACTTGGTATGCAGGTACAATCAATATCAATACAGGTGATGAAGAAGAAGTGAGTCAAAGAAAAGGTAAATCAAAAGTTCAATTATTTGATGAGCAAGAGAGTAATGAAGTGCAGGTTGAAGTGGAAGAGACACCAAGATTTGATCCTGAATGTGAAGAGCCAGAAACCTCAAGGAGTGGAGAACTCAGAAGGTCAACAAGAAATAGGTGGCAACCTACAAGGTATAGTTATGATACTTCATTTCTAGCCACAAAAGATTATGCTTATATGGTGAATACAGATGAAGACCCTTCTACATATGAAGAGGCAAAAGGTAAGGAAAAATGGGAGAATGCTATGCAGGAGGAATATGATGCACTATTGGAGAATCAAACTTGGGATTTGGTTCCTAAACCAAATAGTCAGAAGATTATTGGATGCAAGTGGGTCTACAAGACAAAAAGGTTTGCAGATGGAAGTGTGTCTAGATACAAAGCTAGACTTGTTGTCAAAGGCTTTGCTCAAACATATGGTATTGATTATGATGAGACCTATAGTCCTGTGGCAAAAATGACAACCATAAGGACACTTATTGCTATTGCTGCATGTAAAGGTTGGAAGCTATGTCAACTTGATGTGAAAAATGCTTTTTTGAATGGTTACATTTCAGATGATGTATTCATGGAGCAACCTCAAGGGTTCAGAGATAAAAGGTATCCAGATCATGTGTGCAAGCTCAAGAGAGCTTTGTATGGCTTGAAGCAGGCCCCAAGGGCATGGAACTATAGACTTGTGAAGTTCCTAAAAGAACTTGGTTTCCAGGTGTCTAAAGCAGATAGTAGCTTGCTTGTCAGGGCAAGTGAAAATGGTTTCATATACATGTGCATATATGTTGATGATATAATTCTTACAGGTACAGATGAAGAAGGAATACAAAATCTTAAGAGGCAAATGGAAAAGGAGTTCAAAATAAGTGACTTGGGAGACTTATCATACTTCTTGGGCATGGAGATTACATATACTCAACATGGAGTATTTGTGACCCAAGAAAGGTATTTGAAGAACTTGTTAATCAAGTTTAAAATGGATGATTGCAGGGTAGCACCTACACCAATGGAGGTGAATCACAAATTGAGTAAGTATGGAGGTGAAGAATTCAAGGACATGAGACAATATCAGAGTTTGGTTGGTAGTCTTATCTATGCTACTCTAACTAGACCTGATTTATCATATGCAGTAGGGGTTTTGTCTCAATTTATGCATTGCCCAAGGAAAGAACATTGGATTGCAGGACAAAGGGTGTTGAGGTACATTAAGGGTACACTCAATGAAGGTTTGTATTATGGGTTTACCTCAGATACAAATATCAAAGTTTATAGTGATGCAGATTGGGCAGGTAATCCAGATGATAGAAGATCAACCTATGGATACATGTGTTATGTGGGAGATAAGTTAATCTCATGGTGTTCTAAGAAGCAACATACAGTTGCTTTGTCTTCTACAGAAGCTGAGTATAAAGGCATGGTTGAAGCTGCAAAGGAAGTGATTTGGCTCAAGACCTTGATGAAGAGTCTTGACATTATGCATGGGGTACCAATTATATATGGAGATAACATGAGTTCATTGTATTTAGCTGCTAATCCTGTTTTTCATGCCAGGACCAAACACATTGAGATTCAGTATCACTTCCTAAGAGAGAAGGTGATGGATAAAGAGATTGAAGTAATCCATACTTCAACAAAAGATCAGATAGCTGATATGCTTACAAAAGGCTTGGATGGACCAAAGTTACAAAGGTTCAAAGACATGGCAGGTATAAAGAAGATAGTGAAGACCTCAATTGTTGATTGAGGGGGAGCTGTTGGTGCAGACCAATCACCAATTGAAAGCTTGGAAGGTTAAAGAGTGAAGGAAGGATCAACTATTGAAGCTTGGAAGAAAGACATATTCAGAGGATAAGAGAAGTGTACACATATGTACATTAGTATAGTCATAGGTGACTTAGATCTTTGTTTGAGTAAGAATCTTGTACAAATTATCTATAAATACTTTGAGAAAAGTCGGGGCATGTATGAGAGCATATGTGACAATAGTTAGAAGCCAAGATTGAGGAAGTTAGAAGTCATGAGATAGAGAAAAAGTTAGTTGAGTTAGCTCTCATCACTCAGTTGTAAACTTTTCTGAGTAAGTGAAAATTTTGCGCCCGATGTTTCTGAGTGTTCTCCTTCTACAGTAGATCAATTGTGAAATGTTTTTGTACAAGTCTAAGTTGGAAGGTGCTTGACCTCTGTACAAAGTTTTAGCTTCCAATTGCAATCAGGCTTAGAGAATTAAGTGCAGGAACATTCATATGTGAAGTGTGTTCACAGGTTCCTAAAACAGGCGCAGATTTCGAAGTTATTGTTTTGATCATTTCTCCCAGCACAGTTTAAAGTTTTGCATGAGTGAGGGCTTAATCTTTAAGTTGAAAGATAAGCTACTTATGGCTAGAAGCATTTTGTAAAACGGGTTCGACATTGTGAGAACCAAAGTTAAGAAGTTAGGGGTGTCAAATCGACTTCTCAGAAGTACAGATTTGGACATAGGTAACTTGTGAAGTAAATTTCTCAAGTTATACTAAAGCTTTTGAAGTAATTCAACTTGGAGGAGATGCGCAATCTCTAGGAGATGATTCATACAAAGTTTCATCAAAAACTTTACATGTTTGATAGATCAATATGGAGAAATAGTGCAGCAGACTTTTCTGTGCTTTATCCTTTTCACAGATTTTCTCAATTTTGATAATTTGGAGATTGGACCTCTAATTTAGTGAAGGTTTTGACTTACTCTTGGTATAGAGGTGCTCTAATCACAAGAGTAGGTTGTTCTTTTGGAGATTAACACTCTCCATCAATTATTTTGGTTTGTATCATCACTCTTTTAAGTTTTATATTGTGCAAAGACTTTTATAAGTTAAATAATATCTATATTGACCAAAAGCTTTTACCATTGTCTCAAACATGCAATTGTTAAGCAAAATTACATCTGTTCTTTATGTAAATCCTGATATTGATATTAGTATTGTTTTGGTTTAGATCACCTTTTAAAAATTTGTATTGTGCAAAGAATTTTGTTGTGCAAGGTTTCTATTGCTCAAGATAAGGATAAGAAGCGAGCAATAAGGTAGGAATATTTCAAAGTGGAGGAGCTTGGAGCATGGGACCGATTCAAGTGATAAGAGGCCTTTTGTGTGGGTGAAAAACATAGTTAAGAGCATCAAAGATTACAATATGGAGAAGAACAGAGGATACGACCGATTCAAGTGATTAGGGACAATGGAGGATTTCAGAGTACCCTAATTGCTTGAATTGGTCATGTCCTCCAATCTTTTCCATTTTCCTTCACAAGCCCAATTTTTCAATTCCATATCATCAAATCATGTTTAAGTGTCTTTCGTATGGGTGAAAAAACATAGTAAAGACCATCAAGTATTACAATATGGAGAAGATTGGAGGATACGACCGATTCAAGTGACTAGGGGCAATGGAGGATTTCGGAGTGCCCTAATCACTTGAATTGGTCATGTCCTCCAATCTTCTCCATTTTCCTTCACAAGCCCAATTTTTCAATTCCATATCATCAAGTCATGTTATAGCATGATGTTTAACAAATTAATGATAAACATCTTATTATTCATGAAAAAAGGGCAGACCGCATTTAAGAAAACATGTACCATCACTAATACCATTTCTTTGTACAAACATGATTCACAATAACTATCTTCCGGATAAGGATAGAATGGCCCTGAAGGTTATTTTGTGTACAAAATTGCATTTACAACAAAGTGCATATAAATTCTTGGAGGAAGTCCTCATTATGGGCAAAGTTCATAACTTTCAAGAAGAAGAGTTCACAATCAATTTCTGATTATGTGGCAAGGATGAAGGATATTGCAGATAGCTTGGGAGTAGTAGATGAAGACATTGAAGAAGATAAGTTGTTAAGGAAAATACTTACAGGTTTGAGAGGAGATGAGAAGTGGAAGCCTTTCATATTTTCCATAGAATTGTCATTAGATCATTTTACTCTTGATCTTAATCAATTGCTAGGACACATGCAGGACATTAAGGGAGACAATGATAGGAGTGCAAGTCAAGCTATGTACTCTAAGGACAGGCAAAGGAAAGCAGTCAACTGATGATGAAGGAACTTCAAATCAAGCTAACTTTACAGTAAGAAGATGTGAGAAAGGAAAATCAATTGTGCAAGTAAATAGAGATGAAGACTATATGCAAGCAAGTACATCCAGAAGTGGATTAACAAGAAGGAATGAAGAAGCTCCTATATTTGATGAAGAGGTGTATCCAGACACTTATGAAGAATGTGAACCAAGAAGGTCAAGCAGGACTAGAAGGCAACCAGAAAGGTATTCTTATGATACTTCTTACATAACTAAGAAGAACTATGCATATCTGGTCAAAGATGATGAAGAACCTCAGAACTATGATGAAGCTAAAGGTAAGAAACAATGGGAAGAAGCAATGAAGGAAGAGTTCAATGCACTGGAGGAGAACAAGACATGGGAACTTGTTCCTAAACCAAATGGTAAGAAAATAATTGGAAATAAATGGGTTTACAAACTGAAGAAGCTTGCAGATGGAAGTATAGCCAGATACAAAGCTAGACTGGTGGTGAAAGGCTATGCCCAAACCTATGGCATAGATTATGATGAGACATTCAGTCCTGTAGCTAAGATGTCAACTATAAGAACAATCATTGCTATTGCAGCTTCAAAAGGATGGACCCTAAATCAATTGGATATAAAGAATGCATTCTTGAATGGATACATATCAGATGCGGTATACATGGAACAACCTCAAGGGTTTATAGATTCCAGGTATCCAAATTTTGTTTGCAGGTTGAGAAGAGCATTGTATGGATTGAAGCAAGCTCCAAGAGCATGGAACTATAGACTGGTGAAGTATCTCAATGACCTTGGATATCAAAGTTCAAAAGCAGATCCAAGTCTACTCATCAAAAGAACAGAGGAAGGTACAATCTACATTTGTATTTATGTAGATGACATTATAATCACAGGTACTTCAGATGAAGGAATCCAGGAGGTAAAGAGATTACTTGAAAAAGAATTCAAGATCAGTGATCTAGGAAACTTGTCATACTTTCTTGGAATGGAAGTCACTTATACAGATCATGGCATATATGTATCACAAGAAAGGTATTTTCTGAATCTATTGAAGAAGTTTGATATGAAAAATTGCAGAG
>MU260325.1:180000-232500 GCA_020310875.1 Ceratopteris richardii
GACAAATAGAGTCTTTCCATGTGTATAAGAATATAACATTGCTGTCTCTTTTAACCGTATGAAGAAATTCTTTTTTTAATAAAATATTCTTTTAAAGCGCCGCTAAAGTGATAAAGAGTCTCGTATTCAGTGTATAATTTTTCGGTTTGATGCAATAAAAGATATTTTGGCACACTACACAAAGATATTCTCAAATTTTCAAGAAGGAATTGATTTTTGAAGATACGAAATATTTTTGAGTTCACAAAATTTCATAATCATTCAGTGATAGGGTTTACATCAAACCAAAAGTTTCCACGTGTACAAAGCCTTTTTCTCTATAAATACTGTCAAAATTTGTGAACGTCTGTTTCTCGCTTTGAACATTCTTCTTCTTCTAAGTTCAAATGGCTTCTTCTTCTTCTCGTCGTCCTTCCAATCGCATAACCTCATGTGAGGTTTACAACAAAAGAGAGGATTCTTTGTGGAAACTTCTTTCTGTGAAAGTAAATGAATGGATAACTATGCTTCCTAGCTGCAGAGGTGCCCATAAACTCAAGCGTGCCAAAAGAGACAACACAAGAAACCACTGGAAGGGACGTATTCTCATATTCAAATTGAAGAGATGTAGTTGGTTTGCATGAGTACAACATGTGTACACTGCAAAGGATCTTGTTCTAGAAAATCATATGCACTTCCCTTTGTACTGTAAGTGAAGTTTTACAATGCTCTTCTATCATTCGAGTTGTTTTTGTACAATAAAACATATGTTTTTGTACTACAGATATCTTTCCTTCGAATATTGTGGAATGGCAACCTGTTGAATGTTTAATAGGAACATTCAGAGTTCTTCATAAGGAATATGTAGAGCTCATGTATGGAGACAAATCTGTTCAATTTTTTGATAGCATAGAGTTATTTGTCCATTATGCAGATTATCAAGTGCCATCAGGGAGGAGTTCTTATGGAAATCTTGTTCATGTACCTGGTCCTTGCATCTCTTCATTAGATTGGGATGCTCCTAATCATTCAGCAGTTTCAAGTTTTCTATACAAAATTAAATTTGACATCCAAAAGGCAATGTCAGCAGGCCGAATTTCGAGAAGGATAAAGATTCAATAACTTTTGCCTATTCATGCCTTTGTAGCATGCTTTAAAAACATGTTATTACAAAAAACAAAAACAATGTGCTTGAATAGGAGAGTCTCTATTTTAGAGATTAATGATGTTTTAGGTAGGGAATGGGATAGAAAAGAAGTTCAAAAGCTAGGTGACATTATTTTATGTAAAGTTAGTCCCAATTCTCTTTCAATCTCATATCAGATATGTCGACAATCTCTGGTTCTAGGATATGACTATGGAAGGTGGAAAAAAAATCTTGGACTTTGGATAGCCTTGGACTCAGAGGAGAGCTGTCCAGAATTTGAGTTAGAAGTATTAATTCATCCAGATTTTCAATCAAGGAAAATAATTGTCACTACAAATTGGAATCTCAGAAATGTAAGGCAGCTCCTAGAATACCTTGATGAGGTATCATCACAGTGTAGATTCTCAATTGATGATGCAATAGTTAACATTAGATCAGAGAAATCATTCTCTTGCATAAGTTGCCTGCCACCAAGGGTGATTAAGTTCCAACCCTTAAGATTGTAACAAGTTAACCCTGACATTCTTACATAATGTATCTTCCTCTAATAGAAGCTTCTATTGATACTTCCATTGAATTTTCTTTGCAGGATGGTGACAAAGAATGTGTGTTAAATTATGAATTTTAAATGTCTATATTCATATTTGCATTCTTTATTTTACTTTCGAGATTTTGATGAGGTTCTTATTGTACAATGATAAGAATATAAACCAAGACATTCTTAGATATTTTTTAGGTCCTTTATTTCATATTTCCATTGATTTTTATTTGCAGGAGTGAATTGATGACTTCAATTATTCCCCTTCATCTAAACTCATATTGGCATTTTTTTGTTTAATCTTAACATTATGATGAGGTTTCAACTAAGAAAAAATTATACAAGAACTTGCATAAAGTTAATTCTAGATGAACAAGAGATCTAGAATTCAATATCTAATTTCAATTTAATTATTATAGTCTATCAAAGGTGCACATTAGTCTCAATTAAATTATTTGATTCTATCCATCTTTTCTATCCTCAAGTAATGCAAGAGAAAATATCATGGTACACATAACAACTAATATAAGAGAGGGTGGAGAACCTGGTGCAAATTCCAATACAAGGTTTGATATTTCAAAATATGAAGAGCATGAATTAAGGCATAAAACAGAGGAGACGGGATTAGAGAAGATGACCGATGCAAGCGACTAGTGCAATCTGAACTTGTCGGATGGCCCTTATCGCTTAGATTGGTCGTGTTAGCAAACTAACGCGGAGACTTCAACAAGTGACCTTGCATAAAGATTTGACTCATGAGTATAAAAACAACTAGCAATAACTCATCTCATGCAAGGTTACTAAAAGGGGATCCTATGTTGAAATGGATAATACGATCGATGCAAGCGATAAGGGCAATCCAAAATTCTCCGATTCCCCGTATCGCTTGTATGGGTCGTGTCCTCTTAATTCTTTATATTCTTCTGTATCTTCTCCAATTTAAACTTTCGAACAGGAATGAAGTAAGAAACCCACAATGCAGTCATATTTGTGACACGACCAAATTTAATTGGACCATGCAATGAACTTTTGTTTAACTCTCAAGAGGTTCAATACAATTGTATATTTCTCAAGGCATATAAATATTGTTAAGGCAAATAAATATGGTTACAATGACCATCTTCCAGATGAAGATTGGCATAAGTATATACAATTTGTACATAAATGAATCTTCCAACCTATGTTGGTTTTACAATAGATTTCAATCTTAGTCTCAAAAATGATTCAACCCTTTCTATCCTTTTTGGAGCCCTCTTTTCTCTGTTGCTTGTGTCCCTTTTTGGAGCTTGAAGCTTGATTCTTTTACTTGGTCCCATGCTTTAATGGTGAGTGAAGAGGAAGCCCTTTCTTTTTTTCTTCAGACTTTTTTTTTATTAGGTGGAGGGGGGTGGAGGTGAGTCTGGATCATAGGGGTAGATTGCATGTTTCATGATGCCATTTCTGATAAATTCAATTCAAGACTGTAAAACCTTCTTTCCAAGAATCTTACAGCATTTGCAATCACTCTCCAGCCACATGATGTTGCGTCTTTCTGCAATGGCACATGAATTTGTATGTATCCAAATTGCTTTTGTTCATTCAATTTAGCAATTCCAGGAAAATGCTGATCAATATGCATCTTGAGAAGCTTTGCAGCACTGCACTGTAAAGTAAAAATTAGAATGGATGGCATGGCTCTAAAATAGAGAACAACAAAATGTATAGCAACTTACACTTTGCAATTCCCATGTTGTGATTGAAGAGAATTGAGGAAAAGACCTTGATATGCATTGAAGTCAACAATAATCAGACTCCAATGGCCCCTGTCAATGAGTTGCATGTAAATATACTTTCCAAAACTGTGTCACTAGAGGATCTAAAATAAATACTTTTCTTTGAACCACTTCCTCACATTGTTGAAGAAGAATCCTACAAATCAAGAAATAAAAATTCAGTTAAGGAACTAGAAAATTAAGCAATACAAGAGCACTTTATGGCCTCTAGATAATACCTGAGTGAAATGTTGACCACACTATCTGATATTTCAACATGAAACTCCCTCAACATTTTGTTGTCTTCAGGTCTAATGTCAAGAAACCATTCTTTCTGCCATGGCATTGCAACATTAACTATTATCTGCCCATCTCCTTTCTTAAGGAGCTCTTTATTTTCTTTCTGTAACTTTTGAATCTGGTTTAAGATGACACTTTTCTCTATAAATAATCCCTGCTTTTTCCTCTCCTCCTCACTATTTGCTGCAGTTCTAGTTTCATGATCATGAGTGACCTGAGGGTTGATCTCTTCAATGACAACTGTTGTTTTGGGTGCTCGGGCTGGAGGTATATTTAAAATATCAAAGAATTTTTTATCATGGTGATCAATAGGAACCAGAGATTTATCAAATTTATATCTTATTCTTGAAACAATAACATAATCCTTCACCATTAGTGTTACCCTATGTGAATCAGTAGCACATAAATAGGCATCATTCATAAAATCAATAGCAAAGTCCTCTGCAGCTTCTTGTAGGCATAGCAGTGCTTGAGTTTGCCACCCCACATTGATAAAGGATGAGGTCTTCATTAAAGAACAGAGGTTGCCTGTGATCTGCTTGACAACTCTCATAAATGGAAGTCTAGGGATCAACAATCCCACAGACTTTTGAGCTCTTCTAATTTCCCTCAAGGACTTTACATGGTACTTGACCCTTTTCTTTGAAGGCTTGTCTGATACATTGCCTTGAACCTTCTAGGGATTTTGCTCCTGGAAATTTTGCTCCTGGGCATTTTGTTCCTGGGCATTTTGGTCCTGACCCTCAGGGTACAACTTCCTTGCTGTCTTTTTGGTCCTAGCCATACTCTGCATAAAATGAGAGTCTTTAGGCAAGCAATTAGGAAGGAAAGGACACTTAATCTCAAAGATTTTGATCAAGGACTCTTTCCACTGTCAGATACACGACCAATCCAAGCGATAAGAGTCATCCGGAAATGCCCCGATGTCCCTTATCGCTTGCATCGGTCGTCCTTGAATTCATCATCAAATATCAATCAATACTAGTTCAAATATATCTTACAATGCAAAATACTCAAATATCACTAAGAAAAACATAATTTGCAAGCTATGATCAATGACTCTTTCCTCTGTCAGAGACACGACCCATCCAAGCGATAAGAGTCATCCAAAAATGCTCGGATGTCCCTTATTGCTTGCATCGGTCGTCCCTAAATTCATCATCAAATATCAATAAATACAAGTGCAAATATATGTTACAATGCATAATACTCAAGCATCACTAAGAAAAACATAATTTGCAAGATATGATCAAGGACTCAATGCCATTTAAGAAACATGACCGATCCAAGCGATTAGGGTTATCCACAAATCTCGGATGTACCCTGATCGCTTGGATCGATCGTGTCCATATTACCTAACGCAGAAGCGCTCTCTATAGAAATTGTGAAGAAGCACCTTAAAAACTTGGTGGTGATGGAACCTCGACGCTTGGAAAGTGTTGACAAAAAAAAATGAAAGAAATGAATAGGGGAGCTTAAATAGGTCCCAGAATTGAGTTGACCGTTGGTGCCACATGGCATGCCATGATTGGTCCACATCATATAGCTATTGGGAATTCCAATGT
The DNA here is from genome assembly GCA_020310875.1 of Ceratopteris richardii. Classification (NCBI taxonomy): domain Eukaryota; kingdom Viridiplantae; phylum Streptophyta; class Polypodiopsida; order Polypodiales; family Pteridaceae; genus Ceratopteris; species Ceratopteris richardii. The sequence goes on from MU260325.1 coordinate 185,281, forward strand.
CTTTTGCCATGTGGCATGATTTGATTGGTCCACATCATCTATCCATTGAATCACCCAACATACCTTTGCCACATGGCACTCACTAATTGGTCCACATCATTCAACCGTTACTTCCTTCCTCCTCACCTATAAATAGCAACTTCCTTCACAAATTCAAATTTTTAACCTTCTGAGAATTTGTCTCATTTACATGCGTATTTTTCTTTCATCCCTGACACAACCGATACAAGCGATTTTCCCCATTTGACCTATGTTGACTCGCTTCAGTCACTTGCATCAGTTGTGTTCTCCTCATAGACATACAAGAGAAGCTGTAGCTAAGATGGAGGGAATGAATGAGATCCTTAGTGTCTCTCCATCAGAGAAACTTCTTGATTTCATGGTTCAAGAGGGTTTAACTGTAGATTATTTTCCTGATGCAATGATGATATTCAACCCCAAAATTGATTTTGAAAAACTCCTAGAGAAATCAAAAAGTTTTCTTAAGGATGAGTGGGAGTTTTTCTTGGGGTTGATAAATGGAAAGATCCTTTCTATTTCTCAGAAAACCTATGTCCATCCTCACATCTTTGGGAAGGATCCAATAGATAGGGCAAAAATCGCAAGAAAATGCAAAAGGATATCCCCTTTGCCAGGGAAGCTTGATTTATGCCCAGAGCATGAAAAGCACTGCTGCTTGCTCCCTTTAAACATTGCTTTCTTGATATGGATTGATCACACCTCAGATGAAAAGGAGGAAAATGTTCATGTTGAAGACCAGCTTTTCTTAGAGCTGACACTTGAGGGAAGCTCAAAAACTATGAAAGGTTTCATGGATATTGTTGAGGAGATCAATCTCCAAGCAGAAGAAGAGCAGGTCAAAGGTTTTGGTGTGGCCACTTTTAAAGCAGAGACTGCAATAAGGGAGCCAACTGAAGAAGTTCAAGTGTCTGATAGGTCCCTACTTCTCCCAAATCTACCTTTTTACTTTATCTCTGAAAAAGAGTTTATACCTCTATTTTATATTCAGGAACTTTTCAATCTAAGGGAGGACTACTGCCTTGCAGCTATAGCTGAGTCAGAAGAAGTTGCAAGGAGATTCATCAATAAGAAAGGAGAAAGAAAAGAAGAATTTTTGCGTCTTGATTTGGATTTGTCTAATGAAGAATTCAAAGATTCATCACAAGCTCTTTCAACATGCTTTGAGAAAGCTATCTCAGAGAAGCCAACACTTGCTGATGAAGAGTTTGATGAGCATCAGAAGTAATATGGAATATACTCGTTTGGGTTGTCTTCTAAAGAACCAATCAAAAAGCTCTCTGAAGGCATTGCTCTTTGTTACTCCTCCTCCTTTCCTTGTACACCTAAAGAAGCTTGTCCTTGCTTGATAATGATATTTTTCCATGCCTTGGGTGTTCCACATGGCAAGTGGTTCTTTTTTTGCAAAGAATGCACCATGCACAAGAAGAATATGCTAGAAGAGCAGAAGAATCTCATTATATCTTTATTTCAATTAAAAATAAATAAATTGAATAAAATATCTTTGGAACTCACCAAGTAGTATGTTATGTCTTTGGCACCCCATGCCTCTATGATGGTTTATATAAGCTCTGTGGTCGCCTTTCTGAAATCTGTCACATAACTTTTTGATGTTACCTGCTGCCTCATTGTTGATGTATGAAACACCACAAGAAATGAATTAATGTGACACTAGAACACCTCTATGGTCACCATTAACTCATTGCCACTCCAAACTTTGAGAAATGATAGCCTAAAGTGAGAACTTTGCTTCTACAGAAATTCCTAGTCACTAAAATGACATACCTTCAGTATTTTGCTAATTTCTCCTAGCTCAAGTATTATTTTTCCATGAAACTTTATAGGCTGAAATAGGAAGAGTAGAGCTTTCCAACAATCTATCATATGCATCAAACGGATCTCTAGAACTCAAGTTATGGCTCTCACAAGATGACCCTGTATGACCTTCCAAAACTGGAAATTTTGCCTGTTTTAGTATTCCTCGGTGTCTAAAAATAAAAAAATTCGATGCCTAGCATCGAATTTCAGTCAAGGTCGATGCCGGGCATCGACTTTGAGCTTTTTTATGCTCTTTTTCTGCACCAAAAATACTCTCTTTTACACACACATGAAGAAGACCACTTGTATGCTAGAAGTCGATGCCAAGCATCGACTTTATGCTGAAACTAGATGCCAGGCATCGAGTTGCTCCACAAACTTCATGTTTTAGAAGATTCAACAACAGGTAACACACAGAGAATGAAAACAATGACTTATCAACCAAGATTCGATGCCAGGCATCGAATTGCTCAGAAAACTTGAACTTTTGAATTCATCACACAGTAGGCAAGCATGGAGATGGTGGAGAGAGACTCATACACAGAACTTTTCTCAGTTCTTTCTCACAGCTATGAAAACTTAGAAGTTTTACAGATGCTTTCTCACTCAGAGAAGCCCGACTATACTCAGTCGTATAAAATGAACTCCTTCTTCTACTTCTTCTCTCTCTCTCTCTCTCGCTCCGCGTCAGTTGATACAAACTAACTTATATAGATTTTTGTATTCTCATGATTTTAAAAAACTTCTAGAACTAAAGTGAACTAATTTTACAAATATGATACACTTGTGAATTTGTCCCTTCACATAGGCATGGGATTTTCTTCCTAAGATTTGACCTTCAAATATATGTCCAATTAGTGATTGTTTCTCCAACAGCTCCCCCTCAATCACTAATTGACATTCCCTGTTTCTTCATATCATCTTCTTTTCTTTTACTCCTACCATGCTTTTGAATTTGCTGGTCTTCACACCATCCAAACTCTTTGTCATTATGTCTGCTAACTGATCTTTAGTAGAAATATACTCCACTTCAATTTCTTTCTCCATTACCTTTTCTATGAGAAAATGATACTGTATCTCTATGTGCTTTGTCCTTGCATGAAAAACTGGATTTGCTGCAAGATAAAGTGAACTCATATTATCTCCATGTATTGTAGGTGTACCTTGATCAATGCATAAGCTCTTGAACAATGTCTGCATCCATAAAACCTCCTTAGCTGCTTCCACAAGTCCTTTGTACTCTGCTTCAGTTGATGATAATGCTATTGTATGTTGTTTCTTTGAACACCAACTTACAAGCTTATCACCAATGTATATCATGTAACCATGAGTTGATCTTCTGTCATCTTGGTTACCTGCCCAGTCTGAGTCACTGTAGGCTCTCAACTTCAAATCTGATGTAAAAGGATAATATAATCCTTCCTTTATAGTTCCTTTGATATATCTGAGAACTCTTTGACCTGCAATCCAATGTGGGTCCTTTGGACAATGCATGAATTGTGACAAGACTCCCACTGCATAACTAAGATCAGGTCTTGTTAGTGTAGCATAAATCAAACTACCCACAAGAGATTGATACTTCCTCATATCTTTGTATTCGGCACCATCATATTTACTGAGTTTGTGATTAACTTCAAGTGGAGTTGAAGCTTCTCTGCAATTTTCCATATCAAACTTCTTCAATAGATTCAGAAGATACCTTTCTTGTGACACATATATGCCATGATCTGTATAAGTAACTTCCATTCCAAGAACGTATGACAACTTTCCTAGGTCACTGATCTTGAATTCTTTTTCAAGTAATCTCTTTACCTCCTTGATTCCTTCATCTGAAGTACCTGTGATTATAATGTCATCTACATAAATACAAATGTAGATTGTACCTTCCTCTGTTCTTTTGATAAGTAGACATGAATCTGCTTTTGAACTTTGATATCCAAGATCATTGAGATACTTCACCAGTCTATAGTTCCAAGCTCTTGGAGCTTGCTTCAATCCATACAATGCTCTTCTCAACCTGCAAACAAAATTTGGATACCTGGAATCTATAAACCCTTGAGGTTGTTCCATGTATACCTCATCTGATATGTATCCATTCAAGAACGCATTCTTTATATCCAATTGACTTAGAGTCCATCCTTTTGAAGCTTCAATAGCAATGATTGTCCTTATAGTTGACATCTTAGCTACAGGACTGAATGTCTTATCATAATCTATGCCATAGGTTTGGGCATAGCCTTTCACCACCAGTCTAGCTTTGTATCTGGCTATACTTCCATCTGCAAGCTTCTTCACTTTATAAACCCATTTATTTCCAATTACTTTCTTACCATTTGGTTTAGGAACAAGTTCCCATGTCTTGTTCTCCTCCAGTGCATTGAATTCTTCCTTCATTGCTTCTTCCCATTGCTTCTTACCTTTAGCTTCATCATAGTGATGAGGTTCTTCATCATCTTTCACCATATATGCATAGTTCTTCTGAGTTATGTAAGAAGTATCATATGAATACCTTTTTGGTTGTCTTCTAGTCCTGCTTGACCTTCTTGGTTCACATTCTTCATAAGTGTGTGGATACACTTCTTCATCAAATATAGGAGCTTCTTCATTTCTTCTTGTTAATCCACTTCTGGATGTACTTGCTTGCATATAGTCTTCATCTCTATTTACCTGCACAATTGATTTTCCTTTCTCACATCTTCTTACCTCTTCTTCAAATTCTTCAGCTGTGTGACTTTGATCTGCATACCAACTTTTCTGTTCATCAAATGTAACATCTCTAGAAAAAAGAAATTGTTTTGTTAGAGGATTCCACAACCTGTAACCCATCTGCTTCATCATAACCAATGAACACATATTTTTCTGCCTTTGGTTCAAGTTTATGCCTAAGCTGTGATGGCACATAAGCATATGCAATTGATCCAAACACTCTACAATGATCTAGTGTTGGTTTCTTACCCCACCAAGCTTCATATGGAGTCATTCCATTTAGAGCTGCACATGGTAATCTATTCACAAGATATGTGGCTGTATTTACAGCCTCAGCCCAAAGATAATTTGGACAGTTCTTCTCCTTTAGCATAGTTCTAGCAAACTCAACCAAAGTCCTGTTCCTTCTTTCTGCTACACCATTTTGTTGTGGTGTATACCTGCAAGTTATTTCTCTCTTAATACCTGCATTCCAAAGATAATCATTGAACTCTTGGGAGAAGTATTCTCCCCCTCCATTAGACCTCAGTCTTTTAAGCTTTTGACCTGTGACTCTCTCTGCATATGCATGAAAATGCTTGAAAGCTCCAAACACTTCTGATCTTTCCTTCAAAACATATAATGTTATCCATCTTGTAGCATCATCAATGAAAAGAACATAATACCTTGAGCCACTGATAGATCCTTCTTTTGTTGGTCCCCATACATCTGTATGAATGAGCTCAAGTACTCCATCATGTTTGAAACCTTTCTTTTGAAATGGTAACCTGTGTGCTTTACCCATTTGACATGCTTCACATTTATAAACCATATGTTAACTTTGCACATTTGGTAATCCTAGTACAGACTGATTAGCAACCATAGCTTTAATTCCTCTTTCATTGAAATGACCTAATCTCTTATGCCAGAGATCAAGTTCTGTAATCACTACTTCACCATGTGTGAGCAAAGCTTGACCAATGTTCCCTTGCACTCTTAAAGTAAAGAGTCTACCTTCTTTCTTACCAGAGACAATCTGATTATATCCATTCTCTGGATCTTCAACAAATACTCCTTCATTTGTAAACCTGACTTGAAAACCTTTTTCAACTATCTATCCCACACTAATCAAGTTTTTAGGTATTGTAGGAACATACAAAACATTGGTTAGCAAATCTGCTCCACTCTTGCATTTCACTTTACCAATTGAATGTACACTATGTCTTGTATTATCACGAGTTTGAACTGTGTGACTCGAAATACCTTTTTCCAATTCTGACATCAATTCTATGTTTCTTGACAAATGATTAGAACATCCAGAGTCAATGTAAAATACCTTTAGATCTTCTTTGTCTGATGTGCTGATTGACTTCATCATCAATGATGTATGACTTTCATTCTGTGTGTCATTTGCATAATTGTAGTAGGTGGTGTTGTAGGATTGATTCTGTCCCCAACTTCTTCCTCCACCTCTACCATAGCCTCCTCTTTGACTTTGTCTACCTCTTTGAAAATTACTTTGATATCTTCCACCTCGACCTCTGCTATTGTTGTTTTGATTCTGGTTTGATCCCTGTTGGTTGTGCCAACAGTCATGAGCCAAATGATTACTCAATCCACAGATCCAGCAAGCCTTCTTGTTGTTATTTTGATTACCTCTTCCTCTTCCAAAACCTCTTGCTCTTCCTCTGCCAGTGCCTTTACCTCTTGCATAATAAACTTGAGAAGTTGACTCTTCTTCATCCTTTGCTTTACCTTTATCTCCTTTCTTCTTGTTCTTCATGTACATTGCAGAACTTTGACCTTTATCTCCATCTCCCTTCAAGTCTTGCTCATATGTGAGCATCAAACCAAGTAATTGATTCAAATCTGGAACATAATGATTTAATGAAAGTTTTGTTGATAAGACAAAAGGTTTCCACCTTTCATCCCCTCTCAAACTTGCAAGTAGTTGAGCAATCAATCTGTGATCTTCAACATCTTCATCTATGGATCCAAGACTATCTGCTAGATCCTTCATCTTAGTGACATAATCACTAATACTTTGACTTGGCTTCTTCTTAAATGTTGTAAACTCTGACCATAGACTTGCTTTTCGTGCTTTAGTAGTACTTTCGAAATGATACTCCAATGCATTCCATATATCTTCAGATGATTCCAATCCTCTAATGTGTGGTAGCAAATGATCAGAGATTGTATTGTAAATGTATGCCTTTGCACTTGCATCCTTCTTCTGCCAATGCTTTAAAGCATCAAGTTCCTCTTTCTTTGGTCGGCTTTCATCTTCAAATATTGGCTTCTCTTCTTCACCTGTAACATATACCATGAGATCCTTACTCATAAGTAAGGCTTCCATTCTCATTACCCATGCAGGGTAATTATCTCTGTCCAGTTTGTCAATGGAGATATGATCTACCATAGTTCTTTCCTTCTGCTGCAACCTGTGAGCTTAAAGGATAAAGGATAATACCTTTTGAAGTTCTTTGTGTATGAGGATACTTTTGAAGTAACCTTTTGATGCCTTGTGTCTTCAAATGCTTCACCTTTCAAACTTTAATGGAAAACTTTACAAAACTTCTCGTACCTTTGTCGTCTTCTGCTCTCGAGAATCTTTCTGCTTTGATACCACTTGTTGATGTATGAAACACCACAAGAAATGAATTAATGTGACACTAGAACACCTCTATGGTCACCATTAACTCATTGCCACTCCAAACTTTGAGAAATGATAGCATAAAGTGAGAACTTTGCTTCTACAGAAATTCCTAGTCACCGAAATGACATACCTTCAGTATTTTGCTAATTTCTCCTAGCTCAAGTATTATTTCTCCATGAAACTTTTTAGGCTGAAACTAGAAGAGTAGAGCTTTCCAACAAGCTATCATATGCATCAAACGGATCTCTAGAACTCAAGTTATGGCTCTCACAAGATGACCCTGTATGACCTTTCAAAACTGGAAATTTTGCCTGTTTTAGTATTCCTCGGTGTCTAAAAATAAAAAATTCAATGCCTAGCATCGAATTTCAGTCAAGGTCGATGCCGGACATCGACTTTGAGCTTTTTTAGGCTCTTTTTCTGCACCAGAAATACTCTCTTTTACACACACATGAAGAAGACCACTTGTATGCTAGAAGTCGATGCCAAGCATCGACTTTATGCTGAAACTAGATGCCAGGCATCGAGTTGCTCCACAAACTTCATGTTTTAGAAGATTCAACAACAGGTAACACACAGAGAATGAAAACAATGACTTATCAGCCAAGATTTGATGCCAGGCATCAAATTGCTCAGAAAACTTGAACTTTTGAATTCATCACACAGTAGGCAAGCATGGAGATGGTGGAGAGAGACTCATACACAGAACTTTTCTCAGTTCTTTCTCACAGCTATGAAAACTCAGAAGTTTTACAGATGCTTTCTCACTCAGAGAAGCCCGACTATACTCAGTCGTATAAAATGAACTCCTTCTTCTACTTCTTCTCTCTCTCTCTCTCGCTCCGCGTCAGTTGATACAAACTAACTTATATAGATTTTTGTATTCTCGTGATTTTAAAAAACTTCTAGAACTAAAGTGAACTAATTTTACAAATATGATACACTTGTGAATTTGTCCCTTCACATAGGCATGGGGTTTTCTTCCTAAGGTTTGACCTTCAAATATATGTCCAATTAGTGATTGTTTCTCCAAAACTCATGATCTTACAAAGATTATCTAGTTTGACCCACACCACCATTCTCTTTTTTGTTATTTCTGGTTTGCTTTTTACATTGGTCGTGACCTCACAAAATTTTTTCCAACAATTCCACATGGCATTTAGTTGCTTGTCATCATGGTTGCTGAAGAATCTCCTTGCTTTTGCACCTCCCATTGAGACATCCTGTAGTACATCACCTGTATTTTGTGAAAGCTTTGGATCTTTTCTTAGATGAACATCACCACCATGAAATCCCATTTCTAAAAAAAGACATTCAAAATTTTTTACACTAATCTGCAAGAGTTGTAGGCTTGATAGAATATGCATAATCCAAGTGAAGACGGACCAACTTGTCAATGATTCTTAACTCTGCATGTAGTGTACATATGTGTACATTTGTCAATGCTATTGGAAGTATGGGATCCCAAATTATTGAAGAAGATGAGTAGTTATGAAGAATAACATTTTGTTTGGAAGGAGCCTCTTCAGCCTCAGCTCTAGCAATCCATCCATTTGTGTCTGGGCTTTGCATGTTGTACAAGGAAGGGTACTTAGAATTTGCTCCCCCACTTATACCAAACATGCATTTGAACGTCTTTAGGTCTCCACTCAAATGCCACTCAACTTGAAAGTTCCTGTAGTCTTTGACATTCAACAATTCTCCTGCATGATGCTGTTGGATAACATTTGGAATGTTTGTCTGTGAGAATAACCATTTAAGTGTTTTATGGCTCTCAGATGGAACTTGAGCACAGCCAACCCACCATAACTCCATTTCTGATTGTACTTTGAGAGACGGAGTATCCAATTTCCCAAGGCTATAGTCCAAAGCTTTGTTCATCAGTGCAATACTTATTCTCTCCATTTTTTGATGTTTTTTAAGCTCAGCTTCATCAAGTTTGATTACAAATTTCAATAGACCAGAACATTCATGTTCTTTTATATTATAGAACTAAACCATGTATGTTTGAAGTTTTATAATATCTATCCATATGTTGTTAAATGCATTGTAAGTGAAATGTAACTTTTGTTTTCCTACTTTGTAAGGCATGTTATCGTGAGTATGTTTATATTCACTATCTACCTATCTATCTATCTATCTATCTATCTATCTATCTATCTATCTATCTATCTATCTATTTATCTATCTATCTATCTATCTATCTATCTATCTATCTATCTATCTATCTATCTATCTATCTATCTATCTATCTATCTATCTATCTATCTATCTATGTTGGTGCAATGCAATCAACAATTGAAGTTTTAATGAAGTTTTGAAGTCAAGGATTGAAGGAAAGATCAAGTCATGAAGCATGAAGAAAGTACATGTTTAGAGAATGAAGATATGTATACATATGTACATTAATTTAGAGTTAGTTCACTTATACTTTTGTATGGTGATGAACTTGTACATATTTGCCTATATATACAAGGAAAAATGTCGGGGCAAATATGAGAGAGCATGTGAATAGAGAAATTAGAAGTTGTATGAGTCATTTGACACTTTAGAAGTGAGTAAGATCTCTCTCATCACTTAGATGTAAAGTTTTCCAGAAATGAAGAAAAGTTGCACCCGATATTTCTGAGAGTTCTCCTTCTGTGTTGAATCTTTTGTGAAATGCTTTTACACAAAATATTTGATTGACCTCTGTAAAAATTTTTAGCTTCTAATTGTGATCAGGCTGAGAGAATTGAGTGTAGGAACATTTACATGTGTAAATGTAAAGAAGAGAAGTTGCAGGAGGTGCAAAATTTGATGCTAATGTTTTGGTCAGTTCTCCTTCCACAGTGTAAAGTTTTGAGCAAGCAAACACTCATTCTTTAAGTTGAAAGGTAAGATACCTATGGATAACAGCATTTGATTAAACAGGTTCTAGTTTGGGAGAACCAAGCTTTAGAAGTTGTAAGTGTCAAAGTGGACTGTAAATAACTATAGTTTTAGACATAGGTGACTTATTAAGATCTTTTCTCAAGATCTACTGAGTCTTTGAATGATTTAACTTGGAGGAGGTGTGCAAACTATAGACAACGCCTTGTGCAAAGTTTTATAAAAAACTTTAGACATTTGGTAAGTCAATGAGTGAGTTATGTGCAACAGACTTTGTGTGTGGTCACCTTCTTCACAATTTGTTCAAGATTTTGGAAATTGAGTATTGAACCTCCAAATTGGTGAAGGTTTTAAGTTATTCTTGATATAGAGGTGCTCTAACTTCAAGGATAACTTGTTCTTTTGGAGATTAACACTCTCCATCAGTGGTATCCGAGCAGGAAGCATCAAAATTGAAGAAAGGAGGACCCTGACTGCTGCAGTCATAAAGAATTCAACAATTGAAGATCCAAAAGGTGAAAGCTTGAAAGCAAAGCTTGAAAAGAAGGCCAAAAGATATCAAGGAAGACAAAACGAGTATCATTCGAAGAAAAGGTAACCTTATTCCTCATAAAGCTTGAAGGATTTAATACACAAGTGAAGAAAGGATGGGAAATTATCTTCAGATAGAGAAATTGGATAGAGAGAACTATCTAGCATGGTCAATGAGGATTGAAGCTCATCTTATGAGCAAAGACTTGATAGGTTATAATACAAATGAAGAAGAAAAGCCTCAGTTCAGAGATCCTAGTATTCCAACTAGGGATGAATTGTCAGATTTGAAGACTTGGATGAAGAGAGATGCTCAAGCTAGGAGCATTATCTATATGGGAGTTAATGACTACTTGCTACCTCACATTAGAGGTCTTGAAAGTGCAAGTGATATATGGAATGCTTTGGAGGAGCATTTCCAAAACACCACAAAGTCAAGGAAGGCATCCTTGTGGGCAGAATTTACCACATTCAAGAAGAAGGCCTCTCAATCCATCTCAGATTATGTAACAAGGATGAAAGACATTGCAGATGCATTAGGAGAAGTTGATGAAGATATTGAAGAGGATAAATTTGCAAGGCAAATCCTCACAGGTTTGAGAGGTGATGACAAATGGAAGCCATTCATTTTGTCTACTGAGTTATCACTAGATCATTTTACTCCTGATTTAAATCAGTTGCTAGGACACATGCTAACTTTTGAGCAGGATGTCAAAGGTAAAGGTGATAAAAGTGCAGGTCAAGCAATGTATTCAAAGGATAAGAAGAAGAATAGCAAAGGGAAGCAACAAGCAAATGAAGATGAAGGTACAACTAGCCAAGCTAACTTCCTAAGAGGAAGAGGAGGTGGAAAAGGTAGAGGAAGAGGCAGAAGTAATAAAGATGGAGTCAAAGCTTGCTGGATTTGTGGTAAGACAAATCACTTAGCTCATGATTGTTGGCATAATGCTCAGAATAATGGTGGATATAATGAGAACTTTAATTCAAGAGGAAGAGGTGGCAGAAATCAAAGAGGTAATTTCAGAAGTAGATGTAGTAGAGGTTACTTTGGAAGAAATGCACGTAGAGGATTCCAAAGTCAACAATACAACAATACCTACTACAATTATGCTTCACATCAGAAGGAGGATTCAACATTGATAATGAATGCAACTTGTGAAAGGAAAAGTGAAGACCAAAGCGTCTTCTACATTGACTCAGGGTGTAGCAATCACCTAAGTGGCAACATAGCTTTGATGACTGATTTGGAGAATAAGGTAACTAATCATGTGGTTCAAATAGATGACAATACAAAGCACAATGTGAAGTCAATTGGATCAGTGAAGGCCAAGGATGGAAGTACTCTCTTGAGTAAGGTTTTGTATGTTCCTACAATTCCAAAGAATCTAATAAGTGTAGGACAAATTGTTGAAAAAGGTTATGAAGTTAGGTTCACTAATGAAGGAGTTTTTGTGGAAGACCCTAGCAATGGGTATAAACAAATTGTTTCAGGGAAGAAAGAAGGAAGATTGTTCACATTGAAGATTCAAGGTAACATTGGTCATGCCTTGTTCACCTATGGAGGACATAAGATCTTTGAGTTAGATCTTTCGCACAAAAGGCTTGGACATTTTAATGAAAGAGGTATTAAAGATATGGTTAACAATGGTTCAATGCTTGGATTGCCTAATGTTGCAGGTCAACATATGACATACAGATGTGGGGCATGTCAATTAGGTAAGGCTCATAAGCAATCTTATTCAAAGCATGGTTTTATGTATTCAGAGAAGCTTGAATTGGTACACACAGATGTGTGGGTGCAGTGTGTGTGTATGTGTGGGTGTATGTGTATGTGTGTGTATGTATGTGTGTGTATGCATATGTGTGCATGTGTATGTGTGTGTATGCATGCATGTATGTATGTATGTATGCATATGCATGTGTATGGATGTGTGTATGTATGCATGTTTGTATGTATGCATGTGTGTATGTATGCATGTGAGTGTATGTGTGTGTGTCTATGTGTGTGTATTGTTAGGCCGCCGGATTGGCACAATGTAACTTATATATTTTCATATACCGCACGCACCGAAAGGGCGTAGCGAAGTGATGTAACCCTTTTATTCATTAATGAAGAGACATTACATGGTTCTTCGGTGCGAGAGGAGATGGGATCGCCAGACTGTCTGTCTGGGCAATTTGCGCCCTTGCAGAGACGTCGTATTGCAGAGTTTGCATATATCTGAGTACGGTTAAGTCTGTTCTTATTGAATTGTCGTAAACTAATACTACACAATATTACTGTCGTAACATGAATAGATCTGTTCGATTATGTGATTGAACGACTGTGCGATAAGTTAATGTGTGATGATACCATAAATGGAAGATTATAACTGTGTAACAGAAGTAATGCATGAGCGTATAATTACTGTTTGGGTAATTAGTTAATTGGGAAAATCAGAAAAAGGTCCTCTGCATTGTCAGACCCCTACCATCCCCAAGAACCCGAAAAGAGATTAAAAGTGGATCTACTGACAATCCCTTTTAACATTGGCACCGTCTATGGGAAGATGGCAATAGATTGAGAATACTCAGTAAAGATAGAGCAGTGCGTAAGGCAAGCGGTGCAGAGGTGATATATGCCGGTTACTCGGTTCGACGAGTCTTATCTGAAGTATAGAAGAGACCAGCATCCCTGGGTAGTTCCAAATCTATTAGGGACACCCCTAGGTGGTAGAAGTGCAGGCCATTTAAGCCCAGTTGTCGAAGGATCGGAGCCAGTTAGCAGTGATTCCGGTGCCAATTTGGTGACACATGATGAGATTCCGGTAGATTCCGGTGTGATTCCGGTTTGTTCTGAAGAAGGTGCAGTGATTTCTGGGTGTACAGAGACACAGTGCGCAGTTCATCTGACGTTATCTGGTCAGGATTCGACTATTTTCGGTGATAAAGTTGTGTTGCCAAGTGAGACCGTTTTCGATGAAAAGACAACCTAGTGCGGTGAAATTTCGATAACTTCCGGTGGGAGTTCGGTGCCATTTAGTGGGAGTCTGAAGTTTTCCGGTGATACTGCAGTACTACCTGGTGGATCCTTGTTACGTTCACCACTGTTCGGGGCAAGCTTGCCCACTCTTGATACTAAACCTGAGGACAGACTATTTGATTTGGAGATAAGTAAGAGATTCAATGCCATTTTTGAGCTGGAAGGTGAGCAGTCTGATAATACAGATTCCGAAGAATAAGAGACACCCCCTCAAAACTCAGGGAACAACAACAGTACCAATAATAGCACCATGAGTGGTCAACAGGAGCAATAGCAGCAACAACAGCAACAACAACAGCAGCAACAGCAACAGCCACATCCAATCATCCCACCTCGATCGGTTCCAACAGGGGTGACTTACACAAAATTCGGTGGATTTCTGGGTGACGACCCTGATGCACATGTGCGCACCTCTGAGATAAGCTATGCAGTGCTGAACCATCTACCCGATTCGGCATACAAGGCTATCGTATTTCATGCCACCTTAGTTAATGAAGCGGCTAGATGGTTAACTGAGTATGATATTAATCATTTCGTTAACTATGATGCTGTGCGGGATGCGTTTTTACAGAAGTTCCAATTGAAGAAAAATCTTGTCGAAATCTTTGATTATTTGTAGAACAATCGACAGAAACCACATCAGACTGTTCAAGAATACGCAACATTGTTTCGAACTCACTTAAGGCAACTGCCTCCGGCACACGCTAATCTACCAGACGATGTTATAACCCAATGGTTCATTAACGGACTGAGGCCGCAACTTAAAAAAATCATGATCATCCGCTGTGTGGGTGCAATGACACTGGATGCTGTTATTGCGATGGCCCTGCAACTAGAGCATAAAGTTGGAGGATTTACAAAAGACCTGGAATGGCTGAAGGCCAGTAAGAACGTAGTGGATGATCCGACTAAACAGATGTATTGCACCAAGTGCAAAAATCCAGGGCACACCAGTGCTACATGTGCCCTTAACCAGATGTATTGTGCCATCTGCAACACAACAGGACACTCAACGAAAAATTGCACGTATAATGCCAAGGTGCAGGGGCGAGCAGCTATAAATGCCATCATATAGGAACCAGGTCAACCAGCAGCCCATTACGTGCCACCACAGATGCGAACCAACTAGTCGCAAGGATACAAGAATTACCGGGGTCAGCGGAACACCAATTTTAATTCAAATCGATGGTAGGCGAGTACATCAACGAAAGGTACTTCTCTTCCACCACCTCGATGTCATTTTCGTGGCGAGATTGGCCACATTCGTAGGTTTTGCAAGGATGCAACAGAGTACAACAAAAGGAAGAAGGAGCGACAAAATCCAATGACCAACATGGTCTATATTTCACTAGTTGAATCACAAGCAGCAGTGGTTCAGACCAGATTGGGTAAGCAGTTGCAACCCGCCGCTGAGGTGTTTGAGCCTGGTATCCGTGAGCAGCAGTGAATGTATACAAAGGCTAGTCAATGGATAGCTAAAGAGCCAACTGTGTTTCCTGATCCAATTCCGGTAACACAGGTTCCCCTGCCTAAGGCAAGGTCGAATGAACAAAATTCTGCCCCAGCAACAGTAGAATCATCATCAAAATCGGTGAGAAGTATGATCCGAACAGATCAGGTATGGAACATCCTATCTAGGGCTTCAATTACACTCCCTTTGGGGCAGTTGCTCGCGTTGGTGCCAGGAGTCAGGCAGCGATTCCAACAATAGGTTAGTCCCGGATCTTCTTGTACTCCGGCGACTGCAACAATACAACCGGAAGCTGATTCTACGGTGGATCATTCAGTCCCATTGATCATTGTCTGGCATAAAAACCAAAAGATTACTCAAGTGCTAATTGATGGCGGTTCAGGTATGAATATAGCAACGACAGCACTCTGCAAGCAATTGGGTTGGACCCAAATCGAGCCCGTACAATTTTTTGTCTGCATAGGAGACCAATCCCGAGTCCATCCGGTGGGACTAGTACGGAATATTCCGATTACCTTGCAGGGTACCACGTTCAAAATGAATTTTGTCATTCTCAAACTACCAGAATCCAGCCTCGACTACAATCTATTTTTCGGACGGCCATGGTTGAAACAAGCCAAAGTTGTACAGGATTGGTCCGCGCAGGAGTCAACTTTCAAAGATAATCACCGTAAATATGTAGTTAAATTGGATGCCATGTAGCCCTGCGAGCTTCATGCAAGACCATATGTAGCGGAGCTGGTCCACATGTTGGATGGCTTATCTGACAACGAGGAAGAGGCGTTTCTGAAGACCAATAAGGATCTGATCTCATTAGGTACTGTAGATCTCCAGTCGGTCGCAGACAAGTGGAGTCTGGCCGCTTGCATGGTGGTACCAGTGACCGGAGATGCAGATGCAGATGATAGTGTCGCTATGGATGGAGCCACCTTATGCCAACTTCTGCAGTCCGTTGATGATACTGTAAAACCTCGACGATTTTATGTACCGGAAGATCAGTTAGTAACATATAATTTGGGTAATGCGGTTAACCCGCGACCAATTAAGATTAAGGCAGGATTGTCAGAGACATTTCAAGATGATTTGATATGACTCTTGCGTGAGTTCTCCGATGTTTTTGCTTGGGACTATCGAGATATGAAAGGTCTGGACCCGCGGATCTATCAACATCGGGTAGTGCTCAAACTGGAGGCAAGGCCAATCAAACAGTCCAGTTATCGAATGAACCCCAATTATGCAGCACAGGTCAAAGCAGAACTTGATCGGTTATTGAAGTTGGGATTCATTGTCCCAATCGAGCATGCTGAATGGATATCACCAATTGTGATCGTCTCGAAGAAAAATAAACAGCTGCGCATCTGTGTTGATTACCGAAAACTGAATGCGGCTACTGTACCGGATCCATTTCCTCTCCCCTTCCTAGACACAATGCTCGACAGGGTGGCCGGGCATGAGATGTATTCATTTTTGGATGGATACAGTGGGTATAACCAAGTGAGGATGGCAGAACAAGACATACCTAAAACAACTTTTATCACGAACTGGGATGTTTATGCTTGTACGGTAATGTGGTTTGGGTTAAGGAATGCTCCAAGTACATTTCAACGATGTATGCAAGAAGTTTTTTCACCCTACTTGACTACTTTTATGCAAGTATATTTGGATGACTTTTCCTTATTTGGTAAGATTGCGGCGCACCTGTATCATTTACGGTGCTGCTTTGAAAAATGTCGCAAATACTGATTATGCTTGAATCCGACAAAGTCTGTTTTTGCGGTCTCTTGTGGCAAACTACTCAGACATATTATCTCTGCACAAGGGATACAAGTTGATCCGGATAAAGTTGCACTCGTGTTGGAGGCACCAGTCCCTATGACACCAAAAGAAGTTATGCGTTTCCTGGGCCAAATCCGGTGGCATGGCAGACATTTATGGTGGTTAGCTCATTTAGCAACACCGCTCAATCGGCTTATGACTAGTGCTCCGCGGCAGTATGATTGGACATCGGAGTGCCAAAATGCATTTGATTGTTTAAAGGTGTTATTGATGCAGGCTCCAATTTTGCAACCACCTGATTGGGAACATCCATTCCATGTCTTTGTGGATGCATCGGACATAGCTATTGGTAGCGTACTCATGCAACAAACTGACAAATGGTTTCGGCCTGTATATTATGCAAGTCGCCAATCAGCCCCTGCTGAAAGAAACTATTTAGTGATCAAAAGAGAATGTCTCGGGTTGGTGTACTCTGTGAAGAAGTTTCGCCATTATTTGTTGGGTCGAAAGTTCAGCTTCCATGTGGATCATGCCGCACTTGTGTATTTGGTCCGGTAGCAACATTTAGGTGGTCGCTTGGCTTGATGGGTTCTATTATTACAGGAGTTCGACTATGAAGTTATTCATCGACCCGGCACAGCACATGCCTTGGCGGATTTTCTATCTCGGTTGGATTCCGGTGAAGCTCCGGTGGGGGTTGATGACACTACACCAGCAATTTACGCTACTGAGCCAACTTTTGAAGAATCCACAGAACCTCTTGTTCCCCCTACATACTATGATGCGTTACTAACATTTCTAACTGACGGGTGTCTTCCTCCTCATACTTCCCCTGCTCTGCGGCGGTAATTTGCAGTTTACAGTCAAAGATTCTGATTGATTGTAGGTCAACTATACTATCTGGATCATACTGGTGTTTTACTTCGATGTATCCCACCACATGAAGCAGAATCGGTTATTGCTATGGCTCATTCATTACCCTTGGGTGGACATTTCGCAGCTGATCTTACTCACTGTAAAATTTTTCAAAGTGGGCTTTGGTGGCCTACCATGTACAAAGATGTGACTCAGTTTGTGCAGCAGTGCGATACCTGTCAACAGTCTGGACAGCCATTACAGCGTCACTTCTTTCCCCTTCAACCTGTCTTACCTCTAGAACCCTTTCAGAAGTGGGGTCTAGATTTTATTGGTCCAATAACACCCCCAACTACTCTCACCAACAACCGCTATATCTTGACTTGTACCGATTATGCCACTTGGTGGGCGAAGGCTTGGGCATTACGGTCAGCCACAGCAGTTTCGGTGGCCAAATGCCTGATGAAGGACATTTTTCCTCGTTATGGGTTGCCTTTGGAAATCGTTACGGACCAAGGTACACACTTTGCTAACCACTTAATGCAAGTATTGACCAAGACATTTCAGATTGTCCACAAATTCAGCTCGTCTTATTATCCCCGTGCCAATGGGTTGGCGGAGGGTACCAATAAGACTTTGTTGACTATGCTCCGTAAATTTCTTTTGGAATGTCCGGAACGTTGGGACTAGTTACTACCTGCAGTTCTGTGGGCTTACTAGACTACGTACAAGGTAGCTACTGGCATGACCCCGTTCAAACTAGCTTATGGATTGGAAGCTATTGCACTGATGGAAGTAGTAGTGCCGAGTCTACGTGTTGCCTTAGCTCAGAAATTGCTACCGAAAGAATCCTTGCCATTTCGGTTGGATACACTTAGATCATTGGATGAACAGCGATGGGAAAGTTTTCTGGTACTTCAAGAAGTTCGGCTTCATCAAGCTCGTACCCATGATCGTTTCCTCAAGACCCCTGTGTTTACGGTGGGGCAACTGGTGTTATTCTACAATGCTAAAGCAAATCGGTCTGCTGGAAAATTTAAATTACGGTGGTTCGGTCCATACCGAATTATTGAGCAAGTGGGACCCGCTACTTTTAGGTTGGCCGCCTTAACCGGAGTTCCCCTCCCAAAAGTGGTTAATGGTTCCAAGTTACGCCCATATCACCAACAACCTAATCACCGCTGACGTGTTCTTCATTTTTTTTCGCGTGTTACTTATGTTCTGTTTATCTCCGCATTTCGGTTGACCACTGACCATAATCTCCTCGTTATGGTATCTACTATGATTAATCGCCTCCCTATGTTACTGTTTCTTCTATTGCATGCATGCCGTAATTATGACTGATATCTTTCCAATATCGCGTGATGATTAGGGTTTTCGCCTGCCTAACGTTGCCTGTGTGACTACTTAATCTTGTTTCTTTTCTTGTTAATCGCTATTGTGTTTGTGTGATTGTGTGTTCCTTGTCGTCTGTATTTTGTGCTTACTTGTGCGCGCCATGGAAGCCTTAGCGAATTTCACTACTTTCCGTGCAGGACTCACTCCTGAAGTAAGTGAGTACTTGCGCACTCGCGGTTTGTTGAATTTCGCCGAAGTGCCCTGGCATTCAGTGGAATGTCAGCCATTTTATGCGCAAATTATTGTTACCATCGCCTCTACCCCTACTACAGAGCAATGTTGGCCCATAGCCTTTTTCCCATCCCGCGTTGTTATCGCTTTAGCTTCGTTTGCTGAAGCTTTCCGCCTCCCTATGGAAGGATTGGAGAATGGTCCACTTCTTCCTGTAGCCACCATGAAAGAGTTGTTTCCTCGGCACTCATCTAATGAGTACACCATTTTGTGTAGACCCAAACCAGAGTGAACTGCTCTGTAGTTTTTAGTTGCTATTTTGAATTTGCAAAAATGCACTTATGGTATCTCGCGCCCTTTCTATTCGATGATAGACATGGCTTCTCGCGAGTTTGTCAATTTTGCTTCTTTTTTATTTTAGGTGCATTCACCGTGAATGTGTCGCGGTTATCAAACAGGTCAATAAGGGTGATCTTCCACGCTCTCGTCTACCCCATATCCTCACTTTTCTCTTTCCAGTAATCCAAGCTGCGCAACCGCCTCCAACCGCTCCCATCTTGTTCCATGAAGAATCTACTCAAGTGCTCGAGGACACAAAGGATGATGATGAGGATCTATTTCAACTTCTTCACCGGAAACGCAAACGTATAAGTCCTTCTGAGAGCCAGGTGCAGGGATCAAAGGCTGGCAATGAAGAAGAAGTCTTCCACTACACCGCTACATCCGTTCATGTCGAATCTTCCGATCATTCTTCTCCAAATAAGCAGCAGGAACAAGATGCCCACACCGAAGACTTTGATGAAGTTTCTTCTCGGGAGGATTCCCATCTGCAGAATCAAGATTCAGTGAAGGATATTGTTGCTGACATTCTTAACGACGTGATTGCTATGATTGACACCGTCGTCGACAAGGTTGAGGCATCAAAGCAAAATACCACCGGCCTCATTTTGACGCCCATTATTCCACCTCCTCCACCCATGAACACTGTTGAGCCCATTGTCCCAGTCGAGTCTGTTGTTCCCGACGCACCCGCTACTTCCTCGTCTTCTCCCAATTACTCTCCACCACCTTCCCCTCATTTGTTCTCAGCTTCTACATCTCAATCTCTTCCTGCGCTTCCTTCTCCAACCCCGATGTTTCATGAACTCGAATCGATGGGTCGACTCTTAATCCAATTTTCTCAACAGTTACCTATGCAAATGAAGCAGGCAACCGATAATATTCGACATGAATTACAGCACAAAGTGGATATTTTAGAAGCAGATATTGCCCCATTACAGGAAGAAGCAAATGCAGTTAAAGCAGAAAACCATGCTTTGCAGGTTCAACTTCAGCAACTTGAAGCTCGGCTTACAAAGCAGGATAATCTCATTGCTCAAAGAGATGCAGCATTGGCTGAGTTAAAAGCCAAGGATGTTTTGTTAACTGCTCGTGATGAAGAAATCAAGCAATTAAATCAATTGGTATAGGATAAGGAGGATGCTCGGATTGCTCTCGGCAATCTTTTAGAAGAAACTGGCGTTGAACTTGATGAGGTCGTGTAGAGAGGACAAGAAATGGCTAATTTGGCTAAGCAGACTACTGCCGAATTACAGGCCGCCTCTGCCTATCTTTTTCACGCGAATTCTTCTCTCAAAGCACAGACGAGTTTAACCATTCAACTTAAGAAGGAATTAGCAGGAATTATGAAAGAAAGAGATGCTTATTATCAAACAATTCAATATCAAGCTCAGGAGTTGGAACATAGAGAAAAACAGCTGGGAGTTCAAGCCGACCAACTATCCAGAATAGATGGTCAAATTGCTGATATGAGATTGAGCCGAGATGCAGCCCTTGCCAATGATTTTTATTTGCAAGAAGCGTTTTTGCAGTCGTAGACTGATGCCTTGATAAGTTAGGTTATTTCGGCGAGTTCAGTACGCACTAATGCCCAGCTGGTGGAGCCGGAAACATTAAAACTGATGTTGGATTCATGAAACAGAAAATTACTAGAACCTTCAAATTAGCAAGAACCATGTATATCCAAGGCATTGTAGATGAGCCTTAATTTTGTTTTCGTTGCGGGTTCAAGTCCACCGTGCGTGCCAGTGTTAGGCCGCCGGATTGGCACAATGTAACTTATATATTTTCATATACCGCACGCACCGAAAGGGCGTAGCGAAGTGATGTAACCCTTGTATTCATTAATGAAGAGACATTACGTGGTTCTCCGGTGCGAGAGGAGACGGGATCGCCAGACTGTCTGTCTGGGTGATTTGCGACCTTGCGGAGACGTCGTATTGCAGAGTTTGCATATATCTGAGTACGGTTAAGTCTATTCTTATTGAATTGCCGTAAACTAATTCTACAGAGTATTACTGTCGTAACATGAATAGATCTGTTCGATTATGTGATTGAACGACTGTGCGATAAGTTAATGTGTGATGATACCGTAAATCGAAGATTATAACTGTGTAACAAAAGTAATGCTTGAGCGTATAATTACTGTTTGGGTAATTAGTTAATTGGAAAAATCAGAAAAAGGACCTCTGCATTGTCAGACCCCTACCATCCCCAAGAACCCGAAAAGAGATTAAAAGCGGATCTACTGACAGTACCTTTTAACAGTATGTATATGTGTATGTATTTGTATGTGCATGTATGCGTATATGTGTATGTGTGTGTATGTGCATGTGTGTATGTATGTATGCATATGCATGTGTATGCGTGTGTGTGTGTGTATGTATGTATGCATGTGAGTGTACGTGTGTGTATGCATGTAAGTGTACGTGTGTGTATGCATGTGAGTGTATGTGTATGTATGAATGATGAAAGATTTCTCTCAGCACATACTCTCGCCCTCCATTTGTCATTTGTGCTGAGAGAAATCTTTTTTCTTTTTCTTTTTCTTTTTTTTTTTGTATTCGCATGATGCTGCTTATGCAATCGCAAGGAGTTCTCCAACATCGCGGAGACCATTGCTAATGTGCGATCCATAAGTGACGCTTATGTGACAGGGCCTTTTTTTTGTGAGCATCGCTTACATGACACCACGTAGAAATAGCATCGCATAAGTGACGCTTCGTGTTTTTTTTTTTGTTTTTGAATTGGGGGCATCACTATCCCCCATTTTTTCTTGTAGTGTATGTGTGTCTGTATATATGTGTGTGTATGCATACAAGTGTGTATGTATATGTGTGCGTATGTATGTATGCATAAGCATGTGTGTGTATGTATGCATGTGAAGTGTATGTGTGTGTATGTATATATGTGTGCGTATGTGTGTATGTATATGTGTGTGTATGTGTATGTGTGTGTATGCATGTGTGTATGTGAGTGTATGTGTGTGTATGTATATGTGTGTATGCATGTATGAATGTATGTATGCATATGCATGTGTGTATGCATGTGCATGTGTGTATGGATGTGCATGTGTGTATGCATGTGCATGTGTGTATGCATGTGCATGTGTGTATGCATGTGCATATACATGTGCATATGCATGTGCATGTGTATATGCATGTGAGTGAACGTACCTTTGTGAGTTTGTGTGTTAATGAGCTTCTTTGCACATCATTCTCTCTCTCTCTCATGTCACGACACAAATGTGTCGAAAGTTTTATTTTCTTTTTTTTTTTTGGTATTTCTAGAGCATCGTAGGCAGTTTGGTAGTGTCGCTACATTGTGATGACGAGGTTATTTTAGTCTTGTCGCATAAGCGACAATGAGCATCACTTATTCAATGAAAACTTTTTTTTCTTGGACATTGCTTATGCATCGCTTTGGGTTTGAGGGTGTTGCATATGCAACAACACTACAACATATCGGGCGTATACCAAGGCTTGTACCGAAGAAAATGAATGGGTGCAATTTTTCCCCAACGTCGGTGTAAGGGTCGGTGTAGGCATCGGAACCAAAGCGCCAGTATAAGCGTCGGTATAAACATCGGTATAAGCATCAGTATAGTATATATATGTGTGTATGTGAGTTTATGTGTGTGTGTGTATGTGTCATGTGTGTATGCATATGTTTGTGTGTATGGATACATGTGTGTGTATGCATGTGTATGTGTAGTGTGTGTGTATGTGTGGGTGTATGTGTATGTGTGTGTATGCATATGTGTGCATGTGTATGTGTGTGTATGCATGCATGTATGTATGTATGCATATGCATGTGTATGGATGTGTGTATGTATGCATGTGTGTATGTATGCATGTGAGTGTATGTATGTGTTTCTATGTGTGTGTATGTATTTGTATGTGTGTGTGTGTGCGTGTATGCGTATATGTGTATGTGTGTGTATGTGCATGTTGGTGCAGGGCAATCAACAATTGAAGTTTTGGGTGAAGAATTGAAGTCAAGGACTGAAGAAAAGACCAAGTCATGAAGCATGAAGGAAATGCATATCCAGGAGATAAAGATGTGTATACATATGTACATTATTTTAGAGTCAGTTCATCATATACTTTTGTATGGTCATGAGCTTGTAAAAATTTGCCTATATATACAAAGAAAATGTCCAGGCAAAGTAGAGAGATTTTGTGAGAACAAGATTTGAGGAGAATTAGATGTCATTAGACTTTTAGAAGTGAGTAGAATCTCTCGCATTACTCAGATGTAAAAAATTTCTCAGAAATGAAAAATGTTACGCCCGATCTTTCTGTGTATTCTCCTTCTGTGCTTGATCATTTCAAGAATCCTTTTGTAGATGTCTAAGTCCATAGTTAATGAGTCTATGGTTAAAGTTTCAGAGCCTAATTGTAAATAGGTTGTGAGAATTATGAGTAGGAACATTCATATGTGAAGAAGTGTTCACTGGTTCCTGAAACAGGCACAAAATTTGATGTTAATGTTTTGGTCAGTTCTCCTTCCACAGTGTAAAGTTTTGAGCAAGCAAGCACTCAATCTTTAAGTTGGAAGGTAAGCTACTTGTGGCCAAAAGCATTTTCATAAACGGGTTCTATATTAAGAGAACCAAGTGTTAGAAGTTACAGGTGTCTAAATCGACTTCTCAGAAGAACAATTTTAGACATAGGTGACTTGTTAAGATCATTTCTCAAGATCTACTGAGTCTTTTGAAATGATTTAACTTCGAGGAGGTGCGCAAACTATAGACGACACCTTGTGCAAAGTTTCATAAAAAACTTTACACATTTGATAAGTCAATGAGAGAGATATGTGCAGTAGACTTTCTGTAGAGTCATCATCTTCACAGTTTGGTCAAAATTTTGATAATTGGTCATTGATCCTCTAAATTGGTGAAGGTTTGGAGTTATTCTTGATATAGAGGTGTTCTAAATTCAAGAGTAGCTTGTTCTTTTGGAGATTAATACTCTCCATCAGTGCATGTGTGTATGTATGTATGCATATGTATGTGTGTGTGTATGTATGTATGTATGCATGTGAGTGTACGTAAGTGTATGCATGTGAGTGTACGTGTGTGTATGCATGTGAGTGTATGTGTATGTATGAATGATGAAAGATTTCTCTCAGTACATACTCTCGCCCTCCATTTGTCATTTGTGCTGAGAGAAATCTTTTTTCTTTTTCTTTTTCTTTTTTTTTCTTGTATTCGCATGATGCTGCTTATGCAATGCTCATGCAATCGCAAGGAGTTCTCCAACGTCACGGAGACCATTGCTAATGTGAGATCCATAAGCGACCGTAACCATTGCTTATGTGATAGGGCCTTTTTTTTGTGAGCATCGCTTACATGACACCACATAGAAATAGCATCGCATAAGTGACGCTCCATGTTTTTTTTTGTTTTTGAATTGGGGGCATCACTATCCCCCATTTTTTCTTGTAGTGTATGTGTGTATGTATATATGTGTGTGTATGTATACAAGTGTGTATGTATATGTGTGCGTATGTATGTATGCATAAGCATGTGTGTGTATGTATGCATGTGAAGTGTATGTGTGTGTATATGTGCATGTGTATGTGTCTATGTGTGTGTATGTATATATGTGTGCGTATGTGTGTATGTATATGTGTGTGTACGTGTATGTGTGTGTATGCATGTGTATGTATGTGTGTATGTGAGTGTATGTGTGTGTATGCATGTATGAATGTATGTATGCATATGCATGTGTGTATGCATGTGCATGTGTGTATGCATGTGCACGTGTGTATGCACGTGCATATACATGTGCATATGCATGTGCATGTGTGTATGCATGTGAGTGAACGTACCTTTGTGAGTTTGTGTGTTAATGAGCTTCTTTGCACGTCATTCTCTCTCTCTCTCTCATGTCGAATCCTGACAAAAATGTGTCGAAAGTTTTATTTTCTTTTTTTTTTTGTATTTCTAGAGCATCGTAGGCAATTTGGTAGTGTCGCTACATTGTGATGCTCTTAACGAGGCTATTTTAGTCTTGTCGCATAAGCGACAGTGAGCATCACTTATTCAATGAAAACGTTTTTTTTCTTGAACATTGCTTATGCATCGCTTTGGATTTGAGGGTGTTGCATATGCAACTGCAACATTCTTTTTTTTTTTAATTGGGGGTGTCACTATGTCCCCTTGTAAATAGCTTCTAGAAAATGTATTATAATTTTTTTTTTAACATGGTATGAAATGATCTTTTATGTGGGATTGAAAGAAAATCAATTGGTTGTTGATTGTCACCTCTTTGAGACATGGGTGATATTTTGCTCATCCACAATGCTTCATAGTTCTACTTGCAATTTAAAATGTTGAATATAACATGCGTTTCTAACCAAAAATTCTAAGAGGCATTGAAAAGAGAAATTATGGAATGAAATCATCCAATTTTTACGCCTTAAGTGAAATGGATGTTATGATTTCATGAAACAATTGAAAATGGGCTAAATTTTCCTTGTTCTCAATATATTCTAGTAATTTTAAAAAGAGAACATGACATAGTTCTGATGTGTTATGTCTAGTTGTTCTAGAACAATGAGAATTTACCATTAATAGTGCTAATGCATTCTTGGTTTCCATCTTCAAAGTGATAATCAATGTAATTATGTTTTTGTATTCGGAGAATAGAAAATTTGCATTGCTTGTTTTTCAACAATTTACTATTTTTGTTTGAAGCTTTAGTGACCCATCATTTCTAAAAGAAGAGTATTAGGTTATGACAACTCAATTCTTCTCTCTCTCTCTCTCTCTATCTTTCTCTCTATGTCTCTAATGGAGATCATGTTCTTCATTCTCTAAAATATATTTTTCATTTTCTTGACCAATTTAGGCCAACATTTGAGCAGTGAACCTCTTAAAAGGAACCCCTCCAAATTTTGCACCTCCTTGTGCTTGATTGAGAGAAGGAAAAAAATGCAATGTTCAACATATATGGAGCTAAGCTTGCTAGCCCTCAATGGCAAGTTTTTGAGTACAAATTTGCTACAAATCTTGAGCTTAATATAACTAAAAAGTTGCAACAAGTTGGTAGAGGCACATCAATGATCATGTGTAGCTTTAAGAAGTTGTAGGCCTTTCCAATGATTTAGCCAAGAGAAATAACAAGCATTTGTTAAGTTTTGTAGGTCAAGATTGAGCTTTGTTAGGTCTCATTCATCTTTTTCTTCTCCATAGATGCTCCTTTTCTTTGTTTCACACTTGTTCTCTACATTGTCAACCATATCAAAGTCTACAAGAGGGCAAGTGGTTCAATCCAAAGACTTTTTTCTTTCAACAATCAATTTTGATGTATAGAGAGAGGCTATGGTGAAGGAAGGGGTCCCTCAATTTGAATGGTGATTCATTTGTTGTGTGGTTGTCTTATGGACGAGATCAATTTATTCCTTCCATAGGAATAATTGCGATGCTAGTACCCACACTTCCCAATCAAATGGTGGATGTGCTCCAATTTGGGAAAAAGCTCCATAGCCATCTCATGCGATCTTCTCGTGCAATCAAATGAAATTTTGATTGTGGTGACTTCTCGAAAGCAAATGAAATTTTGATTGTGGCGACACCACACAACCACTTTTCTATGGTTAATGCTCCATTAACACTATACTCAAATCTTTTTTTTTGGATCTTGGGTATATTATCTCTCGCGCTTCCCTTGTCTTTTTTATCTTTTTTTCAAGCTTTCGCTCCTACCGTCTCCGTGGTTAAACATACAAATGAAAAAACCCAATTCATTTTTAAAGGGACCGAAATGCTGGTTTTTTTTTTGGAATTCCGTGACTCATGATGAGAAAATGAACATCTTCATCCTAATTGTTGTACGATCTACCATTTCCAACTCTAAAGGAAGCACTGCACGAAATGCCACGTGTTATCCAGTCAGCTCCATATCAACTTTTGGGCGTTCCATCCGTTTCCAATTGTGAGTTGAGTTCGTGAAGGAACCTGCTGGTAACCGCAATAGCGCAGGAAGAAATGCATGGGGGAGGAGGCGGAGGTAGGCGTGAGAGGAGTAGGTTGCCTCTAATGATGAAGACAGAGGACGATGAGAAGGAAAATATAGGGGCAGCTTCCCTTGAACCACTTCATGGCTCCCGTCTGCTTCCTCATTCGAAGCCTCAGCCCCTTAGCGACGTAGAGGACTACACTTTGACTTCCGCTGTTGCGTCACGACGTCATCGTTCTTATAATGTGTCACACTCGTCACCAGTAAGCGTTTGCTTCATTGGCGCTTCCTCACAAGTACTTACATGATTAATCCGATTCTTAGTCGCTAACAAGAGCTGCTTTCATTGCAAGAACTTGTGAATCTCCAAGAAGTTCAATATATAGCCGCAGTTATGGTGTGCTTGCAAACTAGAAACACTGATCAGCAGATGTAATTTGGCCGAGAGGAGAGGTAGTGATTTTCATGTACAGGGTATGAGTAGTCGGTGGGTTCTAGACTGGGTGGGGGAAGTTGTCACTATTCTCAAATTCTGAAGCTGGATCTAGCAATTTTTTTGGTGAAACCCACATAAGTTGTGCCCTTCACAGCGTAAGTCATTTATTATCTTCATTGGGAATGCCAGGGACACGGAAGAAGCTATTGTCACTATCTTTAATTTAGAATATGGAGCTGGTTCTTTTGTGGGTGAAGCTCACACGAAGTAAATCATTCAATGAAAATTCATCTATTTTCCAGATTGAAGATGCCAGGAACTCTGTTCCACTGACTGCACGATGCCTTCATTAATCCTTAATTCTTATTATTCTGCCTCTTCAAACCCTGTAGCGACATTTAGTCTATAAATACGCACCCTTAATTAAGGATTGTATTTAGATTGGTATAATGTGTAAATCTCCCCGAAAATATTCCTCATTCGTTAATGAGGCAAATGGTTTTAGTGATCAATTAAAGTGGTTCAGTTCACACTACAATGCCCCTGCTTCTTTTCTTATCATCTGAGGATCAAGTGCTTGTGTCGCTGGCCGATACATTCAAAGAACTGTGATAAGTAACCCGAGACCCGTTAACTCACCTATTCAGACAGCCTATAGACGACTTGAAGTATATACTGGAATTTCAGGTAATAGCATTTTATGGTCATGTTATACCGAAATTATTATTATTATTATTATTACTATTATTATGATGTTGAGGGAGTTCGTTCTTAGGACCTACTCTCACTACAGGCTGGAAAATTGAAGGACTTCGAGTCATGGCCCCTTAATTAAAAACGCAAGTGTGTGTCGACGTCAATCATTGATTCGATATTTTAAAATATTTGTTCGCTTGTCTGTTTCTTCGGGAACCTAGTACCTACTCTAGGACTTAGACGCGCCCTGCAACCCTGAGGTGGATGGTATCTCCATCTTTTTTCGATCGTTGGGCAGCTAGCAGATCCTGAAATGTTCCATGAGATCATGCTTATGTTGGATAACTGGTAAAGGCATTTCTCATCAAGTCTGCGATGTCACATGGAGAGTTCACGAGGTCCTTGTCATAGAGAATCCCCAGTACGTTAGAACAAGCTCCAAGCAATGCAAAAACCTAAGTTGAAGCATAAAGTGGAGCTTGACGCCATTAGCTAATTGAGGTTGTCCAATATATGACGTATTGCACATTTACTACTGATACAATATTAAGTTTATGAGACGTCCACGGTATGTTTGCCAGAATGATTCAGCTAAAAATAAAAAATTAATTCGATCGATAAAATATTAAAAGATAAAATTCCAAAAAAAACTATGGCAGTAACTGAATCTGGAAACATAAAAATACGATATTTACAAAGCAAAGCTCATTTTCAAGAAAGAGGGCAGAAACTTCCAAGCGGTATTGAAGGTAAGTTATGATATTTACTATCAAAATCATCATATAAAAGAAGTAGGTGAAAATATCAAGCGGGGTTAGATACAAGCTATCATGCAGACGAGGGCAGCATAGTATGAAGGGTTTGCACAATATTATCAAGGATGTGAGCCAGGTGGCAAAACACAGCCTGGAAACGTAAATTTCAGCTGTACCAATGAATAATTTTGGTACATTATTTTGAAACTATCGTGTTTAAGGTTTGTTTCATACCAGGGAGAAATGTGAATTTGGGACTGGCTGCGGTGCGAACTCGCTCAAGTGTTGAACCGCCACATCAAAGTTGCTCTCATAAGTAGTGCTGATAGAAGCATTCTCATTAATTTAATTTTTCAGTGATGTTTTTTCCAGCGTGAAGTATATCTAATTATTTTAGCCGACAGAAATAAAGACGTAATATTTTTTTTTATTTTGCAGTCCTTTCTTCCAGAAATATTGGGCAACAATAAATCTACTGCTGTGAGCAGAGGTCAAGCCAGTAGCCCAACACAACTGTCACAATTCTGGACGTAAGGTCTCTCTTATGGGTTCTAAGACTGTCGTTCATAAGTTAATGTAAACTATAGTAGTATAGGTCACGTTTCTCGGGCTATATTGCAGAGATCGATCCATCCAGCAAGCTGTTCTTTGCTATCTTTTGAACGGGGAGATGACATACAAAACATTAAGATTGGCATGTTATTTTTATTGCATGGATATTCCATGAGATCGGACAAGTATCATTCACATGACTTTTAGGTACAGGTATAGGTATATGTACACCGAAGAATATGTGTATATATGCATATGTATCTGCACATGGAATGCATGTACACATGCAGATTTGTACATGTGCACATATACATGTGTCTACACACACATAAGTTAGTATGAATGTCTGCAAACATACATGATTATTTCATGATTAGAGAGTTCTAGAAATGAAAAAAAAAATTTATTACTAGTTGTAAAACTAAGTTGTGGTTTTAATGGAAAAGTAGAATATGTTTATAAGTCACTATTGCCTATGGTGGAAAAATTTCAAGGACAGTGAGGCTCCATTCATAGTACAACTCTGGTCAAAACATAGTCCACCAAAGAAAGCAACGTCACTACACTTTATACAAAGCTTTAGAAAATATTACAAACAAAAGTGATTCCACGACAATACCACAACCAACAAGGATCACAATGCCTGTCAAAACAGTATCCATGAAGGAAAGCAACATCACTACACTCTGCACAAAGCTTTAGAGAATATTATGAACAAAAAAGATGCCATGACAATACCACAACCAACAAGTCACAACAAAAGGAAGATATCATACAAGAGCCAACCTTGTATTTATGCTAAGGGTTACAACAAAAAAATTCATTGTGCTTGCAAGAAGGATGCAACAGTTGTTCCTTTGAGTGAGGTGTAGGCATCAAACCATAGGGAGCTCCAACTCCCAGACATGCACTTTACCAGGAGAGCAACCGGCTAGAGTACCTCTCACCAGTGCCTTGCACAATGCAAATGTTGATCCTAGATCCCCAACCTTCTTTGCCCTTCCATTATGACGCCTTGGGAAGATCCACCCTTGAGCAACGGAACCACACATGTACTAAAGTATATCCTCAAATGAGTGCCCACAGTCGCTGCCTATATAGATACCAAGAGTTCATATGAGTGGCTTTGCACGATCCCAGATGATCCTTGGAGGAAGGCCAAAAATGGCCCCTTACATGGACTGCGTGCCCCAAAATGGAGTGACAGATAGTTGTGCATGAAGCGGATACTTGTAGAGAGAAGCTACTTAGGTGGGCCACCAACCCCAAGAGTAACCACTTTTGGACTTTTTCACTTTCGAGTGCCTAATTAACCCTTGGCATATGCAAGAGTTTAGGTTTTAGTTCCTTGTCCTCATTCTCTTCTCTCACATAACTTGGATAAGCCTATATTTACAATGAGTCATGATGGGGGGTTGCTTAATTTTGAGGTGCCCAATTTATTGGGCTAGTTTTTGGTCCAATTAAATTGGGCTAGTTTGTGACCCCAAAAAAAATTAGGCTAATTTGTGGCCCAAAAAGTTGGGAGGTAGAGGAAAATTGGGCGACTATTTTTGAGCAACTTGGGTGATGGTAGAGGAAAATTCGGTGATTGTTTTTGGGCAACTTGAGTGGTGGTAGAGTTTATTGCACGATTGTTTTTGGGCAACTTGGGTGGTGATAGAGGAAAATTGGGTGACTGTTTTTGGGCAACTTGGGAGGTGGTAGAGGAAAATTGGATGACTTGTTTTGGGAAACTTGGGTGTTGGTAGAGGCAAATTGGGTGACTCTTTTTGGGCAATGGTAGAGGAAAATTAGTCGACTATTTTTGGGCAACTTGGGTGGTGGTAAACAAAAATTGGACAACTATTGGGCGACTCTTTTTGGCAACTTGGGTGGTAGTAGAAGAAAATTACATGACTATTTTTGGGCAACTTGGATGGTGGTAGAAGAAAATTGTGTGATTGTTTTTGGGCAGCTAGGGTGGTGGTGGAGCTAGAGGGAGATAATACATTGTGCTGCAAGACATCAAAACACGGCCATATGTCCCTAGCACATCTAGAGTGCTACAAACCCCCGCATCAAGCCTTTGCCCGTCCTGGTGCAAGCTTTCCTTTTATTTGCTTCAAAGGAAGGATTCCTTATTTTGAACCGGCATGCATACAAAAATGAACTACAGTACAGAAATGAACTGATGATATATACTGTGGAACTACAGTACAGAAATGAATTGATGGTATATATAGTGGAAGGATTATTCATGTCACTCGCTTGAGCTGAAATAGATTAGTACGGAAATCTACTGACGATACATACAGTGGAAGGATTATTCATGTCACTCGCATAAGCTCGAATAGGTCTTCACCCTAGAAATGTTAACCAAAGGAAGCTTTTCACCTTTCAAGCCTTCAAGTTGTATTGCATCTGCAGCATCTTCATCACTGTGTAAGGTCCGGCCCACTTGGGTGCTAGTTTTAGCGGGTAGTGGGGGAAAACCAGAGATCTTTCACCTCATTGTTCTCAGATGCTTGTCGTGAACTCTTTTGTGCTCTTCTTGCTTAGTCTACAGCCTTCTCATTGCTAGCTCCCTATATTCTTCTAATGCTGCTAGCCTTCTTATGTGAAGGTCAATTTCAGCATTTTTATGTGAAGGTCAATTTCAACAACCTTTTTTCCATTTCTTTTTTTATGATGAACTCAAAAGGAGCAAGTACCACCTTACCATATATGAGTAGAAAGAAAGTTCCACCACTAGTATCCGTTCTTGCCGTATGGAATGAGATATGTGGATGATTATGTGAGAGCAAGCATGTCTTTATATAGACTTGAGGGGCCATCAACTTTCTCATTAAAGTGACCTTCATTTTGCCTAAGAAACTTATGTGGAAGCTATTGTTGACTTTCACTTATGCTGATATATCAATTTTGATGGGTTGGGAGCTTATGTGGTAGCCTAAAATAGGTGCATGATTTTATCGCTCTTAATCATCTTCTTTTTGCACTTTTAATGTTCAGCCTTTGGATTTGATTTTCATGCCAGCCATTGACTTTTTTGGAGGGTTTGATTTTTGATGGATGTATGATGTCAGATGGGCAAGCGTTGTATACGGTTAGATTGCTCTTTTTGAGTACTTCAAGAATATGTGAATACCCTCTCCTACACAAATGACCATTTTTTTATCATTGTTTTACTTGATTTGACCTGGTTTGGCTTTTTGGCTTTTGGTTAGCTCTTTGAATGATCAATTTTTAAAGTTTATTGACTTTAAAAGAAGACTAATTTTCTTGTATAGAATTACGCAAGAGGATTCTTTCTTTCAAAATCTTTGAAAAATATAAAAAAAGTCCTCTTTAAACTTCGATATATCTTATAAAATTTTTCTCATGAGGATTTAGGCTTTAGAAGATTCCATAGTTTTTAGCTTCTAGTTCTCATATCCAAATTTCTTAAATCCTCTTAATCCTTTGATTTCAAGAAGAAGTTTACTAATTACTATCTTTACTTATCCAAATATAATTAAAGTTGGTTTGAACTCTATTTTGAAATCAAAAGAACTAATAGAATCTTTTCTTCTTATGTTAGAAAGCTTTGGGTCCATCCGTTGGTTACATACAAATATATGAAATCTTTGGGTAAAAAAGCTTTCAATTACAATGATATTGGAATAAATATGAAAGAGCAAGATAGATTGTCGATTTTTGGAAGAACTTGTTGTTGCAATAATGTTTCCTTTTCCTCTTTCATAAACAAGGATTTGGGCCATATAGTTTCTGTCAATTGTTCTATTCTTCCTAGTAGTAGTTTGAAAGAACTTTTTTCTAGAGGAACAAAATTTAGACTTCATACCTCTAAAGATGCTTGCATCCTTAAAGATATAGAAAAGGGCATTGATAACTTCATTCTAAATTTTGAAGAACTTCAAGTATTATGGAATTTTTACACATTGGAAATCAGTAGTAATGAAGAAAGTTTGTATGAAGGTTGATTCACATTCCCTATATATGAAATTTGCATTGGTTCGTTGCAATAAAAGGAAATGATCATAATGATCGATGATACACGTGCATTTGTGGAAGAGAGATTATTAGATGGAAATGTAAGTATAGTTCTGCTTAACCTAGAACTAGTGAAAAAAATCAATGTAGGAGATCTAGATAGTCCCCAACACCCCTTGATCACCTCATGGTTATGAGACTATCCCAAATTGCTAATGGAGGTAATGTCATTTAGGCATACCTTCAAGGATGCTTTTGCATGGAGTTATAAGGACCTTGAAGGAATACCTCATGAGGAGGGAATCCACACCATCCTCTTGGTCAAGGAAGTTCAGCCCATTCAAGGCAGGATCTATAGGCTCAATTGTAAATGTGTAAAAGAGATGAAGTGGGAAATTTGAAAGATGGAAGAAGATGGATATATTATCGTGTTGGAACACTCCAAATGGTTTTCCTCGATGGTTATCATCTAAAGGAGCAATCAAGTAAAATAAGGGTATGTGTGGACTTTAGAGCCCTCAATAAGGTAACCGTGTTCGATGGATTTCCTACCTCTTTTTATATGCAAGCCAAAGATTTGGCCAGTTATGCTTTTTATAGCTTTATGGAGGCCTTCAACGGCTATAACTAGATAGCCATACATTGGGAAGACCAGCCAAAGAGAACATTCATTACTCCTTGGGGACCTACATTTATACAAAGATGGATTTTGGACTACGCAACATTCTCGTAATTTTCAACAAGATAGTCTATCTTCCATCTGATAATCTCCTTTTGAAGTTTTGATGCATTTTCATGGATGATTTCTCTACTTTTTCGAGAGAAGGATGCACTATTCCAATGGAGAACTTTCTTGTCCACCTAAAGGAGTTGGAACTCGTATTTTGTCATCGAAGGGAAACTCGGTTCAAGCTCAATGCCAATAAATATCACTTTCTTGTAACTCAAAGTACCTTATAGGGATATGTGACTGAGCACACAAGATTTTATCCACCCTAAGGCTTCCTAAACCAATATTTGCCAAGGAGGTCCATAGCTTCTTAGGCCACACCGAGAACCACAAAAAATTCCTTTGAATATATGCGAAAATTGCACGTCCCCTGCTAGGATCACTAACAAAAGTTTCCCTTTCCAACTCCTCTTTCACTTATCTAAAGAAAAAGATTGGCCTCTTCCACAATCCTCATCTCTCCAGATTGGTCTCAAACCCTCCATGTGCATGTGGATGCTAGCCTCACTATACAAGGCTGCCTTCAAGGCACCCATGGTCACACTTTGTTGAACTAGTTTATGGTTTGCAAGCCATAGCACCCTTAGAGTTTATTACAAGATTTGTATGTGTAGGAGCAACTAGAACTAAATGTGAAACTCTTCCATGGACACCAATTTCATTAGGATGCAATTGGTAGAAGAGAAGTCGAATTGGTTGACGAATAACTAACCATTGTGCAAGGTAAAAGGAAGACTTATCACAATGCTAATCTTTGGAAATCAAAAATATAAAAAAACTCTGTATTTATTTTGTCTCATCAAAGATTGTTCAAGAAAAAGAGTAAAAATAAACAATGGCCACGATGGGTTGACCCATACCAAGTACAAGAAGTTCTACTCCATGGTGGAGTCGAATTGATCACTTTGGAAGGAGAGGAACTATCATTGGTCAACCTTTCAAAGCTCAAGCTCTACAGAAAGCTTACAAATTGAGTATCGAAGGGGCTGGCAAGTGATTGTAAATAGTATGTATGTAATTCTTTTCAATTTAAGTATTGACTTGGATTACTTCTTCTAGGACTTTCATCCTCTCTCTCAAACCCTCTCACTCCTGATTTGCAAATGTCTACCCAATCATTTAGATGACATCACTTCAATTTAGCTTCATACTAACAATATGATGTCCTCTTTCTGGGCAACATCTCGGGCAACTCATCATGGCCACCGTGACCCTCAAGGCAACTATGGTTAACTTCGTTTTGTGAGATCTCTTATGAGGGTGGCCTAATATTGATACTCCAAGGTGAAAAGGGCATATGGAAACTCCAAGTGGCATAGGAGACATTAGGACATGACTACAAGACCATGGGCAATAACTTCCCGCCTTGGTCTAATTATCCGACCCTTTAGGGAATATAGGTGAGTTCTCTCTTGGCATGTGGACAACAACCTTAGGCGAGTTCTTTCTTGGCACTTGGGTGACAATCTTCTTCTCCGCACATGGGTGACATCTTCTCTTGGCATAAGGCGACCGCTCCTAGCGCTTGGGTGACCTCCCTCTGGCTAGGACTTCTATGCAGAAGAGGCAAGACCTCCCACCAAGGGGGACCCTCCCTTTTCTAGGATGACCTATCAAGAGAGATGACTCCAATTGTTTTGGGCAATTGTTACGTCTCGACTCTCCACCCTTCTAGGACATTTGGATGGGGGTTTGCAACTATTGTCCAGCCAAGAGGTGCCCAGCCAGTGTGTACTGGGACCGGCCAGTTCAGTGTGAACTCGGTCATTTCACTTGAGTCCTATAAATAGGACTCAAGAGCTCTCATTTGTTATTCTTGGCATTTGCTAGGACTGAACTCTTGGCCTCGCATGGCAGAGCCTCGTCACCCGTTATGGTGGGGGATTGGTGGTATGGGACACCAGTCCTCTCGAGGTGGCTGCCCGTCGCTTGCTGCAGACTCCCAGTCTCGGGGGTGAGCCCATATTGGCTCTATGGCTGGGAGGTGAGTCTGATGTCCTCCTTTCTATTTGAATTTAGCTTGTGTCTTGACTTTTCCTGCAGGGAGGATCTTGGAGCGTTCTAACATTGGTATCAGAGCAGCTCTCTCCTCGTATGGAGGAAAAGCCAAGATGACGTGCACAAAACCATTAGAGCTCGTGGAGCCATGATGGCTCAGCTTGACATGTCTTCCATCCTCCTGTATGGGGCAGTATGGGATGCTACCAACAGGAGAAGAAGACAAGGGGAGCACACGCAAGCCGGTGGTGGAATTCACAAGTATGTCCCACCTTACCTTTGAGTTTCTATGGAGGTAGGGGCTGGTATTATGCACCCTTCACATTCACGTGTGACCTTCGTGGCTGGAATCTCCCATCCTACTGCAGACGGAGAGGGAGGAGCCCCAAGGAGGTGGCAGATGGATGATGAGGAGGGACTATAGGATTGCCACCTTCATATCAGAACGAGGTGTTGCGAAACCCAATTGGGTCATTGGAGGACATCTACAGATTTGCTAGGAACTATGATAGTACCCTAGCAATTTCGTGAGGGGACAAGGGGAAGGATGTACCAACCCCTAGTCACTGTGGGAAGGTGAAGGGTTTTTCTGCTCCATCTTCGGCAGCAACTCAATCCAGGGGACCGCCACGGAAGGAAGGGGGCATAGATAGCACTTTCCAAGCTCTTAGACTTGAGGATAGGAGCAAGGGACTCTGTTATGAGTGCCATCAGACCGGCTACGTCCGTCGGACCGAGTCTGAACAGCGGAAGAGGAAGAAGACATCCTCCTCTGACACCCGAATGAGAAACACTGTTGTGAGTGTTGTCAATCTAGGTATGTATTCTCTTGATTATAGGATATTTCACGTTTTTTGCGCATAGATGTCGTGGATGCCACGTTGAAAGCACTATGTTTGTCCCCATGATCTTCTCTACGTCCTGGGAGAAATCAATGGAAAGACCGTAATGGTGTTATTTGATAGCAGGACTACGCATAATTTCATCTCTTCTCGTGTGGCGCAGGAACTTAGACTCGCAACAGTCTTCGTAGATCATCCATATGTGGTCCGTTATGTAGAGGGTCGGGAGAGCGAGATATGGCCAAGGTCGTACCACGGGTGGACCTTTGTATCCAACACTACCGTGAAGTCATTGACTTGCGGATGATGAGCTTTGAGCATGTGGATGTTATTTTAGGCATGCCTTGGTTCTTCCACAAGACAGACATATCTATGGATTATGTTTCGCATAGAATTTCATTTGTTCTAGATGGTAGGTTTCATGTGATTGAGGGTTATACTCCCTCCGATATCACTGTTGTATGTGATGTAAATCTGCTTATAATGAATTCGAAGCCTTCTTGTTCGATTCTGAGATCTCGCTATTTTTCTGTTACATTCAGTATGTTATGTTCGATGTATCTTCTTTGTGTCATTCTATTTCTATCACCGATTCGGGCGTGCATGGTGTGCATGACACGAGTGATTTGTCTCCGCATGACATGGAGATCAAAGACACTTTGAATTCATTATTAAGTGAGTTTGTGGATGTATTTCCACCGGACTTTCTAGATGGACTTCCACCATCCCATGGGTCTGCACATGGCCATAGGATAGAGCTTGTACCTGGCAGTAATCCTGTCTCTCGACAACCTTATAGGTTTAGTCAGAAGGAGGAGGATGCGATTGCCATGCAGATACAAGTCTACCTTGAAAAAGGGTTTATTGAGCCTAGTAAGTGTCCATGGGGCGCACCAGTTCTTCTTGCGAAGAAGGACGGGGGGGTACGTTTTTGTTTGGATTACAAAGGGCTCAATAAAGTTACCATCAAGAACAAGTATCTGTTGCCAAGGATGGATGACCTTATAGACCGACTCTTTGGCGCACCCTATTTCACCAAGATCGATCTTAGGTCTGGTTACCACCAGATACGGATACATTCTGACGATGTCCCGAAGACCGCGTTTCGGACACGGTATGGACATTACCAGTTTTTGGCTTGACTAATGCATCTGCCACCTTCTAGTAGATGATGAACGATCTGTATCATCCATGTCTTGGAAAGTGGGTAGTGGTGTTGCTCGATGATATCTTGGTTTATAGCAAGACATTGGAGGTACATAAACAACATTTACAACTTGTCTTATGCATTTTGAGACGAGAACGATTATATGCGAAACAGAGTAAGTGCGAAGTCCTTCACACTCATCTACTTTATCTTGGTCATATCATCATAGTAGATGGTATTCGCATTGACCATGATAAAGTTAGGGCGGTAATGGATTGGCTTGTTCTTCGAACTATCCGCCAGGTGAGCCTTTATGGGATTCACTGATTTTTTTCGTAGGTTCATCAGAGGCTATGCTCATATTGCAAAACCCTTCATCTGTCTGTTGAAGGGTATTCGTTGCAGTAGGCATAGAGTTAGTTAGTTCATCGATTCAGTTAGTTAGTTCATCGATTCAGTGGACTCTGGAGCTTGATCAGTGTTTTCAAACACTGAAAGAACTAGTTACTACTCCTCTGATGTTGCAGATAGTAGATCGAGCTAGACCATTCGTTGTGGAAATGGATGCTAGTGATGTGGCTATAGGAGTCACCCTTTTCCAGGAGGCAGAGCTGCAGCTTTTGAGAGTCGAACGCTCTCCGAGGTTTGGATGCGCTACACCACACAAGAAAAGGAATTGTTGGCAGTTGTCCATGCTTTGAAGGTTTGGAGACATTACCTATATGGTAACCACTTCACTATATGGACGGATCACCATTCTCTAAAATATCATTGTGATGAGCCTGATCTTAGAGGTCAAAAGGCAAGATGGGCCGAGCTTATGCACGAATTTGATTTTGAGATTAGATATCGGAGAGGCGCCACCAATGTGGTGGCTGATGCCTTGAGCAGGATCCCTGAGGTGAATGCTCTTTCTTTTACAGACATAGGGACTGATTTCTATCTTTCTCTCAGGGGGTGTTGCCGTGATGACCGCCACTTTGGTGGGGTCTGGCAGCGAGTCCAGTCCGGAGAAGGTAGCCCGGAAAGCTATGGTGGTCGTTCCACCCGACAGCTTGCTATCGAGGGAAAGATAGCAGAAAAGTTTTCCATTCATAATGGGTTACTTTTCAGGCAGAGCAAGGTGTGTGTGCTTATAACAGTACTAAGCATTCGGCTATAGGGTATAGCCCATTTATGTTGATGTATGGTTATGAGCCAAGACGACCCCTTGCTATTAAACTCATGAGTATGCAGACTCAGTCAGTGACTGATTTCTTGCAAGATATGCTGGAAATGCTACAAACTGCGAGGGAAAGCATAAAAACAGCCTTGGATAGAGCTGTTTTTTATCCTAACAAGCAGAGTAGACCTGCTGACCTACACGCTGGCATGTGGGTGTACCTTAGGGTTCCGAGAGATTGTGAGACGATACGAATTGGCTCGTGTACGAAGCTATCATCCCGATACTGTGGTCCATTCCAGATCACAAGGAAGGTAATTGGGATATCCTATGAGTTAGAACTGCCTCGAGGAATCACTATTCATCCTGTGTTCCACGTTAGTCGCCTGAAAGAGCGACTTGGGAAGCATGATACAGTGATGCCTCCGGATGAGATTCCTACCTTGATGGATACTGCCCGATATGTTCCACTAGAGCCAGAAATTGTTCTGGTTCAGAGGGAGAAGAAGTCTCCTAGGACTTCCTATCTTGAGTATCTCATTAAGTGGAAGCAAAGACATGAGTCATCCGCGACTTGGGAGTCAGTTAGATCGTTGAAGATTCGTTTTCCGGGGTTTATTTCTGAGTAGATCGTTGAGGACAACAATTAAAAAAACTAAGGGGGGAAGTATTACGTCTCCACCCTTCTAGGATATCTGGATGGGGGTTTGCAGCTATTGTCCAGCCAAGAGGTGTCTGGCGAGTGTGTACTGGGACCGGCCAGTTCAGTGTGAACTGGCTCATTTCACTTGAGTCCTATAAATAGGACTCAAGACCTCTCATTTGTTATTCTTGGCATTTTCCAGGATTGGACTCTTGGCCTTGCATGGCAGAGCCTCGTCACCCGTTATGGTGGGAGATTGGTGGTATGGGACACCAGTCCTCTCGAGGTGGCTGCCCATCGCATGCTGCAGACTCCCGGGCTCGGAGGTGAGCCCGTATTGGCTCTATGTCCGGGAGGTGAGTCTGATGTCCGCCCTTCTATTTGAATTTACCTTGTGTCTTGACTTGTCCAGCACGGAGGATCTTGGAGTGGTTCTATCAACAACTCCCTTCTTCCCTTGGATACTTCAACCATATGGGTGACATCATTTTCCTATAGGGAAGCTTCTTATTCATTCAAAGGTAACACCTATTCTTATTTTGGGCTTCTCGAACAGGATACATATTTTTGGGAGACCCCTTCTAGAACAGGTGACCAACTCTAGACTCGGGATTTTGGCCAATCACTAGCATATATGAGCACCATAACTAGCTACCTACAAGCACCACCATTTTTTTGGGCTAACATATACCAAAAGTCACCAACCTTTCTAGGGTTACATGACACTTGTACTTTTTTACTAATTTTGAAAGCAACCCTCACTCGTCTATCTAGCCCACCCCCTTTTATCCTCTTCTCTCTCTCTCTCTATCTATCTATCTTGAATGCCTTGATTGTGTGATGAAGAACATTTCATTTGTATATGAAGTGAATTTTTGACCTAGCTTAACTCGAAAAACTTATAAATTTACCCGTATAATGTTCAATAATTCTTTACCTTCAAATTTCACATTTTAGCGCTCTAAATCCTAAAGAAAAACCCTAAGTTGAAACTTCATTTGTATTCATTTGAACCGAGAAACTTTAAGAACTTGTAACACTTTGAAACCCTAATTGTGCCATTTACCTTGACCCTTCAAACCCACCATGTGTATATTTAGAAACCCGCAAATTTTACCCTTAGGAATTGATCAATTCCTTTACATCTGAATCTTGGGTGAAACTATTCCAATCACCCGGCGACTACAAATAGGTCTTTCATTAATCCAAGCAAACTTTTATCCTACTACTTCTTCCCAGTTTCTTCCACAATTGATTACTTCTATGTTCACTACTCTTTTCCTTCTCCAATAGGTGCCACCATCTCTAGGCTACACCATTCGACTTGAGCAACCATCATCGCCTCTTCTCCTCCAAACTTCTTATCTAGGCCACTTCTGCTCTTCTTTGGGTGAAACTTTTGGTATGGCTCCCATGAAGTCTCGGGAAGAAAGCATGAGGAATGCACCAGAGCTTTGACCTTCATTCAAAGACAGCTTTAACCAATTGTTTTTTGAGAAAAATGATTCTCATCAAGGGGAGAAGCTTGAACTTGAACAAGAACAAACATACGAGCAACAGCCACACATCGAGGCACAAAGGGTTGAAACATACAAAGATAATAAATCTTACCTCGAATCAAGAGGAAGGTAGTGAGGTCCGAGGAAGAAAACTCGGAGCACACTAGGTTCCCTCATGGAGAGTCTAGTCACTCCTTGTATGAGGTTTCACAAGATTCCACATGCCTTGCGGCAGAGACAAGTATAGGTATTCAAAGTAGAAAGAGAGTGCATGCATCCATAAGAAATCGAAGGAAGCCCCAAAGTCTACTCAAGCACTATTATTGCGACCAAATGAACTACTCATATTAGTGCCCGAGGACTTTACATTCCACATTGATATGACTATGTGGAGACCACTATAGGCAGCTTTTTTGAAGCAAGAGTTGTAGAATATGGGGTTCAAACTCTTGGTTACAATAGACATGCCACTTATATGTAACAATTTACAAGCTATCGGAGAAGAGTCTTTTACCTTAATATCCAATTTTTGAGCTCTTGTGCATGGTAAGATCATCATTGAATTGCTTGCATTCCGTTATCACGATGGATGGAATCAAAGATTCTCGGGTAGGAGGATCCTTTTTGGGGAAGAAAAGTGGTGGCATGATCACCGAGTGTGTCGCAACCTTCACTATAAAGAGGGTTTGTTGCAACATCTTTTCCTCGGCCCGTCTCACCCCCACCTTCATGATCTCAGCCTACTCTTACCACACCTATGCCCCCACCTATCCACCCTACATCCTATGTCCTTCTTGAAGCCTTAGCAATTTTTCAAAATTTTCCATGCTTCACCTTGTACTCTACAACCCATGTCCCTACATCCTCATAAAAAATCACCTCACATGCACCTAACCCCGTGTCCAACCTACCCCCTCTGCCACACTACCTTTGCATGGCCTACTAGTGAATCCCCCACAATTTGAAAGGATACCCATACCTCTCCTTGAAATGTACCCTAGTATCCCTATCCCTACCATTCTTCCATCATGGGAGCCTCCTCGAGAACCGACATTTACTTTGAGGCAAATAAAGAATTGAGCATGACGTCCGACCTTCCACTCCACCCCACTTGCAAAGATTTGTTCAAATGGATGTTGCAGCAAAAATGATACAAAGGATGGTTACAATGGAGGAACACAAGATGCTGGTCGATATGGATGCAAGAGCAAGGAAGAACATAAATATAATATGAACCCTTTTTCTGAGATGTGCTTTTGTTTCTGAGGATTTAAGACATATGCCGCTACAAGAGAATAGGGGAACAACTTTTATACAGCATGGGTGAACAACTTTTATACAGCATGGGTGAACAACTTTTATACAGATGCCGCTACAAGAGAATAGGGGAACAACTTTTATACAGCATGGGTGAACAACTTTTATACAGCATAAGTGACAAACTTTTATACAGCATGGGCAACCAACTTTTATATTTGCAAAATGACTAGGGCGACCAAATTACCCGGAAGTCCATGGTTGGGTGACCACAAAGTATGTGTCTTCCTCCGGCTTGGGCGACCATGTTCTTTTGGCATAGCAGACACCCAAAATTTGGGCGACCACCTCTTTGTGTAAACATGAAAATAGGGCGACTAACTACCATCTTCCAGAAAGTCTGGTGTCGGCTTATGGATCTTGTGTGTAATCATGCCTTCTGCATAAATGGATGCTTGCTAGACTTCAGGGCACATGGATGTTACTGATGGAGAGGGTAAAGGATTGTTATTCTTCACTGTCCA
This sequence comes from Ceratopteris richardii, assembly GCA_020310875.1. NCBI lineage: Eukaryota > Viridiplantae > Streptophyta > Polypodiopsida > Polypodiales > Pteridaceae > Ceratopteris > Ceratopteris richardii. The sequence goes on from MU260325.1 coordinate 229,075, forward strand.
TAGAAAGACTTAAAACTGTATGGCTAGCTAGTAGTATGGAGTGGGCAAGATCAATAAGAATGAGGGAAAGTAGGTTATGAAAGGTCAGGGCATTCCTTTGTGAATATCTTTATAGATGTTTTTTTCTCCAAAGTATTGGAAGTTTAGCAGCACAACACCCAAAAATAGATGGGAGGATTTTCAGAGTACAGCAAAAAACTGGAGAGGAAAGGGTCTCTAGAAGTTTGAACACATGGGCAGCAACAAAGTCAGAGGGAGGGAAACATGGGATAAGAGGGATACACTTGTCCTTTTGGAAAGAGGCATTGATATTAGGCTGAATGTTTGGAGACAACAGTCATTGTGGCACAGGTGGAAAGAGACCAAGTTGCAAACAAAGTAAGATGTTGGAGAATCAACAAAGATAGAAGCAGATAAGAGGGACTCACAGTGAAACAAACAGTCTCATTATTGAGTAAAATATTTCTAGCAGCACAATCTTTAAACTTTGAGGTCTTTGATTGCCTCTTTATTTGTCCGTTTAGTTGTAGATATGATGAACAGACATTGTACACTGTGTCCCAATAATTGGCTCAGTTAAATGCAGTGGATGAACATGGACTAGTTGTATATATTTATTATTCTTGTGTCTTGATTAAAATTTAAATATATCCATTAACATCCTTAGAATTTAATAAAGTAACCTATGAGACCAAAATGTTACATCATGATGGGTCTGATGCAATATCTGGGTAAAGCAAAGGAAAGAAAATAAGGTAAAAAAGTGCTAGATTAATACGAAACTCACCAGGCATTTGATAGAGAATGGGCATAAACTGGGTATCTGGGTCCATCTCATTGGATGCCCAGGATTGGTGGCTGAAAAACCTCATTATTATCCTTTTGAATTATGTAGGTAGTTTTTGAACTATCCTTAGTGGTACTTTGAAGTGATGGATACATATAAACTTGTTTTCCTTGTCAATGATTCGATGTGTCACAACTCAGTAGTGTATGTTAAAAAGGTTGGCAAAGAAAAATTACTATACACTTCTACTTTCATTTGAAGCTCTAAAAACGAAAATCTATGTATTCTATCTGAAGATGGCCAGTTATAGAGAATAATCCAACGTCAGGTTTTAAGGCCACATTTTAGAAATGCTTTACGAACATCCTTTAATGGCTTCAGGAAGATTTACACTCGGAATTAGCTTTTTGGCCTGTTACATGGGGGTTATTTCATTGAATATAAAGGTGCTTCTGAACAAGAAGTTTTCAGTTTAGGCAATATAGAAATAAAATATTGTTTTTGAGTCTGTATCAGCTTATTTTATCTATTTCAGATATGCTACTGGTCATGGCGGATCAGTAGAGCATTGGAAAAAGCTAGCAAGGAAGGCGGAACTTGAGATGCATCTGGAACAAGAACAACATAAGTCAGATCGTAAGAAAGATCTTGACTCTATTCACAAACTGAGATGCAGGTTATCTTCTTTCTACAAGCTAAAAAAAGAAACATGTGCTTCCTGTAGATACACTTGACGTTTCCAAGATATTGATTTGGATACTGTAATTACTTGCATGTTTTGGATTTGAACTCGTTCGAAAATTAGCTACTTGGGATGTTGATTTTGTTAGAATCTGCTGTATTTCATTACAACATGGACTAGTTCAGAGAGCATGTCTTTATCCCAACTTAAAAGAGAACTATTAACAAAGGGCATATTCTTGGACTTGAGCTACTCTTTATGATGAAAAAGGTTAAGGCGAGCCCCTAAAAGTTGATGGATATGAAATTGGGAGATACAGAATCTTTTACCACAGTTGCCCTGCATTTATTGCTGAAAACTCCCATCAATAGCCTCTGTAATAAATACTGTGACTGAGTGCCTTGCATGATGAGCTACAATCTTGTATGGAGCCTTTATCTATAAAATTATGTTCTCTACAGTCATTTTAGCTTGGCCCAGTACCAAGTAATATGCCTCTAGTGCTGTAACCTGGACTAGTGATGTCCACTTGACCATCTAGCTGTGGCTGTCCTAAAGGTTCTGTGACCAGCCTTTGAATTTCTCTCCTTTTTGTGTTCGTAATGTTCTTTCTCTCTGTCTCCCTAGTTCTAGCGAGAATAGGCCCAGGTATCTGGTTCTTATATCCTATGTTCTTGTAAAAGATCCAAATCCCTTTGCAAATAGGCAATGACATCGCCTTTCTTTCTCATGATGTAGTACACATTTTTTTGGGGCTCTCTTTGAAAAACGTGAATTGTCCAGGGAGGGAAAAAATAAAGAAAGAAGGTTATATTTATGTCTATGGGAAGAGATAGTGGCCCTTGAAACAAAACATATAAGCATCAAGGACATAAAAACCTGTCTATCAGACATATGGTAAACATAGACCATTCCATGTGTGTGTGGGACAAGGGCCAGTCATAGCCAAGGTCCCAAGCTCAGGGGATATCCTAAGATATTCAGTAGTAATGGGGATGAGTGTTGCATGATGGCCACATGACGGCACTAGACCATTCCATATTATTGCTATTTTTAGAATACAAGAGGATATAAAAGGATGGGAGGAGAGTTGCACACACATCATTCACAAGTCTTTCTTGCATGAGTTAATTCTCACACTTGGTATCAGAGCCAGGTTTTGATCCTTGGACCTGTGGGTTATGGGCCCACCATGCTTCCGCTGCGCTTCGGAGTTCTTAGCGAACCTTCAAGCGAATTCAGAAATAGGTAAAGCCAAGATGCAGCAAGCAGTTGATAGGGCAAAAGAGTATGCTGACAGGAAGAGATCTCCTAGATCCTTTGAGGAAGAAGAGAGAGTCTTTCTTTAGATACCAGCTAGATCTACTTCACTATCCACAAGGAAGTGTAGTAAGCTTTCACCAAGGTTTTGTGGACCTTGGAAGATAGTAAAAAAGCTAAGTGATGTTGCATACCGATTAGAGCTTCCTCCAGATTGTAGAGTCCATCCAGTGTTTCATGTCAGTAAACTCTGAAAGTATATTTCCGGGGAGGATAATCCAATAGAGGGTATTTTTTCTTTGCAGGAAAGTGATAGCACATATCATTCTCAAGACAGGATACTAGATCGGAGACAAAAACAGTTGAGGAGCCATGTCATCCAAGAGTATCTAGTAGCCTGGAGAGGATTACGGCTTACTGACTCTACTTGGGAATCAGACGCTCTGGTTTGCCAATACTTTCCCTCATTGATCATTGAAGACAATGATCTTTAGAAGGGGGAGAGAGTGTCAGACATATGGTCCATAGGGACCATTACATGTGTGTGTGGGACAAGAGTCAGTCATAGCCAAGGTTCCAAGCTCGGGAGATATCCTAACTTCTAAGGTATTCAATAGTAATGGGGATGAGTGTTGCATGATGGCCACATGGAGGCACTAGACCATTCAAGATCATTGCTATTTTTAGAATACAAGAG
>MU260325.1:237500-241668 GCA_020310875.1 Ceratopteris richardii
CAAGGGTCCTTTGTGTAGTTTCATGAACAATTTCTTGTGGCAGAGGAAGTTAAGTAATGATTCTAACAAAGGATCACGGGCACTTGACTGCACGTTTTGTCGATGATCTCTCAAGTGTAACAAGCAGCTTTATTTAAGGGCCCCACTGCTTGGCAGCAGCCCTGCTACACAAATGGGGAGTGTGGTTAGCACTTTCTCTAACCTTGGATCTTTGGCCTACAGGCGGGCGTTGATCTGATTTTTTGACTTGACTATACACATTTCTCATAATACTTATTCAGCGACTTCGAGTTCCAATTTCGACCAGGTACGTGCTTCAACCTCTTCTTCAAATCTTGTTCCTAATCGTGTTTATAGTCGTGGAAGAGAAAGGTTCAAATTCTTAGCTAGATCTAATTTAAATTCTTTGCATTGCTTAGATAATGGTCATATTCATTGGTCTTCTTTCAAAACGACCTTAGTTAATACTCGTTACACTAATAATTCAATAAAAGCTCTTCTTCGTTTAAGGCGTTTAAGAAAAAAGCATTTGCATGAAGATAATTCTTTAAGTCCAATTCATTGTTCACAATTCATTTATGTGATCTATAATATTTACGATAGTTCATTTTTATATGTTGGTCAAACTTTTAGGACTGCATTTATTCATTTTCAAGAGCATGTTAGAGAAGCTAGGAAAATTCATTCCAAAAGAATTTTAATTGAAAAAGTAAAACCTCTTTATGCATCCATAGCAAAATACGGTTTTGAATCGTTTCGTTGTTTTCCTATTGAACACATAGAAGGTAATTTTAGAAACTCTAAAGAGTTTTACAAAGCAGCTTTGCCTAGGGAGTTATTTTGGATGCGAACTTTACATACCTTCTTTCCTAAAGGCTTCAATTTAGAAGGAAAATCTAGCCTTCGTAAGAGTAAATCTATCAATAAGAAAACTCCTATGTTATGGCGTAGATACCCAAAACTTTCCTCAACCGTCCAATCTTCTCAACATACAGAAATTTGGGTTCCACATCGTAATATTAATGTTTCTATTTCCTCTCCCCATAGGTCCCTTAGTTCATGCTATAGATTAGACTCTTCTCATGAGGATTTCCCATCATCATCTTCTAATGAACATTTGTTTAGCTCTTTGGCTGATCAATCTCTTAAGTTTAGTGATTTTAAAAGAAGATTGATTTTCTTGGATAGAATTATGCAAGAGGGGTCTTTTTCTTTCAAAATCTTTGAAAAGCAAAAGAGTCCTCTTTAAACTTCTATATATCTTGGAAAATTTCTCTCATGAGGATTTGAGTCTTAGAAAATCCCATAGTTTTCAACTTCGAATTCTCATATCCAAATTTCTAAAATCCTCTTGTGTTTCTCATAATCCTTTGATTTCAAGAAGAGTTTTACTAATTACTATCTTTACTTCTCCAGAAATGGATAAAGTTGGTTTGAACTCTATTTTGAAATCAAAAGAAGTGATAGAATCTCTTCCTTCTTATGTTAGAAAGCTTTGGGTCCATCCTTTGGTTACATACAAATATTTGAAAACTTTGGGTCAAAAAGCTTTCAATTACAATGATATTGGAAGAAATATGAGAGAGATAGATTGTCGATTTCTAGAAGATCTTGTTGTTGCAATAATGGCTCCTTTTCCTCTTTCGTAAACAAGGATCTGGGTCATATAGTTTCTGCCGATTGTTCTATTCTTCCTACTAGTAGCTTGAAAGAACTTTTTTCTAGAGGAACAAAATATAGACTTCATACCTCTAAGGATGCTTGCATCCTTAAAGATATAGAAAAGGGCATTGATAATTTCATTCTAAATTCTGAAGAATCTTTAGGTATTCGTGGAATTTTTACACATTGGAAATCAATAGTAATGAAGAAAGTTTCTATGAAGGTTGATATAGCTTTAGGGAGGAATTCCCCTTCATTAGATAGCTTATCTGTAAGTGATTTGACTTCACTAAAATATTTTCATAGAAACTTTGTGATTTCTTATGTGGATAAATGTCCAAATAATTTTGTTTTTACTTGTAAAAAGTTTTATGTAGAGTGTCTTATGAAAGAAACTCAGTCCTCTACATATCAATTTTGCAATGTTTCTTCTGGAGAAGTTATTTCAAGTCATCAAGATTTTTGTAAATCTTATGGTTTCAAATTGTATCAAAATTTACCTTTTTTATATACAGTTTGGAAATTCCATAAGAACCCCATCAAACCGAGATTTATAGCTGCATCTTGTAATACTTCTCTCACGGATGTTTCCAAATGGTTAAGCAATTGTTTTAAAGCCATTTTACCTACTATTCATGATATTTGGAAGGAATTACTCAAAGATGGAGATGTGCCAACTTCCTCTAGTTGGATATTAGATAATTCTCTAGGTGTTGTTCCTGTAATAAAATCTCTCAACTCTTCAAGAACTATAGAAGAAAAATCTGTTCCTTTGGGGCTTCAAACTTTTGACTTCACCACTTTGTATACAAAGTTAGATTTGAATGATTTAAAACATAGGATTTCTTCTTTAGTTAGGAAAGTTTTCTCTTTTAAATTCACCAAAGATAGATGTAAGGCTCTTTTGGTAGAAAAATCTGCATTACATTTTGATTATTTATGGTTGAAATCCAAGTCTGTAGATATAGATGGTAAAAAGAAACGTTACACTAGAATAGTAGATGAAACCGACATTCTTCTTTGGTTAGAGTTTCTTTAGAAAACTTGTATATTTCAGTTGGTGATACTTTATTCAAACAATGTATTGGAATTCCTATGGGTACAAACTGTGCTGTCTTTCTTGCGAATTTTTATCTTTTTACTTATGAATTTGAATTTATGGAAAGCCTTGTTTTAGCTAATACCTGTCCTATCATTATACACAAACTTTCTAATATTAGACGCTTTGTAGATGATCTGTTTGTTCCTGATTTTAGTTCTTTTCAAGATTTTATGTATTTAGACAATGATGCTTTTGGTGGTGGTATTTATCCCAAAACTTTTTGTGAGCTGAATTGTACTTCACATGGTGATTCTTGTGCTTTTCTAGATCTAAAAATATTTCAGTCTCCTTTTGGTTTGGAAGTAGACATTTATGATAAAAGATTAGAACCGGAATTTGCTAGCATTAACATGATACGTATGCCTCATATTGATTCAAATATTTCTCATTTAGCAAAGTACGGCGTTGTTTGCTCTCAATTGTTTAGATTTTCTCGTCTATGTTCAAGCTTGTCTTCATTTGTAATTCAATGTTGTCAACTAATTTCTTTGCTTGTCCAAAAAGGGTATTTATTCAAGAAAGTTTCAAAGAAGGTAAGGACTTTCTTACTTCGTAACAATTTCGTTTATGGTTCTTCTTCTTTTCATGTGTTCAAATTAATCATTAGTAAATTCAATAGAAAAGGGGAACACTATTTGGGTTAATGATAAGGTATCTTGTGGTTCCTTCCCTCCCCCTCCCCCTCCCCCTTCTTTTTCACTCTCTATTTATAGCTTCTTTCTAGTCTTTTGTTCTTTTATGTTTATTATTATTATTACTTTTATTATTATTTTAGCTATTTCTTTATATTCATTATTATTATTTTTAATACATATATTTTTTATTTATTTATTATTCATATATTTATTTATCTATATATTTATTAATTTTAATTTTAATTTTTATAATTCTAATTCCTTTCTTCTTATTATTTGTTTGTTCTTTGTGCAAGACTTTATCATGGCTGAGTTTGCCCTTCACTTCCGGAAGTGATAGAAACTCAGTTCGTTGACTTTGTTAGAGATCTTGATTTAGAAAGACTCTTTATTAAAGTCTGCACCTACTCTAGGGCACTGATGACGTGAGTAGGGATGTCATAGCTATTTGTCCAAACTATGCATGATAAAGTTTAATTCTGATACTTCTTGTTTAGGACAGACATAGAAGTTGACGATGCACATTTTATTTCGTTTTGTTTTTGTTTAATTTGCTTATATACATATATTTTTATATATATAATCATTATTTATTTATTTATTTATGGAATTATTATTTTTTATTTATTTTCTTTTAATCTAAATTCTATTTTTATATATTTTATATTTTTTATTTTTTAGTTTAATTTGTTTCTTTCTTAATTTTAATTTTATTTTTTTATTATTTAATTATTTATTATTTTTTATTTTTTACTTTTTATTTTATTTT
>MU260326.1:0-222500 GCA_020310875.1 Ceratopteris richardii
GAGAGGTATCTGCTTTGCTCATAATGAATCCTTGATCTTGAAGATATGTAGTTAACCTATGGTTGCATGCCCTAGGTTCCTGGTTCAATCCATCAAGAGCTTTGTTTAGTTTGCATACATAATTTAACTTGCTTGGTCTTCATAGCCAGGAGGTTGAGCCATGTGAACCTCCTCTGAAATCGAGCCATTAAGGAACACATTTTTTACATCCAATTGGTACATATTCCAATTCCTTGATGCATCCACACTTACCAATACTCTGATGGTTGGCATTTTAGCCACAGGTGAGAATGTCTCTCCATAATCAACTCCTTAGGTTGGTGCAAAACCCTTAGCCACAAGTCTAGCTTTATACTTGTTTATGGATCCATCTGAGTTTCTCTTGATTTTATAAATCCATCTAGATCCAATTACCTTCATTGATTCCTTCTTTGGCACCAGCTCCCAAGTATCATTCTCCTTGAGTGCTTCTATTTCTTCATCCATAGCTTCCTTCCATTTTGTCATGGTCTTTGCTTCTTCATATGAAGTAGGTTCTTCAAATGATAAATCCTTGGCACGATAAATGGAGTGCTTAGTAATTAAAGAAGTGTCATACCCATAAATGATTGGTTTCTTACTTTCCCTTTGCGATCTTCTTAGAGCTTGTTTGGATGATTTAGGTAATCTTCCAACCTCTTCATTGGCATTGCCCTTTGATTTCCATGCCTTGAATTCTTCTAGGTTGATGATGTACTCATCATCTGATTCGATGTCTTCAATTTGGCTTGGCTCCTCCTTGGTGAGGCTTGGAAGCTCCTCTTCCAAGTCATATGGCAACTTGACTTTCCCGTATTCACTTTCAAACCAAGAATCATTCTCATCAAACACAACATCTCTACTGACCATAAAACCCTTGTTGGATGGATTATAAAACATGTATCCTTTCTTATTTAAATCATACCCTATGAAGATGCACTTCTTTGCCTTAGGGTCTAGCTTACCTCTGATCTGAGATGGGTCCATCCCATCAAGTGATTTGGATGGCAACCTGTTAATAAGATAAGTGGGCAGTAGATACACTTTCTGCCCACAAATAATTTCGGTAACCTTTTTCATTAAGAATTGATCTAGTTGTTTCCAAAATCAACCTATTTCTCTTCTCTGCTACCCCATTTGCTGAGGGGTATACCTTGTAGTAATCTCCCTTTTGATTCCTACTATTCCTTGCAAGAATGCATCAAATTCATGGAGAAGTACTCACCTCCTCCATCTGACCTTAATCTCTTTAGGCTTATTCTTGTTTGGTTTTCCACAAGTGAAAGATACTTCTTAAAGCAACTGAATGCTTCATCTTTATGCTTCATAAAGTACAGGATAGTCCACCTACTCAATCATCAATGAAAGACACATAGTACCTTGAGCCTGAATTGCAGGGTCCTTGCTTGGTCCCCACACATTTGTGTGGACAAGTTCCAAGTAATCTTCATGCATGCAGCCTTTCTTTGAGAAGGGTAACCTGTGTGATTTACCAAGCTGACATGCACCACATTTTGTAGATCATGTGTTGCTTGGATACATTAGGTATCCCAAGCACACATTGATCTCTACATATTGTTTCAAGGTTCTCTCACAAATATGCCCTAATCTTTATACCAAATCTCAAGCTCTGACAATGTTTGATCATTGTAATTATAAAGTGCAATATTCCTTGTATCTTCAAGTTCAAATGTAAATAATCTACTTGTCTTTTCTCCCTTGGCAATTCTCTTGAATCCATGTTGGGGATCCTCCACAAATGCTCCATATTTGTTAAACCTAACATGGAAACCCTTTTCCACAATCTGTCCAACACTCATCAAATTCTTGTTGATTGTATGTACATATAGAAAGCCTGCTCAACAAATTTCTATTCCCATCAAAATTTTTAACATTTCCTACCCTTGACCACTGAATGCTTGGTGTCATCACCTGTTTGCACTTGGTGCTTTCCCTTGGGTTCCTCAAGGTCATAGAGAAGAGCTACATTGCTTGCCACATGGTTGAGCAACCTGAGTCAATATAGAAGAGGTGTTCATCATTCATACCTTGCTTTGAAGTCATGTTCATAATCAAAAGGGAATCCTCTTGATCCTTTGTGTAATTGTTGAAGTATTTCCTTGATTTGTAACCTCCTTGGTTGTTGTTGTTGTAGTTATTATTGTAGTTGTTGTTGTAGCCTTGAGTATGATTGAATCTTCCTCTTGATTGTGAATAGCCACCTCTTTGATACCCTCTTCCTCTCTGATTCTTGTAGTTCCTATAGCACTCATCTGTAGGGTGATTAGACAATCCACATATGTTGCATGGGAAGAGTTGAAAGGTCTCCCCCTACCTTTCTTACCTCCTCTGCCCCTTCCTCTTGAGTTCCTACCTCTCCCTGCATAGTTAGCTTGAGAAGTAGTACCTTCATCTTCAATCTTTTGCTTTTCCCTTTCTCTTTAGACTTTCCTTTATCTGTGTACAGGACAGAGGAGTTATTACCTCTTGATGGTTCTCCATTTTTGTTGAGCTTGGCTTCATGGGTAAAGAGTTGCCCTATAAGTGTGGTAAGATCTAGAATCTACATGCCCATGTATAATTCCATGGCAGTTGTGAAGGCTTCCCATTTGTCATTTGCCTTGATGCCATTGATTACTTGTCTTACTATTTGCTCCTCTTCAATGTCTTCTCCTATGCTTGCCGATTGGTCAGTGACATCTTTGACTTTGGTCACATACTTTAAAACATTTTGCTTGGGTTGCTTCCTTTGAGTGGTAAACTAAATCCACAATTGATTCTTTCTTGATCTTGTATTAGAAGAAAAGTATGAAGACAATGTATCCCAAGTCTCATGGGATGTTTTACAGTTCGTAATGTGTGGAAGAAGGAATTTAGAGATAGGGTTAAGTAAGTATGACCTTGCGAATGCATCTTTGGCCCACCATGAGTTGAGTCTTTCAAGCTCCTCTCTTGTAGGTTGTCCTTTGCTTCTGAACATGGGCATCTCCTCATCTCCCGATATGTATCCATAGAGACTCCTTCCTTGTAAGCATGTCTTCATCCTCAAGGACCATGCTTGGTAGTTTTTTCTGTCCAATTTATCAATAAAAGAAGGGAAACCATCTCCCATTTTACCTCAATTTGCTCTAATACCATTGTTGGGAAAGATGGATGGATACCCCAAGAAGATGAGTTGGTACTACTAATTCCTTCTTTGTATCTGCGCTCTTTCACTTCATATTTGTGTTGCAGACCCCTTTAGCTTCCCAATGACACTAAATAAGTACCTATGTACTTTGGAGATGATGCTTCAAACAATTGAATCAAAAACATTAAAAGTGTTTTTTGTAGAGGCGATCCCAACAAGACAGGACAATGAGGAAATATTAGATAAAGTAGAGTGACCACCATATCTTTTCAAAGTTCAAAAACATTTCAAAAGATACAAAGTAGAAGAATCAAAGATAGCCATTCAAATGCCCAAGAGAGAAGCAACTGAAGGAGAAGCTTATGATAATCAAGAACAAACCAAGAAAGTACTAGTAACCATGGAAGAGGAAGATGAAAGATGTACTTACATTGGAAAAGATGTATCTACTAAAGAAGAACTAGAATTGATAGAACTAATCATGCAATACAAGGATGTTTTTGTAGGACCTACAAAGACCTCAAGGGAGTAGATCCATCCATCTACTCCCATAGAATCTCAATGACACCTGAAGCAAAGCCCTCAAAGCAACAACCATACACATATAATGACGTTTATTCAATGAAGATTAAAGAAGAGATTGATAAGCTATTAGCAGCGGGATTCATTTATGAGATAAAGCACACAGAATGGGTATCACCTTTAGTATTAGTACCCATAAAGAATGGTAAGCTTAGAGTCTACATCAATTTGAAAAAAGTGAATGCAGCTACTATACGTGATAGCTATCCTTTACCTATCACCAACCACCTACTGGAAAGAGTTGCAGGCAAGGAAGTCTACAACATCCTGGATGGATTCTAAGGCTATAACCAGGTAGCCATTGCTATGAAAGACCAACATAAGACAACTTTCGCAACTGAATGGGGAGTATACACTTTTCGAGTGATGCCATTCGGGCTCACCAATGCCCTCGCAACTTTCTAAAGATTGATGTATCACTTGTTCAAGGAATTTTTAAGAAAAATCATGGAAGTATATGTAGATGATGTGTGCACTTACTCCAGTCAAAGAATTGAACACATTACTGAACTACAGAGGATATTCGAGAAATGTCGACAGTACCGAGTATGCTTAAATCCAGAAAAATGTGTCTTTATGGTAAGGCAAGGAAAGATCTTTGGACATATTGTATCGAAGAATGGAATTTCCATAGACAAAGATAAGATTAAAGTAATTTTAGGCTTACCAACATCTAAAAATGCAAAGGAAGTACAAGCCTTTATGGGTTTGTGGGTACGATTGTCGGTTTATCCACATGCATGCTATAATCATGAAACCTTTATATGGGTTACTGACTCAATTCACTTGATAAGTTCAGCACCTATCTTGAAGGTACCCAATTGGAACAAACCATTCCATATCCATGTGGATGCATTAAATTTTGCAATAGGATGCATACTAGCTCAACCTGCAGATGAAGGAAAATTAGAGCATCCTATCACATATGCCAGTAGACAATTAAATCAGGGAGAGAGAAACTATACCACTACGAAAAGAGAAGGCGTAGGAATGGTATATGCAGCCAATAAATTCTGACATCACCTCCTAGCCAACAAATTCAAGTTCTTTATTGACCATCAGGCATTATTATATATGTTCAATAAGGCGTGTAATACAGGAAGGCTAGTGAGATGGTTCCTATTGCTGATGGAATTTGATTTTGAAGTAATAGTCAAAAAAGGAAATACTCATGTAAGAGCGGATCATCTATCTCGGATGACACACGGAGAACCACCCAACGGAGTGGTTGATGATCTACCAGATACGTACTTATTCAATTTAGAAGCCGAACAAAAGAACTTAATGGAGCAATCTCATGTGAATCGATGGAAGATTCATAAGGGAGTTTATGGGACAATAAGAGAGTTGAAAAGATTGGGAGTATACTGGTCGGACATGCCAAAGGACATACATGAACACATTAGCAGTTGCCAAGAGTGCCAAGAGAATACCCCGGAGGACCATGCACCTTTATAATTCTCTACAATAGCACCGTCTTGGAGTAAGGCATTGCTAAAATTCTTGAAAACATGATCGCATGAGGAAGGAGCTAGTCTAGCAAGGAAGCGGACTCTAGAGGAGATGAGTAAGGACTACACAATAATTGGAAAACAATTATTTGAAATGGGAAAGGACAATCAGCTACAGTTATGTGTACATGAAGGATAATATTTGCCCATTTTAGAGATGGTGCATGCAAGAGCAGCTCGAGGACATTTTTCAGCTGAAAAAACTGTAAAAATGAATCTCTTTGCAGGCTTGTGGTGTTCAACTCTACACATGGACGCCAACACGTATGTACGAAGTCGTGAGATGTGCCAAAGAACCAAGTATCCTATAAGAAGAGATGACATGCTTCTTAGACCCATGATTTGTGTGAGAGCCTTTTCCAAATGGGGCATTGATTTCATAGGACCTATAAATCCTCCAGCCAAAGGATCACATGTTGAATATATAATAGTATCCACTAATTATCTAACAAAATGGGTAGAAGCAAAAGCAACGAGGAAAAATGACACACAGACCACAACAAAATTCCTTTTTGAAAATATCTTTACTCGCTTTGGATTGCCAATAGAGATAGTGAATGATAGGGGAACACACTTCATCAACGAAGTAATAGAATCATTGATGAATGAATTCCTTGTGATTCACAAAAAATCAGCCCCTTACCACCCTCAAGCCAATGGCCAGACGGGAAGTTACAATAAGGTATCATGCACAATGTTGACCAAAATAGTCAACAATGGAAGGTCAGATTGGGACAAACTATTACATGATGCAATTCGGGCCTTCCGGGTGGCTTACAAGACAGACATTGGAACCACTCCATTCAATTTAGTATACGGACATAATGCAATTTTACCCATTGATTTTTTAGTTCCTACCTTACGTATAGCACAACAAAATGAATAGATAGGCCATGAACTATCCCAACAGTTAGACCAAATTGAAAAACTGCATGAAACTAATGCAGTAGCAAGAATTTATGCAGTGAAAAGGAGACAAAAAGCCTATTACAATGCACATATTAAGGACAAGGGCTTAAAGGAAGGTGATTTGGTGTTAGTATATATGTTGAAACAGCATGCAAAGAAATTGCAGCAGTGAGGATATGGACCATTATTGATAAATCGAATCTCAACCGCTGGAGCAATAAATTTAGCCACTCTAGATGGAGATGTACTTCCCAACTACATTAGTGGCTGTAGAATTAAGAGATATATGGAATCATTAACTAATCAAATGTTAGCAGGACTTGTAGGAGTGCAAAAGTGGAAAAAATAAGAAGAAAGGATTAGAGAAGAAGCTTAGAGAAGAAGCTTAGAGAAGAAGCTCGAATGGAAGCTCTAGAACGAATGAGAAAGCAAAAAGAGTGGATAAGACAAAGAGACGAGCGATATGTCCAGGGAGAGGAACCAATACCCATGGCAAACTACCAAGTGGGTAATGCAAAACACGCAAGCAATAGTATTTCCCGACCATACTTAAACCTAGGAATCAAAAATATGGAATATCAATTGGTGGAGGCATTAATTGACACGGGAGAGGCATTAAGTTTTGTACGAGTGTCATAAGCCACTCACCTTAAAAATGGGCATGAGTCACACTAAGGCATACATGATAGGAATCGGAGGAAAAATTATCGAATGTATAGGAGAAGTCCTAATGTCCCTTCATCTAGGAAATTCCACTATGGAGCAAAGATTCTTGGTATGCAAAGATGAAGACCTTATTGAAGACATGGTCCTAGGACAAGACTGGATCTTTGAGAATGAAGTCAGCATACACCTTACACAAGGATACATATCAGCCAAAGTAGGGCATAAAGAAGTCTGTAGTCTCCTGGAAGCTAGGCTATCCCAACCCATCAGCACAATCTCACCTAGGGAAGCAGACATGAAGGAAGATAGGGATGAAGCTTCAGACAAGGAGGTGTCTCATGAATATCCTAAGCTAGACTTACCTGTGAGTAGTGAGGTTCTGCATGACTCTATAACCAATTCCTCCATAGGACATGAGCCTGAGAGAAACAATGAGGACATTTCTTCTCAACCCAGTAACACTATACAAAATAAACCAACATGGATATCAACCACCAGAACACCACATCAAACAAATACGCGAATACAATGGGTGTGTAAGGATAAGCTGCCTCAACATGCTAGTACAATGCAAGAATAGACCAACCATTCAGTAGCAACACAACAAAATAACCCCTATTCGACATTGCAATGGGATGAACCAAGAATTCTTCATATGTAGCTTCCAAAATCATTGGTGGAGGCTCAAAAATCACAGCAATGCACATGGATCCCAAAAGCAATCCAAAGAACAACAAATCAAGAGATAAAAAAACTCAAGGAGATATCATACTAGAGGAATAAAGCAAAGGAAACTATCAAGGATCGTAGAAAAACCCAAAAGACCACAACATGGGAAACCTAATCCAAAAATAGGAATAAGTCAAAGACCACATTCAAGAGTAGAGGAAGAGGAACGCAAAATTTAGGATCATGCCACAAGCACAAACTACAAAGTTAATATGGAGACCCAAGAAGCGATAAGAAATTGATCGAGAGGATCAAGGGATCTCTTCTTGCACTCATAAAGAATCAATTGCATCTAGAGTATGCATGATAGGGCCGCCTTACAAGGCCACGCATTCGCACACAGATTCTTCAATAAATAGTGATGCACATTTCCATAACCAGAATAGGAATTAGCTTCTACTGTCATAAGAATGATCATTCAATGTAAATAAATAAATGCTTTGGCTATAAACTAACCTCTTGTTTTCTTTTAGACCTTGAAAATTAAGAAAAGTTTGGTAAGGCACCTTACTTGTCTCTACTTATGCAAGGTGGTACGAAGTGGAAGAGGACGGCATATTAACAAACTACACAAAAAAAACATGCGAAATTGGTTTCTTTTGTGAACTGATTCTCTACTACACAACCAGTGCAGATGGCTTCCGAAGACTCTGAAGCAATGGTTCAAGAGGAAGTGCTTGAATTTCCATTGAAGAGTGTGACAAAGGCCAAAGGTCATTGGTTTCAAGAAGACCAACCAGCAGGAGAACATTTCTTCTTGGTGACTATTAGGATCATGGATACAGACCATCCATTTCCCCTGATGTCTCAAGACTTCAAGGTCTTACACGAGCTTCCATCAACAATGGATGTGATGAAAAAGTTGGAATCCATAAGTATTTTGAACTGCAATCTACAAGGCAGATTTCTAAAGATGCACTCAAGTAATGAACACCATTCATCCAGCCTTAGACAAACCATCAATGCTAGAAGCCAAAGTTCTTGATGCAGAAGGTGAATGGGTAACCATACAATTCACGCATGAGCTCATTAAAGAAGCATTTGGATGGATCAAGGATGGGACCATCGATCTCAAGGAAGAAATTCATCTCAAAAAATCAAAACATTCATGGATATTAATCGTGTTGATATTGAAGAAGAAGTCAGGTTGGTGCATCAACATTTCTGCTTTCCTAATATGCATAGATATACAGAACCATAGAAAATAATAGTTCAATTATTATCTCATGCCACCAAGAAAATCAGTAACCAAATAAACTTGATGCCCTACATTCAAGAATGATTATTTGAAACCAAGAAGCAATGGGGTCATAAGAAATTTTTGAATGGGAGTGTGGCTCTAACCATATTGATATACCATGCATTAGGCATTCGAGAATACCTCAAAGAAATGTCATCATCTACTGAAATGGCTAAGTATGTGAAGCCAGCAATAGTACCAAAAAAGAAAAAAGGAGTAAAGATGATCGAAGAGGTAGGAACAAGCACACAAACAATGATGTGAGGAGCAAAAAGACTAAGGGAGGTACCAAGAGCAGAAGAAGCTACTCCACCATCAAAGAGGAAACATGTACTCCCTAGAAACAAAATAGAACAATCCACTCCTATTACAGAAGCTGAATTACAGGAAGCCATGGAGGAGACTCACAAGTTCATGGAAGGATAGATCAATCTACCAGTTCAAGGGCATCACTATCGTCAAGCTTATACCGCATCTATGCCAGGAAAGAGACTAACCAAGCTCCACCGATCTAGAGAATTGGGATTAGTTAATTCCAACTCTTCATCTGAGGTCTAGGAGGAACATGAACCATTGACCATGAACGTTGATATTTGGAGTGAATCAAATGATGATGGTAAATGGGTTGAAATAGATCAAGTCAAGGATTCACTTGAAGTAGAAAGAAAAAAGCGGGATCAAAATCCGGATGCGACATTCGAAGATGGACAAAAAGAAAAGCCAACAAAAGAGGATGTACACACATTAAAGCTAAATGACACAACAAAACTTAAAGTTACAAAAATCCTCCTTGAGAGTCAAGCTACAATGAAGATTCCAAAGGAAGAGAAAACACAAGAAGAAATGAAAGAACAAGAACCATTCACGCCTATAAGAATAGTAGCAGAGCCTTCACCTCTAGATGTGACATTTCAAGGGAGTGCTACTAAGTCTACCACACATGAAAAAGAAGAACATCGAATTCAGCTACAACTCAGACAACCACATAACAAGATTGTACATATTGAAAAGGGTAAGGATGTACAAACAAGTGAAAGACCGAGCATACCAAAGACATGGCTCAATGTGGATGTGGCACAGCTAAAGCTAGTGGTAAAGCAAATGATCCAGATAGCCATGAATACACAACAACAACTCATGGAAGCAGATAGCAATTATGACAAAGCATTAGTGGAAAGAAATCAATTCAAGACATCAAGTGAAGATTTATCTGCTAGGATCTTACATGCTCAACATGCCCTTAGAAATAAAGAACAAGAGACCAAAGAAGCTATGGAAAGATGTACACTAGTGACCGAATAAAATTAGAAGATGCAATACCAAGCTTAAGGAACTTCAAGCCAAATATGCATCCAATGAAGCTAAAAAGGTACATATCTCTAATAGAAGCAAAATCTTAGAAGCTTAGATAAAAGTATACATGGATGAGGCAGACAACCTGAGAAAGATGAATAAAGAATTAATGAACGCAATCCTACTTAATCAACCTGTGGAGATGTAAGAATGTCAACAAAATAATACACACGAGTTAGAAGTTCATATAGCTAAGTATGCGGATCAGCTAAAGCAAGAGCAAGAACTAAGAGAAGAGTGGGAAAGGAAATATATGTATGACACAAATGAATTAAGAGAGAAATGGAAGGTAACTGAAGGACTGTACATCGAACAATGCAATAAGGATGTGGACCAAATGGCAATCTTAGGAGAAAGCAAGAAGCAAAGTGATATGGAGCTTGCAGCGATGAAAGAACAAATAAAAGATAAAGATGAACTCATAAAAAATCTAGAAGAACATATCGCAAAGCAAAACAATATGGGGACACTAGTAGTTCAAAGCTCTCAAGTGACTACTCTGGAGACTGAGGTATGTCCTCCTTCTCCCCCCATACATAATTCACCAATACATGAGGGAGAAGTAGAGAAGAGTGCTGATAGACATACACGGCCTATTGCAAAACTAAGCCAACATGAGCGGGCACTACTGATGTCCCAACTTATGGGACAATTTGAAGATCCAGTTTTGAAAGTAATGAAAGAAGCAAAAATCAAAAGCAAGAATTTAGAGCAAATTTTGAAGCCCTTTAGTGCACCATATGGCCTATTGAAAGAAGAAACCATGCAATATATCAAGAGCACTACAAAAAAAGAACCAAATCAAGACTTACAGTTCAAAATAGATACATTCTCTTATACACAAGAAGAATTTGACATAGCAGATCCAATCTAGAGATGAAAGTTTTTGGAAAAGAATCCAACTCTACGGGTGTGTTGGGAATCTGCACCATATTTATTACAAGTGAACCCATCTTTTTTCTCAGTACCCAGAAGAAGATCCTGAATGTAATTTTGGGAAGAATTGGGCGAGAGCACACTCAATAATCAGTGGCTGAACCACCCACTGTTACCAAGCCTGCCACATGACTATTTACCCACCGAAGAATATATGGTACATACATTAGAATTTGGCTCTCAAGATATGCTACAATCCCTGATCTAACAATAAAAATGATGAATAAAGTGTTGAGCATACTACTCATAGTTTAGAAAGTCTTCAAACATTCTCAATATATATTTTTGAACTTTATTGGAATTAATCAAGCCACAAACGCCCTCATTTTTTATCTCTCTATCATGCCTAGTCAACTTAGTATCATGGCTATATACTCACTTTTGATGTTCTTACCGAGTTAGTATATGCAGACATTTGAAGAAACATTTTTCACAGGATTTTTTGAAGTGGACCCGAAAATTTTTATCAAAATGACTTCCAATTTAAATGCTCGATTGATGGCCTATGAATTAAGTTTCTTTGCAGATCATAGATAGGCACCAAATGATGGAGTAAAATCAGCCCAATGGAAAGAACTAATGATATGTGAAGCTAATCTGTTAAATCAAAGAGAGCAAACAGCTATTCGAACATGCTCACATCACTAGCCAAAACCTGTTGGGGATGACAGAGTTCAGGAAGAGGGACATGTGGAGGGAGAATCAAGTAAGAGAAGAAGAAGAAGAAGAAAATCAAAAAGAAAAATTGTCCAATGAATAAAACCCACCCTCTTCTCAAAGCCTCGTAGGGGCACGCATCAGGTTGTAATGCGAAAGAAGGAGGTCCCGAAGTGTGTGAACAAAGATTAAACACATAACCTTTGAAGCATCAACCAAAAGACAAAAATAGATGCAGTGTTTACCAAATGGTGCATGCAATGAAAAGAAGTAAACAAGCTTAAGCAATACAATAGGGCCAGATGTGTGAGAACAAAGATTTATCCAAAGGTCAAAAGTTAGAAAGAGGTAGAGGCTAAAAAGTGGAAATGGATGACTAAGATAGTCACATTCTTAGCCACTAGGTGTGTGCGGTGGAAAAGAGCTTAATAGGCATCAATGATAACACAACCACCCTCATATATGAATGTAAGGAATACCAAGGGGACGACGGAAGCATTGGACTTAGGCTCAGATAAAGTAACAAATTGTTTGGAGGTCCTAACTGTCTCCTTGACCGCTGGGTGTGTATTGAAAGAACAATAAGAAAGCCTTAGACAAGAAGCAAAGCCTATCAAGGGACGACAGAGAAAAAGAGGGGGAGAGTATTGCAGAGTAAAGAAGCATAGAAAAGGGAGCCCCAAAAATTTTCAAATTTTGGGCATAAATTTTCTTCTTCAAATTCCTATGAAGTACCTCATGAAGCTATGTAAATGCACTAGAGGAGTCTTCTAGATGCATAAAACCCCACTATTGTAACATAATCCTTGTAACATAGTAGGAATTTAGTTCTTTCCAATAAAAGTGCTGCTCTCTTGTGTGAAAGGGCCAATTTTAGGGCACATGCATATAAGTCACTTGGTGACTCTTGTAAAAAAACAATTTTATCATTGTGAGAACTGAAGCAAAATTTCAAATTTGCCTCTTTCTTGTTGATTACCTTCTTCTCCAAGAGCTTGTGTGTGTGTGTGTAGTATGCTTGAAATGTGTGTGTAGGACTATTGTCTACCCCATCCCTTCATGTTTGAACTGTTGTAATGCGTGTGTGAGACTTGAGGAGTTGTGGAGCAGGTGTTGGTGTTTCCCACCATTTTGCTCATAACTTGAAGTATGTTTGTCGGATTTGACTAAAACCATTAGATGGGTCTCATTGAGAGCTTCAATATGAACCCACTATTGACTAGAAGATTTTGGTCCTAAGAGAAAAGTTCAGATTTGTGCTTATTATTGTAATAGGTATCGCAAAGTGCATTTTGAGAGGATTAGTGAGTCAGAGAGGTAGTTGAGACAAGTCTCTTGCATTGTAGCATTGACACTTCACTTCCCATCACGTGTGCACATGTCTTCACACACTTGACATGCCTAATCTCTCGGATTGATAATTAAACATGTACTAATCCACCACTATATGCACTTGTGGGGTGATTAAGGGAAAGTCTCATCGACACAAGTCCCTAAGGCTTTATGACTTAGGTACACAATGTCTGAACCACACACACTCAACAATCGCTCTGAAATTTGTCCTATACTCAACCTCACAACTAGAACTGGCCATAGTAGGCTTCTTCTTGCTCAACCAAGATATGCATGAGCTACCACACATGAAGCAGAAACTATTGGTGGACACACAAGTGTCATAGCAACCAACCTAGTCATAGTCAAAGAAAGCATGTAAATATGGTGGTAGTGATCCTCCCTTGGGATAAAACAATCCAAGCAGCCATGTACCACTCAAGTAACGAAAGATGCACTTAACTGCCTGCCAATGCTTGACACATGGGCAATGCATAAACCTACTCATTTGTGGGGCAGCAAACTAAATACCTGTCTGAGTAATGCATAAGTAAATCAAACATCCAACAGCTTGTTGATAAAGAGCAGCATCAAATGCATCTCTAGCATCATGAAGACTCAATCATAAACCTATTTCCATAGGAGCGGTAATAGTTTTGCACTCTTCAAGGCCAAAATGCTACAATAATGTGTAAATATATTTTGTTTGAAACAAACCTATTCTGTCATCAACTGGAATAAATTGAATGCCCAAATAATGATGCAAATGCCCCACATTTGACAACTCAAATGAGGCATGCAAATCATCCTTAAGATCAACAATATGCTTCTCATTAGGACCACTGAGAAGCATGTCATCAATGTAGACAACAATGATCAGAAGCACATCATTTGCATGCTTAACATATAAGGTGCTCTCTGTTGGATTGTTCTCAAAACCTTGAGTAATCAAATAGGAATGTATCTCTTCATACCAAGCCTGTGGTGCTTGCTTCAAACCATATAATGCCTTTTTCAACCTGGACACTTTGTTTCATGCCCTTTTTGCACAAAACCATAAAAATAAAAAACATACACTTCTTCATGCAAGTCAGCATTCAAAACTTTAGTTTTAATGTCCAACTGATGTACATTCCAACCATGATAAATTGCAAGTGCACAGATGCTATGAATAGTAGTCATGCAACATGTAGGAGCACATGTCTCATCAAAATCAATACCTCTTTCTTGAGCATAACATTTTGCGACAAGCTTATCCTTATACCTGTAAGTTGTTCCATCAAGCTTACACTTCACCTTGTATACCCACTTAGTGCCAATGGCCTTCTTGCCAAGAGGAAGTCACATAAAGACCAATTACCATTTTTCATTATCGCATCATATTCTCATTGCATAGCAGCCATCCAAATTTCTGAATTTTGTGCTTCATCAAACGAAACAGGCTCATTCTTGTCACAAAGACTACATGCAGCCATAGCATCGCAATCTGATGCAAAAAAGCACTATGAGAGCCTAAATGAGTATGATATTATAGAGATGCATCTAATTTCATATCCCGCAAAATCTGCACTAGCCATTTAGGCATAGTTTTTGCCTCATCTATATCACACCTCTCATCAACAAGTGCATCATGTTAATCTACATCAAAAATGGAATTATCTGCATCATCATTTGGAACCTGCAAAGGTTGAGAAATTGCCTCATTTGGACCAGCACTAGACTATGTACTTGTAAAAAGAGGCAACAAAGTGTCATACACATCTTTGGAGCTAATTGATGTCCCCTTAGTACATGAAAGTAATGGCTGAATTGCATCTTCCACAAAAACAACATCATGACTAACCAAAATGTGTTTAGTCTATGGATGATACAGATGATAGCCTTTGCTTTCAGATTTGTACCCAACAAAAATACATTTCATTACTTTATCATCCAATTTCCTACATTGTTGTTCAAGCACTAATGCATATGCAATTCAACGAAAGACACGCAAGTGAGCAACAGATGGCTTATGACCATGCCAAGCCTCATATGGAGTGATAGACTGCAATGCTTTAGTGGGATACCTGTTAAGTAGATATGTTGCACACATAATAGCCTCAAGCTAGAAACTATGTGGTAAAGCCTAACTCTTGAACATACACCTCAACATCTCCATGAGTGACCTACTCTTTCTTTCTAAAACTCCATTTTATTGAGGTGTATACAACACTGTACATTGATGTTTTATCCCACATTTAGCCAACAATGCATGAAAATCAGAAGACATATATTCCCCCCTCGATCATAACGGAGGGTGCCATTTTACATGCTGACAAATGTTTAGTCAAAACCAAGAATTGTTTGAAGAACATAAACACTTTGGACTTTGCTTTCAATGGATATACCCATGCACCTACTTTTTAGTGGCCTCCTCAATCCAATTTCCCACCAGTTCACAATCCAACCCCCTTACAACCTACCAAACCTCCAACCCTTCAAACTACGATGATGGATGCTCAACAAAAGAGGCCTCGTATCACTTGTTGGCATTGTGGTAAGTTTGGTCAGACTAAAGCTAAATGTAGGTTTTGAACTAACGACATGATGCCTATTGGAGCTCAAGTACACAACATGGAGGTGGTTTTTGAAGACATTCAACCTGATTGGACTGAAGAATCATTGGAAAAGGATCTAAGTACCTTGGGCAACGCAATTTCTATTCATTCTTTACTTTGCATGCAAGGCACTATTACTGGTAAAGTTGTTAATATTTTACATGATGATGGTAGTTCACATCATTTTATTTCTCATACACTATTGCAAAATCTCCAATTAAACCCACTTCCTTCTATGTATAAAGTTAAGGCTGCATTTCAAGGAAATAGATATAATGTTACAAGTGAAGTGCATAACGTTCAGATTTGTATAGGCTCATATGTAGATGAACACACATTCTTAATTGCTCCTTTGCAGTCCTATGATGTTGTACTTGGTATGCCGTTTTGTCATTATTATAATCCATGCTTTGTCTGAAATGCATGACTTCCAACCATTTCCATTAATTATTCATACTCAAGTAAAACATGCATTTAGGAAAGACTACAACTCATGTATTTTTTTTGTCAATAACATAGTTGATTACACACATACACTTCCTAATGCACATAAATCATTTATGGATTCCTATAAGGATTGTTTCATGGATTATTTTCCTTCTAAACTAGCACCTTCTAGCGGATCACTTGACCATAGTATAGACTTGATTCCTGGTAGTTCTCCTCTCCATAAAACACCTTATAGGCATAGACCTTTACATCAACAAGAAATAGCTAATCAAGTTAAGGATTTACCACACAAAGGACTTATAAGACCTAGTTCTTCTCCCTTTGGAGCACCTATTCTTTTAGTAGAAAAGAAGAACAAGACTTATAGGATGTGCATTTACTATAGAGCACTCAATAAGATCACAATTAAAAACAAATATTATATCCCTTGAATAGATGATTTTCTAGATAAACTTCATGGAGCACGTGTCTTTAGCAAAATTGATCTTAAATTAGGTTATCATCAGATACGAATGACAAAAAATGGCATTTATAAGACTACCTTTAGAACTCAAACTGGTCACTTTGAATTCATGGTAATGCCTTTTGGACTTACCAATGCACTTGCTACATTTGCACGTATGATGAATAACATTTTTCTTGACTACCAAGCTTTTGTTCTTGTTTTCTTTGATGACATACTTGTCTATAGTAAGAATGACAATGACCATGAAAATCATTTAACAACTGTTTTTAATTTGTTATGCAAAAACAAACTTTATGCCAATTTTAAAAAGAGTTATTTCTTCCATAAAGAATTAGAATCTTTAGGTCATATTGTTTCTAGTCAAGGCATTCATGTAGATCCAAAGAAAATTAAAGTAATTGAAGAATGGCATGTACCTCAATCTGTGAATGATGTATGTTTTTTTCTAGGTTTAGCTAGTTTCTATAGAAATTTTGTAAAAGGTTTTTCCTATTAGCACTTCCAATGACATTAATATTGAAGAAAAAGTTAAAATTTGCATGGGGATTAGCACAATGACAATCTTTTGAAAAACTCAAACATGCACTTTCTCATGCACCTATTTTGTAATTACCAAATTTTACACAACCTTTCCATGTATTTATAGATGCTATTGGTTTAGGTATAGGTGTTGTATTAATGCAAAATGACCATCCTATTGCATTTGAAAGCAGGGAACTTAAACCTTCTCAAAAGAATTATGATAAGGAACTTTTAGCTATTGTGCATGCTTTAAAAATTTGGAAATATTACCTTATTTTTGACAAACACATTAAATGGGCTTCGTTCATACAAAATTTTTAGCTTATGATTCAGTATAAACCTGGAAAAGCTAATGTTGTAGTTGATGCCCTTAATCGCTTCCCATCCCCACAAACAAATATTGTTTCACTCAATTATATTTATGTTGTTCATATTCATTCGTTTCATGACATGATTCCTACTTATGCATCTGATTTGTATTTTTCACAAACATGGAATGCTTTCAATAATTCTACAACATTTAGTGAGAGTCACTACACTTTTCATAATGGATTTTTGTATTTCCAACACAAGTTATGCATCACACAAGGTTTTAAAGAATTTGTTATGAAAGAAATGCATGAACCACAGTACATGGGTCATAGGGGCATACAAAGTACTATCTCTACGTGTAAAGAATTTTTCTCTTGGGCCAATATGGAAAAGGACATTGCATAGTATGTTTCCCATTACATTCTGTGTCAACATGTGAAAAGACATCATGGTAAACCATTTGGATTATTAATGCCACTTCACATACCTAATGGACCATGGGAACAAATTTCTATGGATTTTATTATTAGTCTTCCTACAACTTCATCTCATAATGATATGATTTGGACAATTGTTGATAGGTTTAGTAAACGAGCCTATTCCATTCCTTGGAAAAAGACTCTTTTTGCACCTCAAGCTGCTAAGTTATTTATTAAATGTATTTTTCCACATCATGGTTTTCCAAAAGTTATTCTTTCAGATCAAGATGTTCGTTTTTGTAATCACTTTTGGGTTGCATTATTTCAAAATTTAGCTTCCAAAATAGACTTTAGCTATGCATTTCGACCTGAAAGTAATGGGCAAAGTGAAGCTACAAATAGTACTATTTTAGATTTATTACGTTGTTATTCTTTAGACAATCCAAGTAATTGGGATGAGAAAATTCCTTTACTAGAGTTTGCATATGATAACACAACACATACCACTATTGGACGTGCACCGTATGAAATTGTTTATGGTAAAAATCTTCCCACTTCCATGACTCTCACTCAAATTGATATTCCTATGGTTGATTCTTTTGCACAAGATCATATTTCTACACTTCATGAGGTTCATGAACACATTAAAAAGAGTCAAGAATGTTACATGCATAATGTTAATAAGAAACAATTAGCTAAACAATTTAATGAAAATGATTTGGTATGGTTACGAATAATTAAAAGATGTTTGAAAAATATTTCACAACATCCTAAGGTTAAAGTTACACCATGTTATTATGGACCTTTTTGTATTATTCAAAAAATTAATGAGAATGCTTTTAGATTAGAAATACCTTCTCATTGGAATATACATAATTCTCTTCATATCAATTTGTTAAAATTGTTTAAAGGAACTTTACCACTCAATCCTATTTCAGATCATCCTCCATTAATTGAAGAGGATGCTGAAATTTTAGTTCTAGAGCAAATACTTGATTATGATGTTACTACTACATGCATAGGTAACCAATATCATAGATGTTTAGTTAAATATAAAAATCACTCACTTGAAGAATCTCAATGGATTCATAAAACATCACTAACTCCACATTATGATCATTTGATTTCTGCATATCATTCACAGTCACAATAAATTCCAGTTTTCCAATTCCATGCATGTGTTTTTACATGGAACATGTGTATGATTGTTCATTGATGGGACATGTGACTGGCCATCCATGTCTATTTTATTTTTATCAACTAAGGTCAGTTGCTCGTCAACTTGGAGGCATGTTATATTTTATGGAATAATGGAATGTTATATGGATTTTAATGTGTTGAGGGTCTTAATGTGATTTGTGTTTTGATTTAGCAGGTGAAAACTCATGAGGGTGTGAACGTGCATGGACTTATTCAGATATTTAAAAGAATATTTAGAAGATAGTATTTTAGTTATTTTTTGTAAAAATAATAGATCGCTTTAGAAAATGACATTTTTGTAAAAATAATAGATTACGATTTTATAAATAAAGAAATTTTTTGTAAGAAGCATGCTTTTCGAAGCGTTGCCCTCATGTATGTAATGGAAAATACCTATAAATACACATGCTCTGATAGACTAGTCCATCAGAGTATGTGGGGGGAGATTGTACCCAATATGGTGTCAAGTCTCTTGTCTCTTTCTATTCTCTAAGTATTTTTGTGAGATTTCATTTTTGTACTATCCTCTGTGTACGTGTGTATGTGGGATCCAAAGGTCAACAATTTTGTATTCCATTTTGTAGTTGATTGTGCAATGGCACTCCACTTGTACTGCATCGGGAAGGCAAATTGTGAAGGGTTGTACCACTCTTTCACCTATCGATGAAATGCTTGGAGTCACAGTTGCACCTCATGGTCGTGCACAAGAAAGGATTCCTCTCATCTTCTTTGGCTGGCGTGTGGAGGATTTTTTAATTCTAAATTGTTGAATCTTGGACCAAGTTAGGGCTCTCTAGATTGGTACCTCATAAAAGGGAAACTTGTAGATAATGCATGTAATGGCTCAACATCCATTCAATATAGGCTTGCGGGACCACCAACTAATAGCTATGTGAAGCTATTCAATGATCCATGTAGGTAGGTTGATTGTGAGCTCGCAAGTCTCAGCTAAGTATAAATAGAACCATATTACTTGTGGGATTGAGTAAAATATCTTGTCTAGGGAAAGCAAAGTGTCGCATGCACAGCTTAAGTGGTACTAAAATGTTGGATGTCATTGCCATCATGTCTTTTAGCTTTGTTATGTTCCTACTCTTCATATTGTCTAGTACTAGAGCCTCCTTATCTAAGGGAATATACATAGCTTGCATATTGAGTGCCTCACATACTAAGCTCAAGGTGAGTGCAATAGGCCTTTTGATAATGAAATAAATCATTTTGATCTTTCCATTATATATTGTGGGCATAATGTTTAGGATGAATAAGTAAGTCATTTTATGCATATAGGAAAAATTTAGGGACGACAAGTTGAAGTGTAATAGGCTTCTCGATAGTGAAATAATTTATTTTGAGTATACAAATATATCATCAAGAAATACTAAGATGAATTCGTATAGGTAATCATGAAATATATTGTTCATCAAGCACATGAATGTGGTGGAAGTGTTTGTTAATCCAAAAGGTAAAACCATAAACTCCTAGTGGCCATAACATGTTTGCAAAGCTCCCTTGCATATATCTTTTGTTTTGATGATAATTTGGTGATATCCAGTTCTTAAGTCAATCTTAGTGAATAAAATCGCTCCACTTAATTTACCTAATAAGTCATCTATGTGAGGGAGTGGGTACTTATTTTTATTTGTTCTTTTATTCAACCCCCTATAGTCAATACATAATCTATAAGAGCTATCTTTTTTCTTCTAAAATAAAACAGGTGCTCCCCAAGGTGAAACACTCAATCTTATCAATCCTTTCTTCAAAAGATTGTGTAATTGGATTTTAAGCTCCTTTAATTCATTATATTTAATCTATAGGGTTCTCTAGAATATGGTTCACTCCCCAGATATAGGTCAATGGCATGGTCAATTTGCCTAGGTGGCGATATAGCAGGCAAGTCCTTTGGAAATACATTTGCATATTCTTTCAAAAGATTTTCTACATAATTCGAAAGATTTTCATCATTATCTTCCTCATGCTGACTGTTCACATACACTGCAAATGTTCTACAGCCATCACGTATACCTCTAGTTATCTACATAGCAAAAATGAGAATAGGCTTAGGATTATGCACATCACCTAGAATGTGGATAGATTCACCATCTAGCCTTAAATTGATTCTTCTTTGTTCACAATCAATTGTTGTAGAATTTTGTACTAACTAGTCCATGCCTATAACTCCATCACTCTATTTCATCTCAATCACATGGAAAAATCCTAGGAAAACACCTATCATAAAAAGTAAATGTACGGTTTTCAATGTATCCTTTTGTATAGTGTACTTGTCTGTTGGCCATCTTCAGAGGTATTATTATCTGCATATTTAGGGATATCTCTAATTTTTTTACCAATTTGAAAGATAGAAAAAAATATGTACTACCCAAATTGATTAGAAATCTGATTTTATGTGTAGAAATTGTACCCAAAATCATAATTACAGAAGCCCTTAGGCAAGAACTAGCCACCATGCAACATAAAGTAGAGTTAGGGCACTTACCTACATCATCTACTTTGTCAATTGTTGCACCTTCCTCAATGATGTTTGTCACCTTCAATTGTGGAGGCTGAAAGATTGCATTTCTTGGGCATTCATAAATTCGATGCCCTTTCTCTTTAGAACATCACCACTAACCTCCAATGCATATTTGTGAAGGTGTAGGAACTTTTCTTTGTACTCATCAACAGACAATCTATGCTTGTCACTCTCGTGTTGTCAAGAATTATAGAACTCCATCTTCTTCTCCACATGGTAGTGTGGAGAATGATAATGTTTTTCTGCTTGCTTTTTAAACTCCTTCCATAGAATTGGAAAAGAACACATCTGAGTTTGCATATAGGACTTCCACCATAGCTTTGTGATGTCATGCAGGTGTAGG
Source organism: Ceratopteris richardii (assembly GCA_020310875.1). Lineage (NCBI taxonomy): Eukaryota > Viridiplantae > Streptophyta > Polypodiopsida > Polypodiales > Pteridaceae > Ceratopteris > Ceratopteris richardii. The sequence goes on from MU260326.1 coordinate 21,903, forward strand.
ATCCCAACCTATGCCTTGGGCTTCTCATTGGATTCTCAAAAATCAAAGAAATCCTCTAGCTCTTCAATCCATGCCTCTATTGATATATTTAGGTAGTGATGTGTGTGAACACTCTAGAACCGCCGGGGCACTTTTTTCCCTCTTTAGGAGGTTTTTTTCCCCCGGCTTGTATATACACCTATTCCCCTAATGGGCTACTTATCTTTGTACATTCTCTAGTAATACATTTTTTGTGTGTTGTGCTCCAAGCTTCTTCTCCTTCCTTGTGTTGTTTGCGTGGTTCCACAGACATCTATCTCCAACAATTGGTATCAGAGCAGATCGTCGCTTCATCTAGGGCACCGCTCCTCCGTTTGCAGTCTCAGAATTGCACAAATTTTGGTGAGCATACTCAAGGTGCCGAAATCGTGATCTGAGCTCGTTTTGGCCTCTGAATGCACTATCGCAATGCTTGTGCAAGCTATTTCGTCTTTTTGTGCCAAAGGTATATACCAATTTCTATTCGCCAATATAAGCGTCTCGAAGTTTGCTACAGGTCTAGCGGAATTTGTCTGAGCAGTTCTGTTCAACTTTTTGAGATACAATCAATTTTCTGCATCAAGGTATTTTAGTCACCGGCCATGGCTGAAAGGAGTGATGTATTCCATATGTTGGTTGTTGAGGATAAGTTGGATGGTACCAACTACCCATTGTGGGCTTATATGATGCAACATGTATCGGTTGCAAAAGGACTGTGGAACATTCTGCAGGGTGTTAAAAACGTCATATCACACCTACAACTGTTACAACTGTAGGCACTGAAGCTGATGTAGTCAAAGATGATGATATTCTGCATATTCTTGTTCGTGCTCCAGTTTCTGCTGCACCTACTGCAGAGCAGATTCGCTGGGATGGCAGAGATGCCCAGGCACATGCATTGATAGCTTTGTCTATCAAACATGCCATTATTCCTCACATTCGCTCTTGTAGAACAGCTAAGGATGCTTGGGATACACTTACCACATTGTACCAAGCTAGGAATGGGGCTCATGTTGGTTACCTTCAAAAACAATTGGAGAGTGAGCAAATGAAGGTGATTCTATGGATAGTTTCCTAATGTAGATCAAAGATTTGAAGGAACAGTTGATTTCTGCTTATGAGGTTATACCAGATAGCTCACTTGTGCAGACCGTTCTGAATGGTCTTCCTGATTCATATCAGAGATTTGCTTCTACTCTTCGTTTGATGATGAAAGGCAATCCGAATGCCTTATCATTTGAGGAGTTAGTCTCTGTTCTGTTCCAGGAAGATCAGTCCAGGCAGAACATGTCCATTATGCGAGTTGCAGATCAAGCTTTCTTGGCTAGTCAAAAGGGCAAAGGAAAATGGAGCTCTTCAACTAGTAAGCAGAAATCTGCTAATTCTGCATATTTGAAGAAGGAAGATAAAGATGAGAAGAAATCAAAAAAGCAGAAATTGTTTTGTAAGTATTGTAAAGGGAATGATCATATCATAAAGAACTGTCCAAAACTGTCTGCTAAAGAGGCAAAGAAGAAAGAGGCTGGAATGGTTGTTGCAGAGGCCTCTACACCAAAAACAGAGTCTGCTAATCTTGTGTAGGAAGAAGAATGGGTGTTTACTACTGTCTGCAGTTTTGACCCATCTTCTCATGAGCAGTGCATGTCTGCAATAGACTCAGATGTTTGGTATTTTGACAATGGGGCAACCAAACATATTACCTCGCATCGCAGTTTCTTCTCTTCACTCGAGCCTACCCCTACAGGGAATACTGTTACATGCACCAACAACTCCTCTTATCCTATTATGGGAGTTGGTAAGATCATTTTGACTACCACTGATAGTAATTCTTTCACTTTGTCAGACGCTTTATTTGTGCCAGGGATCAAGAAGAACCTGTTATCAGTTTCTGCATTAGCCAAGATTGGCTTGGTTGTGAAATTTGTTGATGACAGGTGTACAGTTCATGATCTATCAAATGGCGATGTGATTATTGCTTCTGGCATTTTATGTATGGGCTCTATAAGCTCATAGACTATGAATGATCGGTAAATGATTTGGCATGTGCAGTAAATGATTCTCAGACTATGTCAGATGCAAATCTTTGGCATGCATGCTTTGGTCATCTGAATTTTGCTAGTTTGCTACGCCTGCAGAAATCTGAAATGGTGTCCTCTTTGCCCAAACTTGAGGCACCTGGAAAACATGTTTGTGAAGGCTGTACTTTGGGCAAAATGCAGCATTCATCCTTTCCAAAAGATGGTTCAGTTCGGGCTACTCAGAAATTGCAACTTGTACATAGTGATGTCTGTGGTCCTATGCAGACACCTTCTTTTGGGAATTATCTTTACTTCGTGACTTTCATCGATGATTTTTCCAGGCATGCATGGGTATATCCATTGAAGGCAAAGGCCGAAGTGTTCATGTGCTTCAAACAGTTTTTGGTTTTGGATGAAAATCTGTCAGCATGTAAAATGGGCACCCTCCATTCTGATCGAGGGGGGAAATATATGTCTTCTGATTTTAATGCATTTTTGGCTGAACGTGGGATAAAACACCAGTGTACAATGCCGTATACACTTCAACAGAATGGAGTTGTTGAACGAAAGAACAAGTCACTCATGGCGATGGCGAGGTCTATGGTCAAGAGTCAAGCTTTACCACATAATTTCTGGCTTGAGGTTGTCATGTGTGCAGTATATGTACTTAACAGGTGTCCCACTAAAGCGTTGTAGTCTATCGCTCCATATGAGGCTTGGCATGATCGCAAGCCATCTATTGCTCATCTGCGTGTTTTTGGTTGTTTGGCATATGCATTAGTGCATGAACAACATCGTAGAAAATTGAATGATAAAGCAGTAAAATGTATTTTTGTTGGGTACAATTCTGAAAGTAAAGGCTATTGTCTATATCATCCACAGACTAAACGCATTCTGGTTAGCTGTGATGTTGTTTTTGTGGAACATGCTATTCAGCCATTGCTTTCATGTACTAAGGAGACATCTGTTAGCTCCAAAGACATGTATGATACTTCTACCTCTTTTTATAGGTGGACAGTCTAGTGTTGGCCCTAATGAGGCAACTTCTCAACCTTTGCAGGTTTCATGTGATGATGCAGATCATCCCATTTCTGATGCAGATTTACATGATGCACTAGTTGATGAGAGAGCTGATATTGACCAGGCAAAAACTATGCCAAAATGGTTGGTGCAGACTTTGTGTGACAGCAAATTAGATGCAGCTCTATCATATCATACTCGTTCAGGCTCTCATAGTGCCTCTTTTGCATCAGATTGCTATGCTATGGTTGCATCTAGTCTATGTGATGAGAATGAGCCTGTTTCGTTTGATGAAGCACAAAATTCAAAAAGTTGGATGGTTGTTATGCAATCTGGATATGATGCAATAATGAAGAATGGTACTTGGTCTTTATGTGACTTGCCTCCTGGCAAGAAGGCCATTGGCACTAAGTGGGTATACAAGCTGAAGCATAAACCTGATGGTACAGTTGATAGGTATAAGGCTAGGCTTGTTGCAAAGGGTTATGCGCAGGAAAAAGGCATTGATTTTGATGAGACCTTTGCACCTACATGTCGTATGACTACTCTTCGGAGCATTTGTGCACTTGCAGCCCATCATGGTTGGAATGCACATCAGTTGGACATTAAAACTGCATTTCTGAATGGTGACTTGCATGAAGAAGTGTATGTTTTTCAACCCCATGGCTTTGTGCAGAAAGGGCATGAAAACCAAGTGTGCAGGTTAAAGAAGGCATTATATGGTTTAAAGCAAGCACCACGTGCTTGGTATGAGAAGATACATGCCTATCTGATTGCACATGGTTTTGAGAACAGTCCAACTGAAAGCACCTTATATGTTAAGCATGCTAATGATGTACTTCTGATCATTGTGGTTTATGTTGATGACATGTTTCTCGCTGGTCCTCATGAGATGCATATTGCTGATTTTAAGGCTGATTTACATGCCTCATTTGAGGTGTCTGATTTGGGGCATTTGCATCACTATTTGGGCATTCAGTTTATGCAAGTTGATGGTGGAATGGCTTTGTGTCAAACGAAATATATTGACACATTATTGCAGTGTTTTGGCCTTGAAGACGGTAAGCCTATTGCCACTCCTATGGAGACAGGTTTACGTTTGAGTCTTCATGATGCTGGAGATGCATTTGATGATGTTCTCTATCAGCAGGCTATTGGATGCTTGATTTACTTATGCATTACTTGGCCAAATATTCAGTTTGTTGTCTCACAGATGATCAGGTTTATGCATTGCCCAGGAGTCAAGCATTGGCAGGCGGTTAAGTGCATCTTTCGCTACTTGAGTGGTACTTGGCTACTTGGGTTGTTTTATCCCAAGGGGGGATCACTACCGCCAGATTTGCATGCTTTTTCTGACTTTGATTGGGTTGGTTGCTATGACACTCGTGTGTCCACTAGTGGATTTTGCTTCATGCTTGGTAGCTCGTGTATATCTTGGGTGAGCAAGAAGCAGCCTATTGTGGCCACTCCCAGTTGTGAAGCTGAGTATAGGGCAACTTTTATAGCTACTATTGAGTGTGTGTGGCTCAGATGCCTTATGGCTGATTTGGGCGTTGGTCAGAATTCTGCCACCACCATCTTCACTGACAGTCAGAGCGCATTGGCAGTTGCGAGGAACCCTGTGTTCCATGCTCGCACTAAGCACATTGAGGTGCATTATCACTATGTCAGGGAGAGGTTCTCTACTGGGGAGATCAGCTTGGCAAATGTGCCCACGCAGGAGAACATTGCAGACCTTTTCACGAAGGCTCTGCCCAGGGAGAAGTTTGAAGCTTTCCGCAAAGCTTTGGGCTTACTTCCTTTTGTGGAGTGACTTCCACATAGCTTGGCACTTCCTTATACATGAGTGCCAGCTACTTGTTCACCGCATCACTCACAGGGGGGATTTGTTGATATACTTAGGTAGTGAATGTGTATGAACACTCTAGGACCACTGGGGCACTTTTCTCCCTCTTTAAGAGGTTTTTTCCCCCGGCTTGTATATACGCCTATTGCCCTAATGGGATACTTATCTTTGTACATTCTCTAGTAATACATTTTTTGTGTGTTGTGCTGCAAGCTTCTTCTCCTTCCTTGTGCTGTTCGCGTGCTTCCGCAAACGTCTATCTCCAACAGCCTCTAAATCTTTGCCACTCTTCTTCTCACCATCAAAATCATTTAATTTTTCCTTCTTTAAGACTTGACTGAGGGCTACCAAACTCACCAGCCCCCATATCTTCATAATTGCATTTTTGTCTTCCTCTAGGCACACTATATGTTCTTGCACATTCATCCACTTCATCATTCAGCTCGGTGTGTTTTTTGGTTGCTTCTTGCCTCCTTCCTTGTGTAATTCTCCAAGAAGCTTTTGAATAAGCTCCTCTTGCTCATGAATCTTTTGTATCAAACCTTCCATCATTTCGAAGGACCGATTCCACTCTGATACCACTTGTAGCACTTCCTCAATTATAATCTATTCCCAATAACAAGCTTCTGATCACTCAAGATATTAGAAGAGAGAAAACCAGAACTTATACAAGATAAGAGAAAATTTGACACAAAAGAGTAGACAAGGTATGACCCAAAGAAAGAGAAGTTATCGTATTATAGATTTGAATCAATCGATACAATAGCTTTGGAAAATAGCTTTGTCACAAAGCCTCGACCTCTCAACCACCCTCGAGCTATCATAATCTCCTTCTCACTTGCACTCTCAATCACACTCTCACTCTCACTCTCAATCACAAGGTAATTCTCTAATTTTTGGCCTCCTCCTGGATTACATATTTAATCTTCCTCAAAACAAAGTTGATTGTCCCCCCCAAGGGAGTGCATGATCCACCAAATTTAGAAAAAATTGGCTCTCTCTAATTTGCATGCAAAACTTTCATGAAAGCATGCATTTGTAGTAGTCAAATGCTTTCTTTAGTGGTACCTATCCAAAAGTAGAATAAAAGCAACGAAAGAGATATATCAAAGACATCATGTAAGTGTGCATGATAACACGTATGCATAAAAATCACATATTCAAATAGAAATAGAGAAGCCCACTTTTTTTAAGTCTTGGAAAAATCCACACTTTTTGGGGCACTATAGTTAAAAAATGATGCGAAATTCTGAAATGCTTGTGAGAGACAGAAATGTTCAACTCTTTGATCTACACAATAGTGTTAGACATGTCCTAGGTCCAAATCCACCTCCAAATATCACTTTTGAGCCCTACAAGTTTAGAAATTCTAGAGAGAGAATAAAATCAAGGCATTATCTTACAGTGAACTAAATGCAGAGCCCAAAATGAGGTACTTAAAACATGATTCACAAAATTTTCACGGAGAAACTTTTATTCTCTTATGCATGATATACGTTTCTCTCATACAGCATTTCTCTTAATTATTTCATTTCACATTCAATTTTCAACTAGAAGACATGATGGAGATAATGTTTAGAAAGTGAATATAAAAATTATCATCCCTAAATTTTGCCTATATGCACAAAATGGCCTACTTATTCATTCTAAACACTATCCACACAATATATAATGGAAAAAACAAAATGAATCATTTCACTATCGAAAGGCCTATTAGATCATGTGTAGAGAGTTCAACTCTTAAGCATGTCTTAAGATCCCGAATTTGTGTGTTATTATGGTCAGCCTTCATTGATCGCTTTCATATTCAAATACTGAGTATTCTTTGAAATGATGTTTTTCTTCGGTTTGTAGATTGGTTCTTTGGCATTCTCATCTACTTCTCAAGTAGTGGTGTTGATCAATGGAGAGCAATTAGTAGCTCATCCTTTCAACCCAGATCTGATTCATGCCATGGACTATTCTTCTCCTAGATTTTGTTGGTCTACTAGATGCACCAATGTTCTTGTTGCTTGGCTTGCCTCTTTGGTTGATTTAGTACTACTATATTCATCTTTGGAATCAAAGGGAGATCCACTCACTCTAGCACTTGGTTTTCAACAGTTGAATTCTTCTATACCACAGAGCTTTGGACACATACAACATTGTTTTCTCCAAGATTAGTCCTAGAAGAACTAAGTGCCTGTGAAAGAACTAGATCAATGACCATGCAGCTCTCTAATTCTACTATGAGATGTTGTTCACATACCCAAACCTGAAGAAGTTGACTTCTTAGGTTTAAGTCGATTGCATGATCATAGATCCAGTCTTGACCCTAGATGAGAGACTGAGTGAGGTCTTCATTGTGGCATACTAGCACTTTGATTTTCATATGGACATCTTGAATTGAGATGGGAAGTTGTTCCACCTCACCCATGCAAGGGGTATCTATCTACACCTCCTTATCCTACAAGGTAAGCCTCAATAGGATTCATTGTCCTAGCTCGATCGAAATAAATGTCCTTCTATCAATGATACTAGGAGAGAGTTTCACCTTGGTCTGACTCAGCCATGTGCTATCTATGAGCCTCAGAATAAGAATGATAATTTCCATTCCTATGCTAGTCTATGCCTTGTCTTCTGAACTTCGTCTTTTTTATACCTTTTAAGTCTTATTCCTTGTGTTTCTTAACCATGTTAAGGTGTATTAGCATCTCTTCTCTCAAAGGCTCTAGATAGAGCTTGACTCAATATACATTGATGTAGTTTGACAAGGCATCTCCTTCTAAGGTGGCTAATGGAGGGATCTACTAGTTGATATCCTATTGATAATCATCGGTCCATGGCCACATTTCTCTAGTTTGTGCATGCTGCTTCAATCTGTATACCAAAACTAAATCACCAATTTTCAAGCCGTTATCCTTCATGTGTGTATTAAAATAGGCCTTTTGTCTTTTCTTTGCCATGTATATATATATGGTTGTTGCTCCTCTCAATCTAGTTTCACCTAACCATTCTAAATCAAAGATCTTGGCTAATAGCTTCTAGCATGTCCACTGATGCTCTTGTGCAATAGGTATCAAGAAATCTAACAGAAGCATGGCATTTTGCCCAAAAACCATTTGAAACGGAGTGGCATTGAGTATCATTTTGTAGGAAACTCGATACACCAAAATAGCATGATGAGTTGTTTGATTGTCCCAATCGGAATGCTTGTTATTTATGAGATTTGTGAATACATTTCATAGGAGCTTCTGCTCTCGGCTTGTCCATTTTCCATGGATGATAAGGAGCTGACTTCTTGTGAATGACCATGAAGTCTTGTAAAAGATACTCAATGACCTTGTTCAAGAAGTGCATTCCACGATCACTTACTAGTTCTTTAGGAAACCCATATGTCATGAATATGTTCTCAAATCAAAAATTTAGTTGTTGTTTGTGCATCATTCTTCCTAGTAGCTTTGACTTCTACCCACTTGGTAAGATAATTTGTTGCTACGATGATATATTCAGCATGTGAAATCTTAGTTGGGGGATTAATAAGACCAATAATATCTAGTACCCACTTAGAAAATACATGTCCTTCTATCATGGGTCTCAGTGGCATCTCATTTTTGTGAATTGGATATTGAGTTCTTTGGTATGTGTCACATCTCTTCATATGGGTATATGCATCCAAATGAAGGGTAGGCCACCAAAGACCTAAAATTGATATTGACTTGATCACTCAATCAGGTCCAAAGTGTCCTCCTACAACACCTTGGTGTGTAGTCTCTTTAGGATATTCAAGTATCACTCTCATGTACACACAATCTCAGATATCCATCTCACCCACATTTGTATAGATTATCTCCCATGAATGTATAGTATTGAGCCTCCTGCTCTAGACTCCTTCTTTGAGCTAAAGTCATCCCTTGAGGGAATATTTTTGTCCTCAAAAGGTCAACCAAAGAAGTGATCCAATCTGGTACTAACAACACTTGATACAAAGTTTCACATTCAATAGGTGGTCTATTAATACAAGTTGTACAATTCTTGAATAAACTATAGATTTCTACTTCCATCATTGGCCAATAGACACCTAATCTTATCAGATTCCGTAGGGTTCTATGTTTTGAATTGTGTTTCCCTAGTGCACATACATGTGTTAATTGCAACCACTTATCATGCTCTTCTATTTCCACACAACAAGCTAAGATTCCTTGGTTTATTTGTTTTGTATATACTTCCTACCAGTATACACTATCTTTAGGATCTAAAAATTTTCTCATCCTTTGTCCTTACCACTGGATTCTTAGGTCCAAATATAAGAGTAGGCACAAGCTTTCTAGCCCAATTAGGAACTAGTTCCAAGTTGAACAAGTAAGCATCAAGAAGTTCATCTTACACTCCTTATAATGGTTCTCCTCAGGTAAGCCTAGAAAGGTGATCCACCCTGAGGTGAGTCTTACCATTCCTTATGACTACTTCAAAATCATATTTCATCAGTAAGAGAAACCATCTTACTAATTTGCCTGTATTGCAAGGTTTGTTCAGTAGGTAGAATAATGTCTTATGGTTTGTGAAGAATTAAAACTTATTTGCAAGCAAATAGTGTCTAAACTTCTTAACCACATATACCATGCCTAATCCTTCTCTATCCATGGTCTTATCATTTCCTTCTGCTTCATTCAACTGCCTACTTGCATATGCAATGGGAAGATCAATATTTCCTTCACTCGTTAGTTGTGCTAGCACACATCCAATAGAAAAATTGGAAGCATACATGTGAACTTGAAATGGATTATTCCAATCTAGTGTTGTCAAAATAGGGGTTGAGCACAATCATCTTTTCAACTCAATGAAAGATGCCTCACATTCTTCACTCCACTCAAAGTTAGCCATGAGGTTGTACAAAGGCTTTGCAATGCTAGCATACGTGTAGATTGCATTGCCTGACCATGAAAACACACTTTTTTGGGTTCAAGCATACTTGATATTCATGATGTTTGTCGAAGATTTGTGTAAGTTCTTGGGTATGTGCAATAGAACGAAGGATTACGACCACCACATGCTAGAGAGATGACTCTCCTCCCAACCTTATGCCTGTATATATAGCTGCTTGAACTAATGAGGACCACAAATGTAACTAGAGTCCACAAGTGCATGTGCAATCTCCTCCACTCCTTTCATATCCACCACTAGAGTCTATTAGTGGCTGGAGTGATCTCGACCACTACTTTAGTACCTTCCACTAGAGTCCACTAGTGGTTGTTGTACTCACCTCTTGAGTTAAGTCCACTGGACTCAAGTTAACTCACGTTAACTTGAGTTAGAAGGCTCTAGAGCTCTTTGGGCAAAACTCTCTCCCCATGCTCCCCATGGGAGTTGAACCCAAGACCTCCTCCTTCACAACCATGAGACTTAACCACTAGGCTAAGTGGATTACTTGAATATGAGAGCACATGACTTATGCTTGAGTCTACTCTTGAGATCTTTGGTCCTACAGACGAGTGACCAAACGGTATCCGATTTCAGATCTGTCTGAAGCCATCGGATCCCTAGATCATAGACTTACTTTATTACATTCTTCCCCCCTTGGGAAAGATTTTCGTCCTCGAAAATAAAGCTATATATATAACTGTAGGCAACCCCCGAGCCTCATGTTCTAAAACTGGAAGAACATGGTCATGTTCTAGAACTGGAAGAACATGTCTCATCTCTGTGGTGGCATCCTTGCCCAAATGATTCAAAACACTATCTGGTTTCGTACTTTGATGAACGGGACAAAGTACAAACTAGTGAAGAATAATGAGGGTGGATCTAATGACATCCCTGGCTAATTCACAGTTTCTGGATGTGCGATCTAGGCACAAACATGTGAACTAGGTGGATTCAAATTACTAGTCCATTTCTAGGCATAACTGGTGCATGGGCTTAGTAATGAAGGTTGGATTCTTATCCCTTGCAAGACTTTGAGAATTCTTGATTCACTTGAATTTGTTTTGAAGAACTTGGAGTTTGGTTGTCTCAAACATCTAACTTGGATGTTTGTACAATGGTTAACTCTAATCCAACAGTTACTTAATTTTTTCACCTGACTAGAGGACTACTTTGTCCAAATGGGTTACAAAATCCTATTGTAGGAGAAAGTTTATAGGAGAAAGTTTACCATTTCTGTTGAGTCAACCATACTAACTTGATCAATTCAAATTCAAAATGAAAATTTTCCAACTTAGGACACTTTTCTCAAAAGACTTTAACTGAAAGTTCTTGGGAATTGTCAATCTGAGGAGCAATTCCTAACTTCCCTATTCTAGAGTATACTGGACTCTAGGAAATCTTTTATGCTATAACTTGAAGCAAACTCAAATGAATAAGTCCACTTAGACTTATCATCTTTTGAAGATTGAAAAGGTTCTTGTACATAACATCTATCTAGGATGTTCAAGTTAGTTATTTTATTCTAACCGGCTAACCCTGGTCTTTTGCAAAAGGGATCAGATACCATATCTGAGCCAATTCCAAAAGATTTGGAAAGCGGAAGGAAATAACTAAGACTCTGTACAACCAATTCAAACTTTGAATATACGTAAATTTGTTATGAGTAAAAGTCTAGATGACCCAAGACTTTAACTTTTCAAAGATTTGTTTCAACATATTGAAGCGTTTTCTTTATCTTTAAGAGAAATAAACTGGATTCTCAAAAAGATTCAAAGCAACTCGAAAACATCATCCAACCACAAGATACTCGTGTGGAAAACAACATCAGTGTGTCAATCCATTGAGGTTCTGTCGATGAGTTTAGTATTCAAATAATGCTTCACTTGAGACTAAGTTCATGTCATATTCAGTCTTTTTGACTCCTTACTGAGAATGCAGTTCTTGTGCATTTCTTTGAGTCAAAAGAGTGAATTTATCAAGTTATACTAGAAAAACTTGGTGCTTGACTTAGTCAATCAAATCCTTGGTTGAAAAGATCAACTCCAAGTCAAAGTTCAACTTTTCCAGAAATTTATCAAATATTTATGATTGACAACACTTAAGCTTGAAGTGTTCGAAGAAGATCTTGGAAGTTCCTTACTTCATATCTTCAATTTCCTTGATCTTGAAGTCATCTTGAAGTATCGTAAGATACTACTTTCATTCTTTACGAATTAAACTTTCCTTGAAGTCTTAATTCCCTTGAGGATGAAACCTAACTTCAAAAATCCAAACTAGGACTAAAAGATAATTATCATCCCACGGTCCGATGTCCCATACCATCTTTCCTACATCAATCTGAGTATAAAATCTGGTGTCCCATACCACCCTATTTTATATTCACATTAATGTGTGGGTGATTCTTATCCTAAATTCTAAACATCTCTTGATAGAGTATCTTCTAGCTTTAATTCTTGACAAGAATTTTGCAATTTCAGGTACTATCTCTATCTTGATATTCTAGGTTTTAATCCTCTGACATGATCGTTTCACGATCTTGTGCTTATCCTTGGGAACTTGAAAAACCTTTAATAGAATATCTCCAATCCTTTTTACTAGGGTTTTCAAATGAAAAAACCAATCAGAATTCCAAGTTCTTGAATTTCTCAAATTCAAGTTCAATTGGTTATTCTTGACCAATTTTGTAGCGACAAGAGCTTTTGACTTCTTGTCTTTAGATTCCTTTGTTTACTGTTGCTTTAGGTACCTACCCCGGGGACTTTATTTAGGAATCTCTTTACTGCTTAAGTCTTAAGCATCCGCTCATGCTTTCTGGATTTGTACCAAAATCCCTTTAAGGATAGGTAAACACTTATGTTTTACCTTCCACAGACTTAATTACCATTTTCACGGTTGCAGACTACATTCTTGGAATTTCTTTACTCTGTTCAGACTTGGAACAACTTACTCTTTTTCACAGTTTTCCATCGAATAAATGGAACCTGAGTGAATAATTCCCAAAAGGAATTTTATTGCCAATACTTGGGCAATCTACAAAGTAGTTCTAATCGCACATTACTTGGACAATCATGGCCAAGATTGATCAAGTCTGGTTGATCTTGCGATAAAAATAAAGACTTTAGTCTTTATCTTTAAGATCTCTTAAACTATCTTTAAGCTGCTTTGCTTACCTGCAGGATTTTTAGAGATCTTTCTCAAGTCCAAGCATACACTTATGCCTCTCAGATTCCAAAGCTAAGAATCTTTGATATACCTTTGGGTTATATCACTATTTGGAGTTAATTAACCAATACTGATGGTTTGGGAATTGCTAAGGAACTACTTATAGACTAAAGAGTATGAAGAATTTCATTCTCAATACTTGAAAGAATGCCATTCTTCAAAGACTTGAGATTCCTTCTAAGGAATCAAATAACTTGAGCAAATGATTCATCTTGGAATCTTTTGCAATGTTAAAAGAACATTTGAAAGAAATTCTTTCAAATAATATCCAAAAAATTTACTGATTCAGTTGTATTCATTTCCTGAGTATCAAACTAGAGACTAAATATCACCTTTTGGATATGGTTTCCCATGTCACTATAAAAGTTTAAGTTGAACTTTCATTTATGTGATATCGACTTCTATTCTTGAGTTTGATACAAAACTCATTATTATTGGTCAATCTTCAGATGTTACTAGAGTCCTTTAAACATATTTCACCAATCAAAATTATGTTTAAAGTCCAAGCATCTATTGATGATTGATCCAATAGTAATGTTACTGTGAACACAACTTTGAACTTTATAACTTGTTTAGGAGAAGTCCATGGATTGAAAATCCATTTCTTGGAACTTTCTATTCCTAAATGAAAAGTTCACACTTGCTTCAAGTCCTTAGGGACTTATATTAGTTTCCTAAAGATTGCTTAGCTAGTTGCATCATTTACTAGAGATGCAACTATAGAACCTAACATCCTTTTATTGACGTCAAGGATCAATTGATGTTGAGGTTTAACCTTTGATTTCCATCACCCCTTGGGATGAAATCAAATGAAAATTTATAAAAGATTGGTAGCTTTATATCTTGGCAAAACATTTATATCCTAAAGAGGTTTTGCCTGCATCATTCCTTGGACCTATCATATAATATGAATTTATGTGTATTTTGGGAAGAGTTCATGAATCAATTAAGATCCTCTACTTGGAACATCTACCTTCCCAAAAATAAATTCATCTTAAACATGGTAGGAGAATGATCTCACATGAAATAGAAGGCTTGACTATTTCATATCTCAATTCCAAAAAGTTACTTACCGAGGTTTCGTCATGAGATACAAATCTTGAAACCACAAAGAAACTTCTTTAAACTTTCGAAATCTTCTAAATAGAAGAGTACTCAAGGAACTTGGAAATATAGTTGACGTTTTCATCCAACCTTGGGATGCTTGAGAAGTTACATAAAATGTAGAACTAATCAACTAAAGCTTATCAGTATGACTTTCTAAGTACATCCAGGACTTAGAGTCATCATACATCATAAAAGAGTTTGCAAGGAATTAAATTTTCTTGGTTATCAAGAAAATTTATTACTTAACTTTCTCCTAGTGCTTACTTATACCTAGCAAGACATCTATCATACTTAAATTATCATTAAGTATTTGTCTTTGATAGCGGAGTATCGACTTGGGAAGAAATCGACTAATTACTTGAGTTGTAAACTAGAACTAGTATGTCTTTGCAACTAACTAGTCCTTGGTCTTCCCTAATGTCAAATTGTGAGCTTTATAAAGTAAGCTAAATACTAAGAGAGTACATTCTCATATCTACTTGCAAACAGCATTCCATTCTATCATGCAAATGCATGTATCTACATGCAAAAGCATATGCTCACATGCGTATGCATGCATGTTCTTTGCATGCCCAAAAAATAATACAACAATCATGCATGAGCTTGATGCATGATTTTTTCTTGTACTAAGAATGTATATCATGCAATCCTAATGCATGTATATCCTTTCCTTTGTCCTAATGCACTATGATATAAAAACATACCCTTGAGGTGCAATAGAAAACTTACTCAATGGAAAGGAAATATGTATTTAAACTACCAAAATACATTCTTTGATGCACAAGGATCTTTTTGAAATCAAGTCTTTCCTTAATGCAAACTAATGCTTGGAATGAGAAATGGATTAATTCATTATTCTAATCTAGACTTAATCAATTGAAATCTTGGCTCTGATACCAATGCAATAGAACGAAGGATTACGACCACCACATGCTAGAGAGATGACTCTCCTCCCAACCTTATGCCTGTATATATAGCTGCTTGAACTAATGAGGACCACAAATGTAACTAGAGTCCACAAGTGCATGTGCAATCTCCTCCACTCCTTTCATATCCACCACTAGAGTCTATTAGTGGCTGGAGTGATCTCGACCACTACTTTAGTACCTTCCACTAGAGTCCACTAGTGGTTGTTGTACTCACCTCTTGAGTTAAGTCCACTGGACTCAAGTTAACTCACGTTAACTTGAGTTAGAAGGCTCTAGAGCTCTTTGGGCAAAACTCTCTCCCCATGCTCCCCATGGGAGTTGAACCCAAGACCTCCTCCTTCACAACCATGAGACTTAACCACTAGGCTAAGTGGATTACTTGAATATGAGAGCACATGACTTATGCTTGAGTCTACTCTTGAGATCTTTGGTCCTACAGACGAGTGACCAAACGGTATCCAATTTCAGATCTGTCTGAAGCCATCGGATCCCTAGATCATAGACTTACTTTATTACAGTATGCATTTGTCTTGTGTGGGAATTTGATAGGGTTGTTGGTAGTTTTTCCTAACCACCTATTTATTATATGAACAATCTTGTGCAATGTGATTTGTGTCTTTTCTCTCAATGGTGCAATACTAGGCATTTAGGTTCCCTAAATTCATACTCAGCAAGTAACATACGTTGGCCATGTAGTCTCCTCCATAAGTGTAGCAAAGCTTCAATAAGACCACTCTAGGGGATTTTCTGCTAGGCACTACCAATTTTTGAGCCGCTTGTTTTGCTAACTCATCTATTGAGGTTGAAGGTTTGGAGGTGTAGCTAGTATAACTATCTAAATCCTTATAAAGTTTAGAAAGTTCTAGCTCATCACCTAAACTATCCTCAATATTGATGCACATTCTTACACATTGCTCTATGTTTTGAGGCTCCTTCATATAGACATATGATTGTAGCTTTGCACTCAATAAGCCATCTAAGAACAGGGAAACTTGCGTAGCTTGAGTAGGTAGCTTTGGGATTGGAAATCTTTCAATATATTGTCTAAATTTATGTCTTGCTAATCTCACACTTTACTGTGGTGTCTACTTGAAGCTATGAATCAATGAGAATGTATTATGTGTGATGCCACTCTTGGAGAACTCTGTGATGAATGCCTCTAGCAACTGGTTGATATCTTTGAATTGACCTTGATGTGAGGGTTGAAACCATGTTGATGTTGTGTTCTTTAAAGTTAATCCAAAAGCATTGTATTGAGTGAACTCCTTGATCTATTCAGCTCTTAACACTTGCTCGAATTCAATGACATGATTATATGGGTCTCTTATACCATCAAAGTAATTCTTCATTGACTTCACTAGCTGAGTAGGTCTCAAAATTCTAGGATGTTCTTTTGGTCTAGGTAGAGGGAATTCTTACATGCCTCTGTGGTGGCTATGTCTTATAGGTCTTTCTTGTTTTGCTCTCTCAGTGTCTAAGCTTGATCGTTCTCTTCTTAAAGGATTTGCAAAACTTAACTTTGGCCGCTCTTAGGATCTCTCATTTTGATTTCCTAGGACATAGAAGGATCCAACTCCTTGTTGACCATGGAAATCAATAGACTTGGGTGGAGGGAAAATTGGTTCACTTTCCACGTGTATGCATATCTACTATGTTCTGTAACTACAAACATCCTTTCAAAAGTGTTATCCAAGTAGATAACCTTCCTTGGAACATCACGATCCTTAAATTTGTATATGATCACTCTATCTACTTCACTAGGCTTGTCTAGCTTGAATCTCCAAAATGCGTCATCTCTCTCTCTCTCTCTATTCATGAAGAGTTCTATACCTTTATTTTTTGGGGGAATCCATTCCAGTGTGATTATTCGTGATAGGGTTGACTTACCTCTAAGTGTTCTAGGCTCTCTTCTTGGGTTTTCTTGATCCAAATCTCTTATTTCCAACTCATGGATGATTGTTCCAAACTCATATGTCCTATGAGGTAATTTGGTTACCACATACATGATTGTTTTCTTATCTATATAGTATCCCACTTTGAACTTGACCACAAAGTGCTCAATTCCAAAGGGTTGATCTGGTTTCTAAGTTGGAGAACTGATTGCCTCAAACCATCCTCATAGATGCGAGTACCTAAAGTGGTTGGTTCAAATATATTCTAGCTGAGTCTTGTAGGGACCTTATGGGGTTTGTAAATATGCTAGCCATGAACTTTGTGTAGGTCTCTCCATGCTAAAAGACATTTTTGAATCACTTGTCTCTGAGCTCAACATGTAAGGATAGTCACCCAATTGTTGATCCCATGTCCTAACATATAGTTGACACTATCCTTAGAGGATCTGATGCTTTGTTTATGTTCTCTTCCTAGACGTGTACCTAAATTAAGGTTCATATGACCCAATGAATTGCCCAATATCCAAGTACAACCACATTGCAATTCATTATTTTTCACAATTGTTTTTTCCACAATGTTTTTTCCACATTGCAATCAAATTGTGGAAAATTGCGATCAAATTATGTTTTTTCCCTTATTATTTTCCACAATTGTTCTCTATCTAATCTTGAACTTGAGAAATTAAGGTTTCTTGAACTTGATTCATGCTTATCATAGCTCTAATTAATCAATACACCTAGTTTCATTTAGCCTATGCTAAAATTTGACTAATAGGGTTGAGAGATTTTCCAATCTCAAGTCACATGCTCTTGAAGTAGCTTCGATGCCCAAGATGCTTGATCCCAATCTTGCTCTACACTGATACCTTGGTTGGCCACACAGATACCTCCAAGTTCCTATAAAAATCCCAAAACTTAGGGTCAAATTGACCAAAATTTGACAAAAATAAAAGTGCCAAATTTTCTATCTATCATGATAGATAGTGTCTATCACGGATGGTTGTCTTTTGCGATAGAAAATATCTATCATGCACGGTGGTCTCTTGTGATAGATGGGTCTATCACAATAGATGTGTCAGTTGTGATAGATGGGTCTATCACAATAGATGATATCCATCATCTATCTTCTGTCATCTATCATGGTCTTTGTCTATCACGATAGATAGGTCTATCATGACAGATGGCCTCTATCATGGGGTCTTTTCTATCACGATAGATGGCTTTATCATGATAGATGGTATCCATCGTCTACCATCTATCATGGAATTTAGTTTATCGTGATGGACATGTTGATTCTGATAGATGGCCTCTATCGTGGGGATTTGTCTATCGTGACACACAAGGTAAGAAAAAGAGTACAATAATGTAATCTTTCCTTCAAGAGCTCTCCGTAAAAAGTTCATAAAAAACTCAACCTTTAAAATTGGGCTCTATAGCCCCTTTTATAGTTTTTGACTAGCTTCCGAAGTAATTCAGATCTAGGTTGGCCTAGTTAAACATTAAGTTCCTAAGATAATTTGGAGGCTCACACGAGATCTAAAAATCATGAAAATTAATACATGGGTTCTTCTAATACTCCTTAAGTGCAAGGAATACTTGGCTTGAACAAAATGGAGTTGAAATTGTAAAAATGAGTATCTACAATAAGATGTAGTGATGAAAATCACTGTTGGTTAGATGATTGATTTGAAAAAAGTGGCTAGGCCTATTCATTTCCTGATCTCCCTTGACTACCTTGTGTGCTTAATCTAGTGCATGAGCTTTGTTGCTCTTGCTATCCTTCTTGCTCTGGGCTTCCTTCTTGAATGATTCCTCCTTGACTACTAACATAAGGAAGTGCGTATTATTGCTTGGAAGGGTTGCCTTAATTGATCTTTGATCACCTTCTACTTGGTCATTCAATGATCATATTAGATAAAGGCTTGAGTACCCCATCATTTATTGGTGGCATGGACTTGATTATTTTTTGGTGGACTTCTTCATCGGCTCATTCCCATCACAAAGATTAGAGCTAGCCATTGCTTAGCAATTTGATGCAAAGGAAGCAATATGAGAGCCCAAACAAGTACGATATGACAAAGGTGCATGCAATTTGCTATCTCTCAAAGTATGCACTAGCCATTTAGGCATAGTTTTATCCTCTTTGATGTCAGCCCTCTCATCAACAAGTGCATCATGTAAATCTACATAAGAAATGGAATGATCTACATCATCATGTGGAACCTGTAAAGGCTGAGAAATTGCCTCATTTGTACTAGCACTTGACTATCCACTCGTAAAAAGAGGCACCAAATTATCATACACATCCATGGAGCTAACAGATGTCTCCTTGGTACATGAAAGTAATGGTTTAATTGCATCTTTCACAAAAAAAACATCACGGCTAATTAAAATGCATTTTGTTTGTGGATAACACAAACATTAGCCTTTTCTTTTTGAATTGTACCCAACAAAAATACATTTTACTACTTTATCATCCAATTTCTTGCATTGTTGTTCAGGCACTAAAGCATATGCAAGATAATCAAAGACACACAAATGAGCAACAGGTGGCATGCAACCATGCCAAGCCTCATATGGAGTGATAAATCATAGTGATTTGATGGGACACTTGTTAAGTACATATGTTGCACACATAACAGTTGTAAGCCAAAAGCTATGTGGTAAAGCTTGACATTTGACCATACACCTTGCCATCTCCATGAGAGAGATGTTCTTTCTTTCAACAACTTCATTTTTTTGAGGTTTATATGACACTGTTCACTGATGTTTTATCCCACACTCATCTAGAAAATCTCCACTACTTCTTTTGGGTCAAGCACCTCTGGCGGTGATGGTGGCCACTCTTATTGCAATAGCTTGGTTTGCAAATTCTCGATTCACTTGTGTAAGGCTTCAACCTCTTGTGGCATTGCACCAAATTGAAATACCCTCTAGAATTTGTGTGCTTGTACAGGGTTCTTGATTGTGTAATTGGTTGATCTCCTCTTGCAGCTAATTATACGAGTCAAGAAAGTTGTCATGTTCTTCCAGGAGTATATGAATAATCTCTGATGGAACTTCTTGGACTCTGGAGGGATTGATTTATGCATCAGGGGTACTTTCAATTGGTGCCTCTAGATTGTCTTGTTTCTATTGCTAGAGATGCTTGTTTTCCTCCAGAATAGCTGCCATGTGTCTTCTTAAGAGATCCATGTTTTGTTACAGCCTGGCATTCCTCTCCATCTATGCATGCAAGTGAATCTCCATTTCTTTGTGTGCTTCTTGATCTATCATCTAAAGTTTATGGTCAAGTGCAAAATTGGCCTTTGTAAAGTGGTGTATTGTTCATGTAAGGTTTTGTTGTTCTCTTCCAGTGTTGTCACTCATTCCTATGGTCAAGTGGACTCTACAATGAGTGCTTCATTTCTCTCTTCCAAGCACTGAACATGGTGTTAAAAGTAGTATTTACATGCATAAATGTGGTTTGTACATGTGGAAATGCAAGGGAATAGGAAATAGGAAGGGAAATAGTGTATGTCGTGTATAATGATGTTGTTAGTGGTGATGATGTGGGTGGAGGAGGGAGGGAAGAAGGTGGAAGTTTGGGGGGTGGGGGAGGTACAATGGGTGGTGATATGTCCATGGGATTGGACATGGAAGTGTGTGATCGTTCTACCCTAAATACAGGTATGGTAGGTGTATTGTTGGCGGTGTTAGTAAAAATGGAAGAAGATACAAACGAAGAAGGACCATTGGAAATCTAGGTTTGCCCCAAGGTATTTGGTGGGGGTGGTTAGAATATGGTGTCAAAGAAGGATGCCCAAGTTGTCATTGTGGTGGACCGCATAGTGGGGGTTGGAATGTGGAAGGAAATAAGGATGAATAGGTGGTCAAGGGAAAAAAGGGATGGGTGGGTTGCATCATCGGGATTCTCAACAAGGTGGCAGTTGGAGCAGGGTAACTATGGACAAGGTGTTTTAGTGGGTGGCCACAGGCGATTTCAAGGGTGTTGAGGAGGTAGCATACAATGGATTAATCATGGAGGAGAATAACTCGAGATGGGAAACAGGGGCATGGAAAATAAAAGAGGGTGTTGAGATTGTTACTTCAGTGATATCTATAAGGCTTTCTAAGTGGGGGAGTGAATGGGGTGGGGTTTGGAAGAGGGATTCCTCCAATTGGATGATTTTAATTGTCATGGTTGTAGTTTGGGTTTCTTGGGTTCTGGGAGGCGATGGAGGGTGTGGAGGGTGTGGAGGTGAAATCAGTGAGGTTACAAAAGTTTCCACTGTGAGATCAATAGTAGCAATTGATTTTGCCTCCTGAGTTATAGCAGCCTCCAATTGTGAGAGAGGTATTTGAATATTCTTTCCTTGTCTTGGACTAGTTTTGATTCATCATTTGTCATATTGAGGGCAAGGTCTCTACAGCATAGTATTGATCACTTCAATAATTCCATAAGTCTCGGCTAATAGGTTGAGGGACTCAATGAATTGTGGATTGACCCCCTTCTTCCTCCAATATCTAACTCATTAATAATTGGCTGGCATGGAATGATAGTCATCCTCTTGCTTGTACTCTCATTATGGTGTCATGTAATCTATGGAGCTGCACAATATATGCAAGGGATCCTTCCTCTTCTTCATCTTCGTCTTCTTTATCAACACCTTCTTCTTCTTGATCTCATTGTTCTCTATGGTGTTTCTCTTCCTCTTGTTGGGTTGATGGCCACCAAGTGGCCCTTTGTCTTTTGAACCAATATCTACATCCTTGAGAAGCTGTTCAAAGTCTACATTGTCCAAGTCCTTGAGACGAATCGATCCAGGAAACTCCAAGTCTATTGGGATAGGTGAAACCATCAGTTGAGTTCTATATCTGCTTCTTGGCAATCTAAGGGTGAAAGGGCATAGTATACATTCCCCAGCTGATGAGATGTCAAGGGTCATAGTAGCTCCGTTGTACAAATGGGATAGATCCTCTCATTCTCTTGGATGGGGGTGTTGAGGCTTTTTTGCTCTTGAACTATTGGACTCTATTCCAAGATATTGCTCTCTGAATGGGGATATTGTAAACCAAACATCTATAGATAATATGATTGAGAGCACAAAAGCCATTCAAAATTTTTTTGTGCGGCCATCTTTGATTAGTAGCATGGATTTGGTCGATAATCAAGATCAGGAGGTTGATGGTCATATTATTAGTCTCCGTCAAGTATAGACTAAACCAAACCCATTTATGCAACTACATAAACCTATCTTGCCTTGGAAAGGAAAAATGCTACATACAAATTTTGAGATGAACTCCAATGTTCAGGGTCATAGCTACCATGTCCTTGAGATTAGTAAGGTTCTTGTTCTTCATGCTCTCTAGAACTAGCATTTCCTTCTTTATGGGAATATGCATGCCCTTCATGTCCACGACGTCCTTAACTAAGCTCAGGGTAGGCCTTAACTTTTTCAATTCATCACCATGCATTAGAGAGGGGATGAAAAAGGTACTAGGTACCTTTTTGTCATTGTTAGGCTATAGGGTGTTAATGAGGTAACAACATTGCATGAATTTGGGTTTAGGTAGTTGCATGCCAAAATATTCTGCCAAGCCTGCCTTGTGCTAGATGGGTTATATTTCTTTGATATTTTGTAACTTCTCAAATTCTCCCATAAAAAATTGATACTTCCCCCAAACATTGTTAAATTGACACTCTACTTCCAGCCATCTCATTGAATCAATGGGAATGAGTACTGAATTTCATCACGTTTCCATAGGAGGGTCCTGAATGGGAATGATCTATAGATGTACTAGTGCCTCTATTACTACTTCTAGTGTTTTTGCCGTGTTGCAAATTGCTATAGAAATGACAAGTGCAGATGGAATGAGTCAAACTTATGAGTGATAAGCTGGACAAGAACAACCTCCATGTTTAGAGATTTAGAATGACAAATTTCCTAATGGGAAAAGGCTATTGGAAGTACATCGAAGGAGAGAACAAAAATGCTCCGCAATTACAGAGAGGAATTGGACTACGAATCAATTAAGAGCATATGAAGAATGGAATCAAGAAGCATGAAAGGTAATGTATTGGCTATCTGTTAGCATACAGGATAGCATGATTGGGCACATATAGGATTCCAAGACTCTGAAAGAGGCTTGGAACAGTTTGGTCACATTATATGAGACCAATACAGAGGCATGAAAATTGCAACTCAACACTGGAGAAAAAAGACATGTCGGTAAGTGACTACACCCTAGAAATCAAAAGCATATGTGAGTCACTTGCATTGTGTGAATGTAGATGATGATGATGATAAGGTGGAAGTGTGCCTTCATGGTTTAGGAACTACATATAAGCGGTTCAAAACTTCTATTCCGACTATAAAAAAAGAAATATTCCAAATTTTTTTTATCTAGTGTCCATGTTGTTTATTGAAGAAAATCTTGGATAATAGAATGCATCAAACCATCCTCATAGATGCCAACACCTAAGTGGTTCGTTTAGATGTACTCTAGTTGAGTCTTATAGGGAATTTCAAGGGTTTGTAAGTATGCTAACCCTAAACTACCTATAGGACTCTCCATGTTAAATGACATTTTTTAATCACTCATTTTTTAGCTCAACTCGTATAGATAATCATTGAGTCATTGAGCCCACAACCTAGCCGTGTGATTGACACTAGCTTCAAATGATCTGACATTTTGTTTATCTCTTCCTAGGTATCTACATGATCTAAGGTTCATATGCTTTGATGGTTTACCCAATACCCATGTACAACTATATTGCAATGTCCTTTTGTAATAATCACTTGTTCCTTTTAATTCCTTTTAATGTATTTTATTGTCTTTCAATGTGCCATCAAAAATACTTGAATATTTCCATTCTTTGATGCATATTTGATTAGATTACATTAGAATCTTTCCACTTATGATTTTCCTTGATTTAGCTTAATCTATCCTTGAACATGAGAGCTTAAAGTCTCTTGAACTTGACAATGCTTATTGTAGCCCTAATCAATCAAATTCACTAATCCTACTTAGCCTAAGCTAGGAAGAATATTGAGGAGTTTGAAAGTTCTTCTAACCTTGAGATTGATGCCCTCAATGATGCTCAATTACCTAGGACGTGCACTCCCAAGCTTTGTCTTGCATGGTTATGCCTTCCAAAGAGCTCCAACTCTCTACAAAAACCCTAAAAAATTATGCCAAAATTGACACATAAATCACACTGGACAAGATCAGTCTCTCTCTCTCTCACAAGTGAAATGATGGAAATGAAGCGGAGGTGGGAATATGATCAAGAAGGTGAAAATTTTGCGATGATGGAGAAGGAGGTATGGGGTGAGTAGGGCGAGTAGAGATGATGATGAAGAAAGTAATAAGTAAAGAAAACAGAAAATAACCTATGATTCCAACACCAAACTCTACATCTTACCATCATATACTCTTCCTTGAAGCTCACTCACTGGCAATGGTGCCAAATTTGGTGTCACTCTAACACAATGGTGAGGATCAATGTGAGGAGATATAGCTCATAATTGTCAATCCATAGAGACGTGAGGGTGGTATGATGACCATGAGCAAGTGTAATGCATAAGTACATGAGTGAGAAGCACACTAACATGCACACACATACACACATGCATAAAGGCAAGAGAAAGAGTGAGAACAATGGAATCATATATTGCACTACTTTCAAGATACAAATTACGCTCTTAAAAATGAATTCCCAAAAATCCTCCATCTAGAATGAGCTCTCTAGCTCTTTTTATAGTTTCTAGACTAGTTTTGGCTTAGTTCAGACCTAGTGTCTAGCCTAGTTAAAAAATAGATTCCTAGGATATTTTGGAGGCTCAAATGAGTTCTAAAAAATATGAAAACTATTATAGTTGTTCTTGTAATACTCCTCAAGCTTGAGGACTCATCAACTTGAACAAAATGGAGTCTAAATTACCAAAAATGAGTATTTAAAATGAGGGTAGTGATGAAAATTATTGTTTTGAATACGTGATGGATTGTGAAAAAATATGGTTAGGCCTATTTTTTGCCTGATCGGCATTGATTACTCTGCCTGCTTGGTCCTCCTTGTTCATCCCTCTAGCTCTCATGTCTTTGACTTCCTTGTCTCATACTCCCTTGGTGGCTTAGTCCTCCTTGTTCGCTAACAATGCTCCAAGAGGCCCTTGTATTGCTCAAAATAAGATTAGAAAGCTCATAAGAGGTATAGAGTCCACAAGCTAACCTTTACAAAGCTAACCTTTACAAATGAGAGCTCTTTCACTTTTATGGACTTTCTAATAGATCTATCTGCAATGTAGTGTCTGGCTTATTTTTAAAAATAATGTCCAAAAGCTATTTCAAGGTCAAAACAATGTAGAAAATTATGAAATCCAGTGTGGCTATTCTACTTATGCCCATGAAGCTTGAGTAGTACTCTAATTTTACATCGTGAGCCTTATTACAATGAGAATAGGAATTTATGCCAAAAATAAGCATTTTTACATGTATTTTGGATAAAAAATGGGAAAAATATAATCTCAGGAGGGATTTGAGCGGGATTTTAGCCACTTTCTGAGCTTCCTCCAACACTCCCCCCTCCTTGCTTTATATCATCCTTGACATGCATCTTTGTGGCATCTTGGATGAGCATGGGCATTGGCCCACATACATGAAGTGTTGAAAATTGCTATCATAGTACAGTATTGGCACATGCAAAACCTCTTAAATAGGTAGATCATAGATTTTTGGAAAATATTTTTGGATTTTTTTTAATATCTTTTATTTGTACCCATGAAAAGACAAATAAATGGTGTGCTAAAAGAAAATAAAGGATTTCAAACTAAGGGCATGTGAGAGTGATTTGTGACCCTTTAGAAAAAAATAAAAGATTGATGGAAGAAATTAAAAAAAAAAGCCTAATCAAAATTGAAGGGTTGTGCATGTTGTGATAAGTAAAAAGAAAACAAAGCTACTTCCATGACTTAAAAAAGAAAAGAAAAATAATTATTAAAAGTGAATTGTGGATGTAGTCATAGGGGGATTACTTAGTGCATTGCATGGGTATCAATCAATTGTGGTTGATGCACAACCTTGTAGATTGGCATGCAACTTTAGATGCACTTATTGAAAAAATATGTGAAAGATAGAGGTCCTGAGTGGTGTGCCCAAGGGTTATCTGATGAAGATTATCCATAATCTATGAGGATGGTTTTTTTAAGGCACCCGTAAGACGTTTAGTTCATAAAATTGAAAAGATTTAACTTGTTGATGATGATGCTTACATGGTTCCCCCTTCTTGAGGTTTTTCCTAGGTTGGAAGGTGGAGACTGTGAGAGTTGATTGCTTGTTTGGTGGTCCTTGACCATCTTTATGGGATGTATAAGTAGGTCCATCACACTAGTCCAAATAGGTTCTTGAAGCCATCATAAGGTTTTTCAAGGTAAAGAGACCTAGCTTAAGCACAATCTATTGTCCACATCCTTGAGATCTATCATAAGAAGATAACACCAAAATAGGTAGTTGATTGAGCACTCTATGAAATTTCTTCCTATTCGATCTCTTCTTTCCTAACTGTGTCTTCCAAACTATTGTTGATTAAGAAGACATAGCCTACTATGTCTTCTTGAACATAGTACGCTATTGGTGGAAAGCTTCAATAATCCCCTACTTGAAGACATTGTACTTCTAGTATCCATTGTGGTCCTCCTTTGTGGCTTTGTCTACTTTGGGATCCACTTCCATATGAGCCTACACTCTTTTTTCCTTGGTTACTTATGTTCACCCATGTATCTTCTTTTTAGTGTGTAAGTTAAGGCCTGAACTTGCCCATAGGGGGCTTTTGGTGAAAGTTTTTCTTGCAAATCTCCACCCCATACTCTGCTCCTCCCTATTTTCTATCGTCAACAACAAATGTTGTTGAAGTTTGGGGTACACGTTTGGCCTAAAGTAAAGATTTAGGAACCCATACTGGATTATACTGCTTATGTGAGGTACTAATAGTCTTAGGTATCCAAATCTATTTGACTACAAGTTGTGAATCTTTTCATGGGGACAATCTTCATTGAGGTGGCTTTCTATGTGACACTTGTTTCTTCTTGTGAATGCAAGGAGAATCCTTAGATCATGTTATAAATGTCTTGGGCATCTAGAAGTGTGATTGTGTTGTGTGACCATAAGAGAATTTGGTGACCAATATTGTTTAGCCATTTGAGATGTGTGTCTTTCTAGGCTCTTTGATCCCCTTTATACTAGTTTACATTTGTGTTTGATTTTAACTTGATTAATAAGTGGCCACTTGGATATGTTTACAAGTTTAGAGAGGCTCTCAAGAATTTTAGGAGTCACATGGGGTATCAAGCCATTAAGTGAAGAAGAGGTGAAAATAGGTACAATGAAGTTCTTTCCTTCCCACTTGAGTATCATTTTGCCATTGGCTAGGTTTAGACCTACTGAATTGTCAAATAGCCAATCTTGTACTAGAATGAGCTATCCAATCGAATCTTCATCTTCACATGCTAAAAATTATACAAATAATGTGACTTTGGCCAAATGCATGGGAAGTGTAAATTCTCCAACACACATGTTTGAATACCTCATATGCTTATCAAGTAGCAATCAATGGGTTTCATTGTAGCCTTCAAGGTCTCTATGAGAGATGAGATGATCACAGTAGCTATGACATTTGTATCAATGAAAAAATGACCATATATTTAGGAGAGTGCCCCAAGTGAGCAACTATTCTGGATCTTCTATCTTTGATTGCCTTTGCACTTGAATGCACTTGAAACATAGTCATGGAAAAGGCTTGTGCTTGCATGAATGACTCCATTGGTATTTCTCTTTGCACAGAGTGCATTTTTTTATCTACATGCTTAAAAGTAGTCTTTTTTCATGTATACGCTCTAAAACTTCATGTTGAGTTTCAGCTCTTATCCATTGTTCTTCTTGTCATCTATTCGTAACCACTTGTAATCTTATTAAGATGTCTAGAATGAGGGTTATTTGGTAGAGATTGAATCTACAACCACTTATATATTTGGAAAAATATCCCCTCAAGTGTGGCTAGTTTGATGGCACCAGTAGGCAAAATACAAAGTATTACATAGGGTCCATGACCTCTTTTTTGCAACTTCTTAGCGTGTTGTTTCAGGGTGTAAACAAGTACTAGATCACCTTCGTAAAGCTTCTTATCCTTGATATGGGTATCAAAATAGGATTTTTGTCATTTTTGTGAGCATAGATGATTGTTACAACCCTAAGGTGTGTCTCTTGAAGAGCATCAAGTTTATCTAGCAAAGCATATAACTCATGACCATTCCACTCATATTCTTTAGCCAATTTGAGAGTCGGTACCAAGAAGTCAATAGGAAAAATAGTGTGTTGTCCATATACCAAATTAAAAGGACAAGCTCCAGGTGTGGTCTTAAAGTGGTTTGAGCATCAACTTCTCTTTTGAGGTGCTTATAAATCTAAGCAAAGACATTTCGATACTCTCGTAAAAGGTGTACAAGATATTCTTCCTTGAAGCTTGATAGATTGTTCACCATATATGAGCATCTCTCTTCATGTTCTTTGATCATTATGACCACTTTCTTTGTATCCTCTTTATCTTCATAACCCTATCCCATTATCTTTTCACATATGATTTTGAGTTCCCTTACTTGATATTTCTTGAAGTGCTTGGGAACTTCAAATCATATAATAGTTGTCTTGGTTGACTTACTTCTAGGAACGCTAGTTCATTCAATGAAAGTCTTGTTTTCATGGATTCAATAAATGGCTCATGTAGGCTCATCCATGTTTCAAGGATTTTTTATGGTCTCCATATCATTCAAGTAATTTGCTTCATTATCGAAGGGCCCCTCCATATAGAGACTAAGATAGTCGCTAATGGTTATGTCCTCGTATGAATACCTCTTGATGAATCTCCATCCTTGTTGAGCTTGGCTTCATGGGTAAATAGTTGCCCCATGAGTGTGGTAAGGTCTGGAATCTGCATGTCCATGTACAAGTCCATGGTAGTTGTGAAGCTCTCCCATTTGTCATCAGCTTTAATACCATTGATTACCTGTCTTACAATCTGCTCCTCTTCAATTTCTTCTCCTATGCTTGCCAATTGATCTGCTACATCTTTGACTTTGGTCACATACTCTGAGATGCCTTGTTTGGGTTGCTTTCTTTGAGAGGTAAACTCAATCCACGATTGGTTCTTCCTAGCCCTTATGTTGGAAGAGAAATATGATGACAAAGTTTCCCAAGTCTCTTGGGATGTCTTACACTTCCTAATATGTGTAAGAAGAAAATCAGAAATTGAGCTAAGTAAGTAAGACCTAGCTAATGCATCCTTGGCACACCATGTGTTGAGTCTTTCATGCTCCTTTCTTGTAGGTTGTCCTTTGCTTCTAAATATGGGCATCTCCTCATCTCCTGAGATGTATCCATAGAGGCTCCTTCCTTGCAAGTATGTCTTCATCCTCAAGGACCATGCTTAGTAGTTGTTTCTGTCCAATTTATCAATGAAAGAAGGAAAACTATCTCCCATTTTACCTTAACTTTGCTCTGATACCACTGTTGGGAAAGATGGATGGACACTCCAAGAAATAAGTAGGTACTGCCAAGTCCTCCTTTGTACCATCCCCTTCTTGCTTCAGATTTGAGTTGTAGGCCCTCTTAGCTTTCCAATGACACTATACAAGTGCCTATGTACTTTGGAAATGATGTGAGATGTTGGGGGATTCTTAGACAAGAAGGAGTTTGAGGGTTTGTAGGAGAAAAGGAAAAGACCAGAAGAGGAAATACACCTTGGAAGCTTCTGCCGATTGATTACAGTAAGACAATTACAATGTTTGAAGCACAATACAAGCCAATACTTCTGGGCACAATCACACGGAGTGCTCAATTACAAAATACTAAATATCCGAAAGTCTTCTTGCCGCCGACCTCCTCTGCACCAGACCTCCACCTTTTTCAAGCTTATCCTTGTGCACACCTTGCACCAAGCTTCCACTAAGGGGGAGGAATGAATACCTTCTGTCGGCACGAGCACACTGCAAAGAGACCTTGAGATCCTTGGGGGACTAGCTTAGCACTCTCTGCACAATCCCTTAGTCACTCTCTATGCACTCCTTCAACTCCACTTCTCTGCGTCGCACACTGGTGACTCTTGCACTTCTCTTTCTTGCTTCACTTAGACTATGCTTCTCTTGCTTACTCTAGAATTGGTCCAAGAATAGTCCTTGCCTTGATTTGAGTGTGTCGATCACGTACGCTCCTAACTGCAATAGTATCTTGGTGCTCACTTTGATGTCCCAAGATTGTCTTCACAAGTGGCAGCCAACGACTCACTGTTTTGTCCTGTAGTGACTTTAGACTAAAACCAAAAATTTTAATTGGGGGGCCATACTTTCCCCTGTGCGTACGCTGTCGCTTCACATACCTTCACATTTCCTTTTAAGTCTTCACTTTTGCACATAAGAGAGGGTTCACCTGAACCTTCCAAAATACTTTAAAAACACTTTGAACCTTAGGGAAATTAGAGAAAATACCTCTGCAACCTGCAACCCACTTTCTCCAGTTTACCCTTTGTGGACAATTAATTGTGCACTACCTGTGCACTTTCACACATGCACTTTAGCACTTTGACTTTGCACCTGTTGACTTTGACCTTGACCTTGTTGACTTTGACCAATTGACTTTGACCTTTTGACTTTGACTGCAGTTGACTTTGACCAACATGACTTTTATGGGCTCAACATGAGAAATGATTGAATCAAAACAGACTACTTCCAAATTGAAGGTTCAATGAAAAAGCTTCTATTTTTGTTCACACACCTGCTGCTTGTTATGCTCAGTGCTTCCTGTACAGTAGGAATTAGAAAAATTCCTTTTGGAGATATCAAATTAACTTAGTAATATAATGATTCCAAGTGGAATCACTTAAAATGATGCACTATACACAGAGCAATCAAATCATTACCCTTGATTTTTTACGACCTCTGCAGAGTTTGACCAATGAGTGATTTGACGCGCTTTTCTCCAAATTGGCTGAATAGATTGTGTTCAAAATTTATGAGTAGATCATTGAAAATGATGAACGATTGATTGACATACTTATAATGTGGTCAAGGATAACTTGGATATGGAGCCACACACCCCACGAGTTTTTTAGACATCTTTTATAGATGTGAGATTTGAATTTGAATTTGAATCCTTCATTGTCTCTCATAGTCCTCCAATCTAGGAGATATTCCCTCAAATGGAGTCGTGACTTTTCCAACTAACAAGTCCCATGATTTTGGTGGTAGTTACAAATATTCTCTCAAGTCAGAAAATGACTTTTACAAATGGTAAAGGATAAAAACTTCCTAGCAATGGTTTCCATGGAGCTTCTATTGATCATAAACTCTAGCCAAATGTGTAGGCTTGATATTTGCACCAACAATGCCATGCTCCCAAAGGTGTAAATATTTTGAGAGTAAATTTCTCCATATTATAAGAGTTAAAAGCTTGAGAAGCTTGTGGTCTTCCACTCCATGAGTGGATGATTTGAGTGAGACCAAGGGGTGGCTTCAAGCTCTCATGGAAGTTTAGAAAAGCTTCTATCAATTCCAACTAACAAGGTCAATCAATCATAAGCATAAAGAAGT
Organism: Ceratopteris richardii; assembly: GCA_020310875.1. NCBI lineage: Eukaryota > Viridiplantae > Streptophyta > Polypodiopsida > Polypodiales > Pteridaceae > Ceratopteris > Ceratopteris richardii. Next base: position 53,475 of record MU260326.1, read on the forward strand.
GTGAAAGGAGAGACCTTATGGAAGATTATTTGCAGTTAAGATGCTTTAATGCATGGTGGTGCAATGCTCCCCTTAATGATTAGAACTTAGTTCCTTTTTAGGCTTCCATAATGAATTCCCTAGAGACCCAATTTTGTGAGCAAATAAAGTATCCTTAGGTCAATGAAATGCATGAGTGATCCTCAACTAAAGCTCAAAAAAATGAAAGCAAACCCCCAAATGCTAGGCCTCTCGTTACCCCAAATGGATGCATATGATGCAAAACACCATCACTCAAATGCAGATATGGCATAAAACCAAGCACAAAATGAATAGATCCCACAAGATTAGAGAAAGAGCAATGAAGTTCATAAGATTTACAATATTCCCCTAGGCTTTACGAAACAAATGTGTGCCCAAATCATATGAATAAAAAGGGGATTAGTTACCCAAGAAACTTCATGTATTTGCATGCTCCTCCAACTCCACATGAGTGTGCCCACCTTGAGGCCTCCCACCTAATATATGCTTGAAAAGACATTAGGATGAGTAAAAGACCATATAGTGGAAGAGGATAGCAACCATAAACTTGCAAAAGAGGAGATTCAACCCAAAAACTTATGGGATGTAAAGATGAAATAGAAGGGATCACCTCCTTTTTCTAGTGCCTCTTAAGGATGGCCTTACATCACCACCTTGAGCAACCATGTGCCCCATAGCCTGATACTACTATGGACTTTACCTTTGACATCCCCAAGCTTGAGATGGAACTCCACATTTTGACAAATCCTCCAATCTTCAAGCAATTGAAGCACCTCAATCTTTATGAGATAGTTCTGGACACAATCCTCACTAGGGGTAGTCAAAAAACCAAGTCAGTAAGTGCCTTCAAGTTGTAATGCTCGATGAAGGAAATCTTAAAAAACTGAAATCAAAAGGATATAAGCTCCAAAGAGCACGGAGTCAAGCAACTTCAATAAGCGTAGAACCTTCAAAACCATCTTAGATTCTCTAAGTAAAAAAATCAATCAATCTAAATATCTCACGCCTTATCAACGCACGAAACAAATCTTCATAGAAAAAGGGCATGCATGACGTGTTAACAAGGGTTGCATTAGAAATTTCCACAATTATATGGCATGAAAACTTGAGTATACAATCATATGATCATGAGAAAAAGCATAGTTCCTTTTAAGAAGGGAGTGTTGACAACATGAGTGATCATGTGAAATATTTGTAGCTTTGATCAAAATAGAATGTGTGAATTTTGTTAACGAGAACATAACAAGCTATTATAGTTGTAACATATAGAAAAATACCATGAACACAAGAAACTTTGGAATTCAAAACAGATGACATAATTCCGTACAAAGGTTTCCAATAGGTTTGCCTTCAACCAAAAGGATCTCCATGTGTAGTCAATCGTTCAAGGTGTGTGGCAAGCCTTCTTTTCCTTGGTGTAGGATTTCCGGCACAATTCTCTTTATAGGGAAGTCACAAAACCCCACACATGTAAGCCAGAGTGTGCCTCATGTATCCCTAACCTTTGGGAAAGCTCCATTCATACATGTTTTTCTTTCTGTTACAACCCTTTCCTGCCTCTCCATCTTGTGGGAGAACCACCATGACCTTCAAGGGATCTAAATTCATATAAAATGTGCATGTGTGATTAGAACATGTTGGAGAGCATGGTTTAAAGTATTTTTATTTAGTGATACATACAAGTGTCCCATTGCTTGTTTCCTTTGCATTTGAGTGTATGATGTGGTCATCCAAACATAGAGGATCTTGTGTTTCTAATTTTACCATTCAATGTAGCCTATGTATGTATGAGGCATATGAAAATGATGTGCATCATAGAACAAAACACATAATATTTCAAGTATCAATTACACATAAACCATCTAGGCAAACCTAGTTAGTCTCCTAATTTGCAAAAATCACTTCAATCTTAGTCCAAATTTAAACATAGGCCTTGTACTCTTACTCTAGTGGTTTGAAAATACGTACTTGAACAACCCCATGAGCACACTTACACATCCCATAACTCAAACCTTTTCATGTAGAAGTGCCCACATCATCTCATAGACATAAATCAATCCTTAATATTTGTAGATATAATGCATCCATGCATTGAAAGAACTTGGAGAAGCTTGTAGGAGATAGAAAAGTGAGTTGCGAACTAATAAAGTTTGGTCCAACCAACCAGCACAGGACCAACCCTTGAGCTTATGGAGACTCAAAAAGACCTTATAGGAATGTGATAAGTGCAATAAAATCTACTATGTACTTTGGAGCATCAAGGAGAAAGAGTCGATACAAAACAGATAGGTAAAAACTTTCTATCTTTGGATGAAACAATCAACTTCAAATGCTCATAGCAGCCAGCATGATTACAAGTGAAAAACATCCTTTTGGAGGAATCATACAAATAGGGACGTTGAATGTATAAAATACACAAGAGTACAAGTAATAAGCAAAATATGCTTCTAGAATGAACTTGACACTCAACAATGGTACCTCATTTTTTAGGGTTGCGCAAAGATAGACCTCAAGACAGAAAAACTAAGATTTCTCCAAATGTACTAAACCAAATGCTCTCAAATTTTTTACACATTGTAGCTCAGTGATGAGTAGCACCTCCTTTAATGTCAATCCGGGAAGACGTGAGGATGGTATGAAGACCTCGAGCAAGTGGAGGCACAAGTGCGTGAGTGAGAAGCACGCAAACATGCACACACATACACACACACGCGCACACACGGCAAGACAAAGAGTGAGAAGCAATGGAGTTCTTAGATTACTTTCAAAAAGCTCTTACAAGTTCGTTTCAATTACAATCTAACCTCAAAAATGAGCTCTCTAGCTCCTTTTATAGTTTTTTACTAGCTTTGGCCCTGTCCAGACCTAGTGTCCGGCCTAGTTAAAAATTAGGTTCCAGGGCTTATTTGAGGGCTCAAATGAGATCTAAAAAATATGAAAATTGGTAAGCAACTACTTCTAAGGCTCCTCAAGCTCGAGGACTCCTCGGCTTGCACAAAATGGAGCCACAAAAAGGTGAACATGGTATTTACAGGGGTTGTTAGTGATGAGAATCACTTTTAATTGGTGTAAGGGTTTTGAAAAATTAAAGGTTGCCTTAGTGCTAGATCTGCGTGAATTCTCGTACTTGCTTCTTCATGAAGGAAATTATTGGCCTACTTGCCAGATCTTCTTTGACTGCCATGTCTGCTTGTGCTGTCCCTTCGCTCTGACTCTCTTCGTCTTGTGGCTCCTTCGGTTCCCTGACTACTGCCAACACCCCCCCCACTCTCGCGTCTATCGCCCCTGACAGACCCTTGTCTAGAGGATTTTTGAACATAATATTGGATGACATCGGAGGCTAGGTGGTGTTCTTCGAGTCGTAAGCCGCGTGCTAGATCTGTGAGCAAATCATCCCAATTCACAGGTCCGGGAACATCCGGATGAGGCACCCTCAATTGTTCTGAGTGAATGGTTCTCTCCACAGCAAATAATTGGAGGAGATGTGATGGTCTGGGTATAAAGATTTCGGAGTGGTATTCCCAGAATCCTGTGATGAACATCTCCTCAAATGTCTGTTTAAAGCAGGCTGGGAGGTACTTGATTCTGGCGTGCCAAGCATATATTACTTCAATTGATGGGGTGGTACTCATATCGTACACTAGATCCTGGTTTCCTATCACAAAGCCTGCTCTTGAGAAGTGGGGGTCCTTAATGTTCTTAAACGTCCTGAAAGTGATCAGCATTAATTCAAATATTTTCATACACAGCTGTGCCATCACATCGGGATTATTGTGTAGCCGAATGCTCCAGTGACGGATTGTAGAAATCATGTAGTTCACCGTGGGGGGTCCTCGTGGAGGTGCTAGATAAACGTAATTTAACCATTTTGCGCAGGCTTTGATGTCTCTGACGGCAATAGTGAATTCAGGCCAGGTGCGTCTTCAAAGAACTGGAATGTAACAAGGATTATATTTAATAAATAACGGCATATTATTCTAGATTCGGACCATTTCAGGATATGTTTCTGAAAGCCTGATCCTCCAGGTGGGTTGATGGATGGACCCACGCTTAGCACTTTCCGGTATATCATCTGGACCAAATTGTGTAGCAAGTGTGGGAGGCTTGCCGCATCGTCGTTGAATCTCGGCGTTGTAATTGGCCAAAAGTATGCAGTATGGCACATATTGGTCATCATTGGTGCCGATCCATCTATGATGAGACATGCTTCTGAAATATTCTGACTTTATGACAGTTTCTTCTAGGTTTGCTAGTGATTGGATCTGAATGGCCACCCGTTCTTCGTGGGTGTTCGCTGTCTTTTCCAGTGTCTGAAGCCACTCGGGTGCTTCCACTTCCAAGGTGTCTAGTCCCTCTGAGGTTCGTTGCCCTCCTGGCATCGGCATAGGAACATATGGTTCTTCGTACGAATCATCTACCTCAATAGGGACCAACTCTTCTGGCTCTGGTTCTACTACTGGAGAGGGCTGCCTCTCGTATGTCAGTAACCTCTTTTGTAATTCTGCCACCTGCTCAGTTAAGGCCTTTACCTCGTCTGAGGTAGAGGTTGATGGGACACTCTTCGGTTGTTCTTCCTGTTCCTTAAGTTTGCTCCGTAGTGTGTCACGTTCTCTTTCCAAGTCATCATGGGCTTCCAGGAGATCTGCATAGCTTTCCAAAATGGTTTTCATCATCTCCGAGGGAACTGCTTTGAACTGCTCTGGATCTATCTCGTGGGGAGAGCCTTCCATTGCCGCTTCCAGATTCTCTTCATTTTGTTTCTGCAGTCTCTTGTTCTCTTCAAGTGCTGTGGCCATATGTTTCCTGAGTAGCACCAAGTTACGTCTGACTCGTAGGTTATCGGCCTGGTATACTTCGAGCAAGGCTTCTAGTTGTTTGACGCCTGATTCTTTCGATGGTTGGGGTGCCTCCAGTAGTGTTTGGTGAGCCTGCTCAAGCGTTGTATAACGTTGATTCACATTTGCATTTTCCTCTTCAAGAATTGTAAGTTGCCTTTGTAAGTTCTGGTGATTTGTTGTCAGTTGTTGATACCGGTCGTCAAGAGCTTTGTACTCATTCTGAAGCTGATATACACATTGATTTAATGCTAGAAATATACTATTTACATTAAATAATGCAGGGAGGGGTGAAGATGCAGGGGGAATGGGGGCGGGAAGGGGAGTTGTGAATGATGTGGATGCAAGTGGAGATGTGGGTGGAGGGGGCATGGGAGACGGAGGGTGCATGGGGGGAGGGAGCGGTGCAGTGGAAGGAGATGTTTCCATAGTGTCAAATGTTTGAGTGACCGTGTAAATGGGGATCGTGGGTGGGGTGGAAGTGACGTTAGTGAAGAGAGTGGTGAAAGTGGGCATGGTGGCTCCCCCGAATTGGATTCCCGGAGAGAGTGGAATTCCCATGACGATTGTGGTGGTAGTGGACGTGGCGGTGATAGTGTCATGTGGTGGAGTGAGTTGTGTAGTGAGAGGTGGGGAGGCTGGTGACAGTGGTGCTTCCTGATGTTTGTCTGCTTGCGTTGTATCTCTTGGTGCCGATACGTTGATATGAATCTGTTTCCCGGACCTCATGGGACGGGCGGGAACTCTTTTCTCAAATCGGTGAATGTAGGCCATTGCCTCATGAATGGCCTCATCCAATCCTACTGCATCGGCGTGTAGGTTTATGGACTCGATGAACATGTCATCCACGCCTTCCTCCGCCAGCAATTGGTTCATGAGTTTCTTGCCTGCTTCCAGTGACATTTTATGCTGTTCTTGAACTAGCTGCATGGTTCGATATAGTCTTTTTATTTGTGCCGAATACGCAGGGGCACTTGCTAACTCTGAAAGTTCATCATACTCTTGTTCTTCGTAGGCTTCTTCCTCTTGTTCGGTCTCTTGTTCATCGACGTCGACTTCTACAACTTGCGGTTGGGTGGGGGCTGATGTTGTTGTATGGGGTTGTGGTTCCTGAGCTCGCTCTGTTTCCGTCTCAAGATTAGAGTCGTAGATTAGTCTAGCCACTTCTTCATCAGTGAGATCATTGAGAGTAAAGCCCTGTGGAAACTCCAAATCTGATGGGACGGGTGGAAACACCAGATTGGGTCCCTCTGTACTTGGTCTTGGTAGCCGAATGGTGAATGGTCTAATGCGTCGTGTCTGGGGAGGGGTAATTTCTGGTGTAGTGGTGGCTCCCCTTGGTTGAGCGCAGGGTAATTGGACTCCCCCTCTCATCTTCTTTGATGGAGGACCTGCCGCTGATAGCCTTCTCTGGAATTCCTGGGCCCCGGACCATACGAGTGCCCGCTGAATAGGAAAGTCATAGGCTAGACATCGATAGATTATCTTGGTCAGAGCACAACACCCATGGAGCACATTTTTCTGCTTCTTGTTCCACCATTGATGGGCTAGGTGAATCTGATCTATGATCCAATGTGGTACGTTGATAGGGAGGCTTTCTGTCTCTGCCAAATACAAGCTAAACCATATTTTCTTTGGAGGCATGGTGAATCTTTCCTGGGCGGGGAAAGCAAAATGCTGCATGACGGTCCGTAGGTGAAGAGCGATGGTCGGTGTCATCGCTACCATATCCTTCAGCTTATTGAGATCTTTATGTTTCATTGTGCCTGGAACCATTGTTTCCTTTTCAGTAGGAATGTGCATACCATACATGCCCAATGCTTCTCGTACCAGATTGAGCGTCAGTTTGAATCTTTTAAGTTCGTGGCCCGGCAACAGTGAGGGTAACACAAAAGTGCTGTCGCCACCCTTGGCCCTGCTAGGAGTGATGGTACTGATAAGATAAGAACAACGTAAGAAATCTGGCTTCGGTAAGTGGGCCCTGAAATAACTGTCCAGGCCAGCTTTGGTCCATACTAAACGCATGACTTCGGCATTCTGATAGCTCTCAAATTCGCGTGTGAAAAAATGGTAGCGTCCCCATTTACCATTAAACTCCAATTCAGCTTCCCAAAAATAGGTTCCATCACCCAATGGTCCTGCAACATCACTGAACCAATGAGCGTGTTTGCCCACCTGAGAGGTGTGCCCCTGGGGAGGATCCTGAACTGGGAGTACATGCACAGCTTGAAGTTCTTGCGGTCTTTTGATGAGATGTGGTTCGAGGAGGAGTGTTTCTATATCCACAATCTGTGTGTTGGATCCGACGTGAGAACTGGAACCTCCAGCTTCTGCCATGGCACTGCTTGCTTGTTGGTTCTGTGAGAATATAGAACCATGTGTTAACATTGTAATGGACAGAATAAACCCGTGGTTGTCCCCGTTACAACATTAACATGAGGTAGATGATGAGTCAGTGGTTAGTAAGTGCACGATGACAGTGTGTGTAGTTAATGCCTGGATAGTCCTAGGAGCTAGATGGAAAGATGCACTGTCTGACTAATGCAGTTAGTAAGTGGAGATGAATTCATAGATTGGGATCGGGGGGTTTATTACAAGTCTTAGGTGGCCAAACACCATGGATGGCTTTTGGTCTTGGTTTTGTGGAGACTCGGGAGGGTTGCATGAGTAATTCTGCTGGGAGTTGTCGTGTCATTGGGACCCATCTACAAGTGAGTCTGTGCGTGCTTCTAGGTGGCAGTGTGTTCGAGTGTATCAGACAAGAGTGGGTAGCGACTGCTTGACCGAGTGAACCCTGTCGTGTATGATGTGAATTGTGTGGGGTTAGTTGAGCCCGCAAGCAAGCCTTAGGCACACAAATTTGTCTTGATTGTGGGTTGGCCGTCATCGACTTCTTGGGTACCCAAATAGATTTCACTTTCTCAACAGAGGTTTTAGGAGTCCTCTTATTAGCATCAAGTCGTTGATTACTAATAGGAAATTGAGACCGTTGTTGCGACTCAGTTACTGTCCGCAGCTCGTCTTTCCGCACCCACATTTGTTTCATCGGCTGAGTTGTTCTGCTTCGCGCGTTCTTTTGGTCTCTCGCCCGGAGAGTCTTCAGTGATTGATCTGCCCTTAGTTGCTGCCTCCTTCTGGCCTTTGGAAAAGAAGGGAGTTCCATTGTGGTTCTGACTCCTTTTTTGAGATCTTCATTCTTCTGCATCACATAGCCTTGGACAAGAACAGCATGGTCAACTTCATGTGCACCCCTGGAGGGACCAGGAGTCCGTGTCTTTTCTAGTTCCTTGAGTGCTCCATTATTTAACTCAATTGTAATTCTAGTTTGATTCACCCATACCTGAAGAAGTCCACTTCTTAGGTTTAAGTTGACTGCTTGGTCATAAATCCAGTCTTGACCCAGGACAAGGGGTTCAGTGAGGTCCTCATCTTGACATACTAGCACTTTAACTGTCATTGCCTCCTCATGAATATAGAGGGGAAGTTCCACCTCGCCCATGCAAGGGGTTTCCACACCTCCCAATCCTATGAGATATGCTTCCACAGGATTGACAGTTAATTGCAACTCTTGACAGTAAGACAATTTAACAGCACTAGTGGCTGCACCTGAGTCAATCAAGGCTCTTACAGTCCTTGCACTCTTTCCTTGTCCTATATCTAAGGTTATGAAAGGACGTCGGTCAGTTATTCTATGTGAGCTAACACCGGAAACTTCACACATAGCCACGTCATATCCCTGATCTGCATATGCATCTTGCCTAGGGTGCTCTCTATCTTGTCTTTTTAATTTCATTCTCCGTATGCGCTCTAGGGCTTCTGCCTGAGCTTCCTCTCGAATTCGCTTTTCTTCCTCTTTGCGTTTCTTAGCAGTATTGAGTCGACTTAGCATTTCCTCCGTGAGGGGTTCCTGATACAACTTGACTCTGCATCCGCTAATATAGTTTGGGAGAACATCACCCTCTAAAGTGGCTAGTTGTACTGCTCCACTCGTGGAGATCCTATTGATGATCATAGGTCCGTAGCCTCTCTTTTCTAGCTTCCTTGCATGTTGTTTCAATGTGTAGACTAAAACTAGATCTCCTGCTTTCAAGCCCTTATCCTTCACATGGGCATCAAAGTATGCTTTCTGTCTCTTCTTAGCTGCATATATCCCTGCAGCTGCTCTCAGTCTTGTTTCTCCTAATCGTTCAAGGTCAAAAAGTCTAGAGGAGAGTTCATGACCCGTCCATTCATGCTCTTGTGCCACTTTCAATGTAGGTATCATAAAGTCTAAAGGTAGCACAGCATTTTGACCAAACACCATTTGAAAGGGAGTGGCTTGGAGTACCGTTTTGTAGGCAACTCGGTATGCCCAAACAGCATGGTGTAGTTGTTTATCCCAATCAGAGCGTTTATTATTCACTAACTTGGTCAACACATTACATAAGATCTTGTTGGTGCTCTCAGCCTGGCCATTTGCTTGAGGGTGATAGGGGGCAGACTTCTTATGTACTACCAAGAATTCTTGGAGCAGATTTTCAATTACTTCATTCAAGAAGTGAGTGCCTCTATCACTAACTAGCTCTATAGGTAGCCCATATATTGTGAATACATTTTCAAACAAGAATTTAGCAGTTGTCTGAGCGTCGTTCTTTGTCGTAGCTTTTACCTCCACCCACTTGGTGAGATAATCCGTGGCCACAATGATATATTCAGCATGTGAACCCTTAGCTGGGGGATTAATAGGACCTACGAAGTCTATTCCCCACTTAGAGAATGCACGTCCACCCATCATGGGTTTCAGTGGCATCTCATCTTTACGTATAGGATACTGAGTTCTCTGGCAAACATCACACCGTTTCACATAGGTATGTGCGTCCATGTGAAGGGTCGGCCACCAGAAGCCCGCAAATAGTATTGCCTTGATCACCCGATCTGGTCCAAAGTGTCCTCCTGCTACACCTTGGTGAGCAGTTTCCAAAATCTTTAGATATTCACTCTCATGAACACAAAGTCTCAGGTAACCATCCTTACCACGCTTGTAGAGATTATCACCAATGAGTGAGTAATCCTGGGCTTCTTGTTCTAAACTCCTTTTCCTAACCAGAGTCATGTCTGGAGGGAATGTTTTCGTCCTCAGGAAGGATACTAGTGGTTCACTCCAATCTGGCACTATGGACACTTGATAAAGAGTGGCGTGTTCCACAGGTGGTTTAGTGCAACAGATTGGGCATTCCTTGCACAACCTTTGGACATCAGCTTCCATAGTTGGCCAATGTACTCCGAGTCTCCTTAGCGTCTGTAAGGTTCGTTGCTTTGAGTAGTGTTGCTCTAATGCACCTACATGTGCTAAATGCAACCATTTATTGTACTCGTCCTCTTCCACACAACAAGCCAAGATTCCTTGATCCGTGTGCTTGTACATGCTTCCTGCCATGATGTGGTACTTTTGGGCTTTCACAACCTCTCTATTCTGTGTGTTTACTACTGGATGGTTAGGCCCATATGTCAATACTGGCACCAATGGCTTAGCCCATTGCGGCACCACTTCCAAATTAAACAAGTAAGAATCAGGAAGGTCATCTGATACTCCTTGTGGGGCTTCTCCAGATGTGAGCCTAGAGAGATGATCTGCTCTCAAATGAGTCCTACCTTTCCTTACCACAACCTCAAAATCATATTCCATTAGCAAGAGAAACCATCTTACTAATCTACCTGTATTGCATGGCTTGTTCACAAGATATAGCAGTGCCTGATGGTCAGTAAAAAATTTAAACTTATTTGCAAGCAAGTAATGTCTAAACTTTTTAACCGCATACACCATGCCTAAGCCTTCTCTCTCAGTAGTGGTGTAATTTTGTTCAGCTGCATTCAATTGTCTACTAGCGTAGGCAATTGGAAGATCCATATTACCTTCACCAGTACGTTGTGCAAGCACACATCAAATAGCATAATTGGATGCATCCACGTGAACATGGAAAGGCTTGTTCCAATCTGGTGTGGTCAAGATTGGTGCTGAACATAATCTTCGTTTAAGCTCCTGGAAGGAGTTCTCACATTCATCAGTCCATTCAAAGTTAGTTAGCAGTCCGTACATGGGCTTTGCAATGATTGCATACATGTGTATAAATCGTCGGTAATAACCACAATGTCCCATGAAAGCTTGTACTTCCTTGACATTCCTTGGCCTAGGTAGCTCTGCTATGGCTCTCACTTTCTCTTCGTCAGTAGATATGCCATTCTTTGACACTATGTGCCCTAAAATCTTGCCTTGCCTGACCATAAAAACACACTTTTCTGGGTTCAGGCAGACTTGATATTCTCTACATTTGTCAAAGATTTGTCTGAGTTCAGGAATATGGGTTTGTCTAATGTTGGAATGAGCACAAAGATCATCAACATAGACTTCTAAGTTCTTCCTCAGGAACTCTTTAAATACATGGCACATTAGTCTCTGGAAGGTAGCTAGTGCATTGGTAAGCCCAAATGGCATTACATGAAAGGCAAATATACCCCACTCTGTGGCAAAAGCTGTTTTATGCTGATCTTCTGGAGCTATGGCTACTTGATTGTAGCCCGAAAATCCATCAAGGAAGCTGTACACTTCCTTGCCTGCTACTCTTTCTAAGAGATGTTCTGTGATGGGAAGCGGATAGTTATCTCGAATTGTGGCTGCATTGACCTTCTTCAAGTTAATGCATACGCGCAGCTTTCCATTTTTCTTGGGCACCACTACGATGGGGGATACCCACTCAGTGTGCTCAATTTCATAGATAAATCCAGCTTCAACCAGTCTATCTATCTCCTCTTTAATCTTGGCAGCGTAATTATCATTATATGTATATGGCTTTTGCTTAGAGGGTTTAGCATCTGAGGTCATAGGGATAGTGTGTGAGCATATATCAGGGTCAACACCTTTCAAATCCTTGTAACTCCAAGCGAATACATCTCTGTATTCTCTTAGCAAGGCTATTAACGCATGCTCTTCTTCCTCTGTTAGGTCATGGCCTATGTACGTGCATCTCTCCTCTCCTTCTTCTAGGGCCACTACTATTTTCTTGGTGGTTTCTTTGTTATCATAGGCCTCTCCTGATTGTGCCTCTCGTTTAGGCATTCTTATCATGACTCTCCTGTCGTCTATCTCATACTTCTTAAAATTTTCTGGGACCTCAAACAAAGATTCTTCCTCTTCTGGTGAGACTTCTCTCTTCTTTTGTTTCTTTCCTTCTTCCTTCGGGGTCACATGTGTGGCTAATCTTACATCATTTGTAAGCTCTCCATGCCTCTGGGGTTGAAATTCTACTTCATGGAAGTATTCTTCATCTGATGCAAAAGGTGGGTCCATAATGATTGACTCTAGATCGGAGTCACTTGCCTCCTCAAATGCATGAGGGCTAGGTTCGCATTCTTCTAGAACTGCCTCTCCCATGATTGGCTCTATGGAGAAGACTGAAATGTCATAGCCATCCTCATCACAGTGAGGTGTCCATTGTTCCTCATTGATGGCTACATCCATTGTTGCTAGGATTTCTGCCCAGCCGTGGGGTTCAAATTCCTCATCAGGAAAGACTACAGGTGCATAGGCTGGGTCTTGAATTGATCTATGGTTTTCTTTTGCACCTACCTCTCTGGCTTTCTCTCTCTTCTCTTCTTCTACTGCTACCTTACACATCCATAAGTGGGTGTCTTCATGCATCCACGAGGATCCGGATTCTATGGAATGCACAGACTCAGTCTCATCTTTGGCTCTATGGATGGGATTCCATTGAATAGGTGGTACATCTCTATGAGAGTAATCCTTAAGATTGACTTTGGTCGTAACACCTAAGTGTTGCAGGTACAAAGAATTGGTTCCCCAATCCTGTACCACCTGCAACTGTCGCATAAGAGGTCGTCCCAAGATCATCTCATAGGCATGATTTTTGCTGAAGTCACATATGGCAAATGTGTGCTCAAACTCGACACCACAGGTGGTGAGAGTTATTCCTTCTAGCAATCCTAAGGGTCTCTCAATATGACCATCGGCCATCTGCAATTTCATTCTCGTTGGCCTGAGTGCTGGCTTGCCCCAACGCTTCCATAGGGAAGTGGTGGCAATTGCAACTCCTGTACCTGAGTCCAAAATTGCCTTGGTGGTGTACTCCTGGTAGGTAATGGGAAGATAGGTGTTCCCTTCTTCACCTTCACACATATCTCCTATCTTATCCAAGGGTATCTCTGGCACTGTCCTATGTGATCCTACCTGGGAACGAGGTTTTGCTAACTTTGGTACTTGTTTGGCTACATGTTTCCACACTTCTGGTCTGACCTTAAGCAGCTCTTCCAAAGTGAGATTGCACTGCACTTTGGTGTTCTTCACTACCTCTGTGTTCCTAGGTATGACTGAATCTTCGTTTCTTACCATGACTGTAGGTGCTCTCATATAGGTGGACTTTGCTTCCCATGGGCCTATGAAATGGGGTAGTTCTTGTAAAGAATTAGACTCGAAGTCTAATCTTTCTTGAGATTGGGTACTCTCTTGCTCTCCATAAATGGATGGGATGTCTTGTGGGAATTGGTCATGTGCATCATCCACAAGTTCAATGGGAGGAGGGACTTCACTTTCTTTAGCCCATTTGTCTTCTTGAATCTCGCGTAGGAATTCTGGTGTGAACCGATTCATAGAAGATGATGTGTCTGGCTCCGTAGAGTTAGGCACATAGGCTTCAGACACATAGGCTTCCTGAGCAGGAATGCTTACTCTTTCACTTGCCTTGGCCTTATGTTGAGAGGCTGGTTCCTTTTCTGATTGTACAATCAGCTTCTCTATTCTTTCTAGGGAGGGGGGGTTGTCTGGTTCAGTGGAATTAGGCACGTAAACTTTTGATGGGGGATGGGTCATGTTATTGCTTATTTTATCCCTTTCTTGATTTTTTTCTTCCTTGGCGGATCTTGCAATTATGCCTTCTAACTTCTCTAGAAGTCCATCCAAGTGTAATTGCGTCTTGGCTGAGCCCGAGTAATTGAAAAGGCGACTGGCTTCAAACATAGTCTGAGCCAATGCGACCATTTTCGCACAAAGTTTGGTTCTTTCTATCTCTAGGTCAGCTCTAGGGTAGCACTTGTCATGATCCGTTACATTTGGCCCTTCTTGGATTCTGGCCTGATATGCTTTAAGCATCATGTCTATGTCTTCAGGGGTGGGATCAGCTAATACTGATCCTACCCTAGGGGGTGGTGGAATCGTATGAGGTGGGTTGGAAGGTGGCGGGTCGGATGGCGATGGGAATGGTGGTGCTGGGGTAGTGTGAGAGGGAGTTTGAGATGTGAGTTCAGTTATCCTGGCTTTGGTTTCTCTTATGCTTTCCTCAAGTTCACTCATCTTTTTAGCCCATTGTCTTTTCATTCTTTCCCGACTATCTTTCCATGCTCTAGTCCTTTTCTTTGTCATGCTCTCGGTTTCACTAGCCTCTGGGTTCTTATCCTGGTTTACTCCTTGGTTCTGTTGCAATGCCTGAGCTCTAGTCACTACCTATACTGGCGCGGTGGACGTCACACTTCTTGTGGAGTCTACCACCAACCCAATAACGTTAATAGGAGTGATTTTTGGCATATTATTAGGATTCTTAGGGCAATCTCGTAAGAGATGCTCCTTTCCACATTCTTGGCAAAAGCCCTGAATTGTCACTGGCTGTGGTTGTGTAAGTGGAGGTAAGGGACAATCACGAATGAGATGATCTCCCTGACATCTGTAGCACGGTCCTCTTGGGAATGGAGGTCTTACTTGCTTAGGTTGAGGCCTAGGGTTGGGATTTGCATACATGACGTTTGTGTAATCTGACTCCCAACTAGGTTCACTCGGTTCTTCACTATAGTAGGACTCACCATGTTCAGGAGATTGTGTAGTAAGCATGGGGACTATCGACATGTGTAGAATCAAAGCTATGGTCACTGGGGTCACTTTCAGAAAGCAGTGGTGTTACAGGGACTATAGCTCTATTCAGGTTTTCTTCTGCTGCTGCATATTTTACTGGGATCGCATTAGCTGGGGCAGGGGGTTGTTGAGCTAACACAGGCTGAGGCCTTTGTTGGTTTTGGTATGGTTGCTGATAAGGTTGTTGTGGCCTGCCATATGGTTGTGGAGGGTACGGGTTCTGGTATCTTCCCTGCTGAGGGTATGGCTGAGGGTGGGGTTGCCTAACCGCCTGCTTGTTGTATGGGCAATCTTGCGCGGTGTGATTGATGTACCTCCGTTCTATGGTGCAGTACTGGCTACTAGAATTTACTTGGGGTTGAGCCATAATGGGACAGACATTTGCCATATGGTCGCCTCCACAATTATAACATCTTTTTACAGGGGCGAACCTTGGGATTTGTTTACTAGAGACACCTAGTTTCTGAGCAACTTTCTCTGCAAGTTCCTCAATCGATGTGGATTGCGTGGAAGAGAGGCTAGAGGCATTATCTGAATCTTTGTATATCTTGGAAAGCTCTAACTCCTCCCCTAGGTTATCCTCGATGTCAATGCACATGCGTACACACTCTTCTATGGTCCTAGGGTCCTTCAAGTACACATATGATCTTAATTTGGTACTTAGCAATCCATCCAGGAATAAAGCCACTTGCTTAGCTGGTGTGGGTAGCTCCGAAACAGGGCATCTTTCTAAGTATTGCCTAAATCTTCTTCCTGCAAGTCTCACGGTTTCTTGAGGGGTTTGCTTGAAGCTGTGAATCAACAAGGAGGTATTATGCCTTATGCCACTCTTAGAGAATTCAATAATGAAAGCCTCTAGGAGTTGGTCTATGCTCCTAAACTGCCTCTCATTTAGTGGCTGAAACCATGTCAGGGCAGTGTTCCTAAGGGTTAGACCAAAGGCATTGTACTACGTGAATAGATCCTCCACTTGTTCAGCTCTCAGGACTTGCCTAAACTCAGCCACATGATCGTATGGATCTCCAGTGCCATCGAAGTAGTTCTTCATGGACTTAACTAGCTAAGTCGGTCTCAAAGTCCTTGTGTGCTCTCTAGGTCGTGGTAGAGGGAACTCATCCGCATTTCTTTGATTCCTGTGAGCTCTCAGCACCTCAGGCTCTACTCTATTTGTTTCCATCCTCGTTCTCTCTTTGCCCCCTGAGTTGGCAAAGCTCACCTCCGGCCTTTCTCTATGTCTGTCTCTTTGAGTTCCGTAAGCGTGGGAGGTTCCTGCTCCTGGGTGACCAAAGGACACGTTCGATCTTGGTTGGGGGAAAACGAATTCACCCTTCCAAGTGTAAGCATGCCTATCATTTTCTGTAACCACAAAGATCCTCTCTGAAGCGTGATCTAAGTAGGTCACTCTGCCTAGGCTATCAGGGTCCTTAAACTCATAGATCATGATTGTTCCTATATGAGTTGGCTGATCAGATTTATACCTCCAAAAGGCTTCGTCGATTTCTCGATTGAGGAGCAATTCTATGCTCTTGTTATCCTAGGGAATCCACTCTGGTGTGATAATCCTAGTGAGAACTGATTTGCCTCGAGGGGTACTAGGTTCTGTACCCATGTTTCCTTGCTCTAGGTCCCCTAAGTCTGCTTCTGAGATCACATTTCCAAATTCGTCCGTCCTATCTGGGTGACTGGTGACTACGTATATGGTTCCTTCTTTGTCCAAGTATGCTCCGTTTTTAAACTTGACAGCTTGGCGCTCTAGTCCAATGGATTGATCAGGATTCTTAATCTGTACCACAGATCTTCCTAGGCCGTCCTCATAGATGCTGGCACCTAATCGGTTGGTCCTAAGGTATTCCAACTGCGTTTTGTATGGGCCTTCTACCCTGTGCAAGTATGGCACTCCTGAACTTCCCGTAGGTCTGTCCATGCCTTGAGACATCTCTGATTCACTGGTATCAGAGCTAGGGTAATGCGAGTGGTGACTCAACTGCTGGGCCCAAGACCTCGCAGTATGATTGACACTAGCCTCTGAAGACCTAAGGCTTTGTCTATCTCTTACTAGGTGTCGTCCTGATCTAAGGTTCATATGCCTAACTGATTAACCCAATTTGTCCCAGGTACAACCACGTTTCTGAGTTCTTTGTATCAATTACTTAATTCCCTTTTTGTGTTGATTATCGTGTTTATACTCTTGTCTGATATCACGTCATTAGGAATACTTGAGTTTAATTTCGCACTTTAGTTTGGTCGTTTCACGTTAGGTTCTTTTCCTTTAAGGTTGTCGTTCACTCACACAGGTTATCTCTTGACTTGAACTTGATTTCTTAGATAGTCTTTGATTTATCTCGTGCCTATCGTTGCCTGGAATTACTTCTAACACTACCTGCACTTAGCCTAAACTAAGAATTGACAAAGGGTGTTGCGGGTTTTCCAACCTTGAGTTCCTTTCCTTGTGTTGTTGCCCTGGTGTGCCCAGGACGCGCGTTCCCAAGCCTGCACTTACTCTTGCGTTGCGTACCCTTTGATGCTCTCAAAGGACCTGTAAAAGGCCCACTGTTAGCTCAAGACTTAAATTCAACAGACAGAACCAATCACTTTCATTCATGTAACACCACCAATTTGCACTATGACTTTTTGGACACAACTCTAGAGATCCCTGAATTTTGTTCCCCCTGGGTATGGTCAACTTCAAAATACCCTATCTAATATTTCTGATCTTAATTTAACCGTAACCAGTCGATGTTTTTGTTGTACTCCCCGCGAGCTTTCCAACAAAACAAGAATCACGGCAAACGGATTTCGTATGAGGAAGTTATGCCAGTTCAGGGTTTTGGGGCTAAAACAGGATTCAAAACAGTTTAATCAAGCAGGCAAAAATTCTTGAATTACTTGGGTTGCGGCCTCAACATGCAATGCTAACCCCGAGTGTCTGTCCCACACTTGGCCAAAATTTAGACCATTATTTTTGTCTTAAAAATTTGACCCAATTTGCCCTTCTAACGTTGTTGACCTAAGCATCAACTTAGGGACTTGCGGAGAAAGAGACTATACCTCAATCCCCTCACAAGTGCATATAGTGGGGATACACGCTTTTAAATATCAATCCAAAGAGTATGCAAATCTAGCCAAGTGTATGAAGACATGCAATCACGTAATGGTCAATGCAAATGAATTGCTCAAGAATGAAATGAGGCAAATACTTATCCTAACAAGCTCCAACTGTTGGTCAAGGCGAAACGATACTTGGTGCAGCAGCCGTCAGTATTTTGGACTTTTCTCCCAGCTCAGAGCTCCAAACATAGCGAATAGCATATGCGTTTCGAAGCTCTCGAGAAGACGCATCCAATGACAGTGGTTTCACTCAGTTCTGACGCTCCTACTTCAAGTTATGAGGGAAATACTGAGTCACGGGAATACTTTCCTACACTTCAGCACTTCCTACACTTCGCGCACACCTTTCCTACAGCAAGGAAACACTCTCAAGGATAGATAACACTCACAAGCACTCTTTCCAAGCAACACACATGCATACAAGCTCGCGAAGAAGAAGATGAAGAGGGAAGAAGACACAAATTCGAATTTCTGTGCTCTCTATTCTCACAATGGCAAAAAGTTCTTTACAAAGAGTCACATTTGACTTATATACTAGTGCCCTAAAAATGGTCCTTTCACACAAGTGACCGGCACTTTATTCACTAATAGACTAATTTCCTACTATTGTACATGGGTATTCTCTACTTTTCTGTGGGGATGCATCTAGAGGACTCCTCTAGTGCATTTACAAGGAAAATATATTACAAGGATGAATATGATACAACAATATGTAGTCCAAATCGGAAAAATTTTGGGGCCCGTCTTTTTCTCTGCTTTGTGCGCTCTTTAGCTCTGCAACACTCTCCCCCTCTTCGTCTCTGTCGTCCCTTGACAGACTTTGCTTCGCGCACGCGCCCTTGACAGACTTTGCTTCGCGCACGCGCCCAGTGGTCAGTATTGTCTGATTCTTGATCTTGCATTACGTTTTAGAGGCGCTCTGATTTGTCCTGGTTGCACACATTGGCCCTGGTTGATTCGGTTTGCCACGCACGCCATTAGTGCACATATGCGGATGTAGCTCGTAAGCCTTGATCTGAAACCTCTGCAACTGAAGAGGTTGAAGCATCCACATAGGTGATACCTGTTGGCCCTGATTCCTTCTTCCAGCTGCGTGCTATTCCTTGGTGTGTGCGCCCCTGCGGGGCTTCCTGCAGAGATGTATCTTCAAATTTGCCTTTTAGTGAAGCTGTTTCTTTCGTTGTTTTCTTTTTTTCCTCTTTTTACTCGTCTCGCCCTCGACACTGCCCCCCTCCTGGACTCTGTCGTCCCCGACAGGCTTTTTGTGGCGACGTGTATAGGTTTGAATGACTTGTTGCTCTCTTTGATTTAGCAGATTGGCATGACATAGCATGAACTCCTTCCATTGTCGAGACTTTACTCCGTCCTCTGGTGCCTGTCTATGGTCAGCAAAGAAACTTATCTCGTAGGCCACCAGTCGTGCATTCAAATTGGAGGTCATTTTAATGAAGATCTCTGAATCCATTTCAAAGAAGCCCGTAAAGAATGCTTCTTCAAATGTCTGCATATATGTAGATGGCAGAAACATGAGCCGAGAAAAATATGCCATAATTGTTAACCGGCTGGGAATAGTAGATAAATCAAAAATTAAAGCCTCCGAGCCCTGCGTAATGCCGATAAAATTCAAAAAAGTATACTGTGCATGTTGGAACACTTTAATTACTGTAAGGAGCATGCTAAATATTTTATTTGTCATTTTACTGCTAGGTCGGGAACAGTAGCATATCTTGCAAGCCAAAATTCCATGGTTTTGACCATGTATTCCTCTGTCGGTAGGTAGTTGTGTGGTGGACTAGGTAATAGCGGATAATTTAGCCATTGGTTATTAATGCTACCTTGTCGCTGGCCTTCCCAAAATTGCGTCCATGCTCTTCGACGGGGTAGTGGGCAAAATGATGGGTTTACTTGAAGCTCATACGGGGATGCTTCCCACTGTACCCGTAGTGTAGGGTGTTTTTCCAAGAGCTTTCTTCTCCAAATTGGATTTGCCGCCTCAAACTCTACCTGAGTATATTTAAAAGTATCATACCGAAAATGGAGATTGTGATCAGGTTCCTTATTTGTAGTATGTTTTATGTAATGCCTAGTTTGTTCCTTCAAAAGCCCGTATGGTACATTGAATGGCCTTAGTATTTGCTCCAGTTGCTTGCTGTTGATTTGAGCCTCTTTCATTAAATTGATGATTTGATCTTCAAATTCCGCCGTAAGCTGGGACACCAGTAGTGCCCTTTTTGTCCTGCTCAGCTCTGCAATTTTTCGTGTGTTAGGTTCTAATGGAACCTCCTTTTCTTCCCTTATTGGTGAATGATACAAGGGGGGAGAGGTAGGGCGTACCTCTTCCTCCACAGTAGCCGAGGTCCCTGGCGGAACTACTGGTGTCCCCTGCTGTGCTTGCTGCTTTAATTGGTCCTGAAGCTGTTTGATTAACTCATTTTTTTGTTTGTTTTCCTCTTCGGCCTTAGCAATAGTTGCTTGATGTTTCATTAGTTCTTGGGCCACAATGTTCATGTGCTCCGTGTCTTCTTTGCACTGTCGCAGGTAGTTATTTTCTGCTTTTTTCCATTTCATTCTGAGGGCTGCTGTGTCCTCCATATATCTCTTTTCCCAATCCGCTATGACTTCTTGCTCCTGTCTGAGCTGGTCTTGTAATTTAGTGATCTTCTCGTCCAGGTCTTTGATATTTCTTTGTGGGTCATCAGCAATTGCAAATGGTTGATCACTAATCAGAGCTGTCATTAATTCTTTATTGCGTTGTCGCATGTTGTCAGCTTCCTCCATACTGGCTTTGAGCTGAGACTCTAAGATTTTGCTGCGTGCTTGGAGACGTGTCTTCTCAGTCTCACTCATCTCTAATTTCTTTGTTAATTCTTGGACTTGGTCTTTCAACTTTGTCTGCTCCAGCTCTAGCATTTCGTTTTGTGATTTGACCTCTTGAAGTTCCTTTTCTTTTGTCAGAGCTTGTGCTTGCACCTTGGATAGTTCTTCAGAAAGATGCTTACCTGCTCTTTCCAGTTCCTTTTTGTCTCGCATGGCTTGGTCGTAATCTTCATCAGCATCAAGCATTAACTGTTGTGTATCTAGAGCTGTGCGAATCATATCTTGTACTACAGGCTTGAGCTGAGCTATGTCTACATTTAGCCATGTCTTCGGTATTTCAGGAGTCTCTCCTGTTTGCACATCTTTGCCTTCTGCCACCTGGAGTGTCTCGTTGTACGGCTGTCTAACTTGCAGTTGTATCTTGGGTTCCTCATCATCGCCTTTTGCTTCCTTCTTTTTAGTAGCACTCCCTTGAAACGTGACATCCATTGGGGAAGGTTCTGCTACAACCCTGATAGGCGTGAACGATTCTTCCGTTTCTATATCCTGATCTTCATTTTCCTTTCTCGAAATCTCCTCATCTGCCTTCGTGCTTGTGTTTTTCTGACTCATTTTTATATCTTGATCTATAGGTTTAGGGCCTTCTGGTTCTTCACCATAATTCACTTCATTGAGTTCGGTCCATTGTCCATCATCTTTGGATTCGCTTTGAATATCCACATCCAACAATGATGTGTCCTTTTCTTCTTTGTCTTGAGTAGATGAGCTGGAGTTGTCTAATCCGATTTCGCGGTATCGGTGGACTTTAGTGAGTCTTCTTTTTGTTTTTGACTCCTGTTGTGACTGCTGATAGTGATGACCTTGCACTGGTAAATTGACTTGTCCCTCCGTGTATTTGTGCGTCTCTTCGAGTGCTTTAGTCAATTGTTCTTCCGTGATTTGTTTCTGTCCTACAAGTGTCACCTTTGGAAGTACATGGACTCTTTTTTTCATAGGTATTCCTTCCTCATCTGTCTTGACTTCTCTTAGTCTTTTGGTGCCTCTCATTCTTGGCTGGGAGCTAGTTCCTGCTTCCTCCATACCTGTAACAATTTTCTTCTTCTTGGGCACTGTGGCGGATTTCACGTATCTAGCCAGCCCTTCTGAGGTTGGCATCTCCCTTAAATAGTTCTTCATGTCCAAAGCTTCATATATCAGTAATGTCAACGCTGAACTGCCATTCAAGAATTTCTTCTGGCCCCATTTCTTTTGGGCTTCAAACAATCGTTCTTGTACATAAGCTGTTAGATTTACTTTGTTGCCTATCTGTCTCATGGCATGCGATAGTAGTTGGACTACTATCTTTTGAGGTGCAGTGTACCTGTGCATACTTGGAAAACAGAAGTGTTGATGCACCAGCCGTACTGCATCTTCTATGTCAATTCTATTGATTTCCAGGAATGATCTCTTCTTTGGATCATGGCATTCTTCCTTCACATTAGTAATCCCTGCTTGATTCCATCCAAACGCTTTATTAATCAATTCATGTGTGAATTGTATAGTCTTCCATGTCCCGACTTTGTCCAATACTTGCGCTTCTGGGACTGAGATTTTCGTTGCAGCCGGCTGCATAGTATTCATTACCTGTGTACACCTCTGAAAATCTGGTACATATATAGGCATCTTTAAGAATGCTTCAATTCCAGCTTGAGTCCATACGTCCTCGATATGTGGTAACCCTTGTATTATAGTCTTGAAATCTTGGGACATGATAGGGAAGTAATGGTCCGTGTCCATGATTTTGATGGTAGCCATGAAAATTAGCTCCGCCACTGGTTGATCATCCCTGAACCAATTACCTCTTGCTTTTGTTACCGATTCCATCGGAAGAAGTTGCACCTCTTCTTGCTGTGTGGCTTCGGAATCAGTGGAAGCCATCTGCACTCAATATAGAGTATGAATTAGTATCCATATGTTTTTCAGAAATCCTCCTCCATATGTTGATTAATAATTCGATGTTGCTCCGAGTGCATGGTGCCGTCCCTTTCCCGTGGGTGTGAGAAAGGTAATACCTGAATTTTTTCATGTATTTTTATATTTTTTTGCTGAAGAGAAAACATAAAAGTTAGTCCATAGCCGAAGCGGTTAATAAATTTTTTTGGAGTAATATTTTTATGTATGTACAAGTGCTCTCCTATTTCCAAACGGAAAATGTGCGTGACTATCCGGAAGTAGAAGAAGGACGTGCCGAATGCTTGGCCTTGTAATGTGGCCCTATCATGCATACTTTGAATCTCGACAACTCCTCATGTGTGCAATTGGAAGTAGTTTCTTGATGTATGCAGCTCGTTTTGTCTTTCGGCACCCAAACTTGCTTCACTTGGCTGGAATGCACTGTATTCTCCACCTCTTTGAAGAATGTGGTTCTTCTTCGGTAGTACGTCTGCTTATTTTGTTTTGGGAATCTCAAGTTGTTTTGTATTGCATCTGTGGATTCCTTCTTCCTCCAATATGTCCTCTTTCTCGGCTGATGTGCCTGTTGACCATGTTGATGGTGATAGCCCTTCTGAGGATGTTCCTTGTTTGGGATGGTCGTCCTTGGAGTACCTGACTTTGGGATCCATATTTTTGTTCGATCAGGTTGTGCAGTTATCAATTTCTTTGGGATCCATATGCTATTGAGTCGTGGTTGACTGAAGTGTTCGAAATTCTTTGTCTTCTTATTCGATTGGGCACGCTGATGTCGAAGACTTTTCTGTTGCTGAAGGTATGCCTTCTTTTGATCCGTCCTTATCCACGCTAGTGTAGAATGTGGAATAGGGTATACCTTCATAGGTGTAGACTTCAATTCTTGCAAAGGAGTATTCTCTTTTGTGCCTTGTGTTTCACTAGGCTTGATTTCATGTTTCTGTGCACTCTTGTGACTCTCTATACTCAAAGATGGAGTGCACACAGGACTCACGGTATCCTCACATGAAGTACTTGACGATGGGGTTTCTATAGTGCTAGTGAACATACAATCATGACTTTGTTCATTGGAATGAACTTCCGGCTCTATATTAGCGGCTTTGGGTGGTCGTTCGTCTAGCAAACTAAATACCTCACGAGGTCCTATTCTGGCAGAGATGTATCCTAAAGCCAATTGAATGGTTACCTCATATTCATAGATCCAATCTTGACCTAACACCACATCTTCAAGCAGATCCTGGTCCTGACATACTAAGAGTCTCTGTTCCATAGTGTTGTTCCCCATATGTAAAGGTAAGGTTATCTCACCTATACATTGAGTAATTTTTCCTCCTATTCCTATTAGTTGTGCCTTCGATGGGCGTATCTCCTCTTTAAGTCTCTGAGACAAAGAAAATCGGATGCAGCTTATTGCTGCTCCTGTGTCTATGAGAGCATCCACTAAGTGGTACTCTTTTCGTCCTGCTCCCAGATTCAAGTAAGGCTGTCTTCTTTGTTGTCCTGAGTTCTCAGTGGCTCTAAAATTAGCCATTGGGATGAGTTCTTCTCCTACTCGATATCTCTCGTCTCTTTCTCTCATCCACTCTTTCCGTTTCCTGATGCGTTCTAGGGCTTCCTGTCTCGCTTCTTCTCGTATTCGTTCTTCTTCCTTTTTCCTACTTTGAGCTCCTAATAGTCTCGCTAGCATTTGATCGGTCAATGGCTCCATGAATCTTTTCACTCTGCATCCACTGATGTAGTTGGGAAGAATGTCTCCGTCTAGTGTGGCGAGATTGACTGCACCACTAGTAGAGATTCGATTTATAATCAGGGGTCCATATCCGCGTTTTTGGAGTTTCTTTGCGTGTTGTTTGAGGGTGTATACTAGGACTAAGTCGCCTTCTTTTAGTCCCTTGTCTTTTATATGTGCATCATAATAAGCCTTTTGTCTCCGTTTGGCGGCATAGATGCCTGCTACCGCTTGCAATCTAGTCTCGTGCAGCTTTTCAATTTGATCTAATTGCTGAGACAATTCATGACCGTTCCACTCGTATTGCTGGGCCACTTTCAATGTAGGTACTAAGAAGTCAATCGGCAAAATTGCATTCTGCCCATACACTAGGTTGAAAGGTGTAGTTCCAATGGCCGTTTTATATGCCACTCGGAAGGCCCAAATTGTGTGATGCAATTGTTTGTCCCAATCTGACCTTCCATTATTGACAATCTTTGTCAATACAGTACATAGTACCTTGTTGGAACTTTCAGCTTGTCCATTAGCTTGAGGGTGGTATGGGGCTGATTTTTTATGAATCACAAGAAAGTCATTCATTAGCGACTCAATGACCTCGTTTAAGAAATGCGTTCCTCGATCACTCACTATCTCAATCGGTAGTCCAAAGCGTGTGAAAATGTGCTCAAAGAGAAATTTTGCTGTGGTTTGAGCATCATTCTTTCTAGTGGCTTTTGCTTCTACCCACTTGGTTAAGTAGTCGGTGGCTACTATGATGTACTCAGCATGTGATCCTTTGGCCGGTGGATTGATAGGTCCTATGAAGTCAATTCCCCACTTGGTAAATGCTCTTGCACAAACCATCGGTCTTAAAGGCATGTCGTCTCGTCTAATGGGATATTTCGCTCTCTGGCATGTTTCGCAGCTTCTCACATATGTTTCTGCATCCATATGTAGAGTTGGCCACCACAAGCCTGCAAAGAGGATCATCTTGACCGTTCTGTCTGCTGAAAAATGTCCTCCCGCAACTCCTGCATGTGCCATTTCTAAGACAGAGAGATATTCATTTTCATGAATGCACATTCTTAGTTGGTTATCCCTCCCGCGTTTAAAGAGTTGTTTTCCAATGATGGCGTAATCCTTACTCTGTTCTTCAAGAGCACGTTTCCTTGCTAAGGTAGCTCCATCAGGGTACTCTCTAGTCTTTAAGAACTTTACCAAAGGCATACTCCACCTTGGTGCTATTGTAGAATAGCATAATGTAGAGTTCTCGTCTGGGATTTGTTCTTGACAGGTTTGACAGGTTGACACATAGTTATGTGCATCTCGTTGCATTGTTGGCCAATAGATACCAAATCTCTTGAGTGTTTGCCACATTCCATTTGCATTCAAATGAGTGTTCCATTGGTTTATGTGTGCTTTCTGAAGCCACATTTCTTGTTCCCCTTCTTCCACACATCTCATCAGCAGTCCACTTGAATCCTGGTGATACAAACTTCCAGCAATAATGTGAAGGTTTTTAGTCCTCCAAAGATCTTGCTTTTGGTTTGGCGTGATCCCATCTTTAGGTCCATGTGTAAGTATCGGGATCAATTTTTCGGCCCATTGAGGACATACTTCCAGGTTGAAAAGATAGGTATCTGGCAGATCATCGGGAACTCCTATGGGTGGTTCTCCATGGGTCATACGAGATAAGTGGTCTGCCCTTATGTGGGTGTTTCCTTTCTTGACTATTACCTCAAAATCAAATTCCATTAGCAATAAAAACCATCGTACTAATCGTCCTGTATTACAAGGCTTGTTGACTAGGTACAATAAGGCTTGATGATCAATGAAGAATTTGAAGTTGTTTGCCAGTAAGTAATGTCTGAATTTCTTGACTGCGTATACCATCCCTAGGCCTTCTCTCTCCGTAGTAGTATAATTGCGTTCCGCTTGATTTAACTGTCTACTGGCATAGGCTATAGGGTGGTCTAATTTACCTGTATCAGCTGGTTGAGCTAAGATGCAACCAATGGCAAACTTGGAAGCATCAACATGAATATGAAACGGTTTATTCCAGTTGGGGACTCGAAGAATGGGTGCTGAACTCAATCGATTCTTCAACTCATTAAAAGCTTTTTCGCATTCTTCGGTCCAATTGAATTGAGTTAATAATGCATAAAGAGGTCTAGCAATTATGGCGTACATATGTATGAATTTTCGATAGTAACCACAATGTCCCATAAATGCTTGAACTTCTTTAGCAGTTTTAGGTCTTGGCAAATCCAAAATTACTTTAATTTTGTCTTCATCTGTTGAAATCCCATTCTTAGAAACAATATGTCCTAAGATTTTCCCTTGTCGCACCATGAAGACACATTTTTCAGGATTGAGGCATACTCTATATTGTCGACATTTGGCAAAAATCTTTTCTAGTTCAGGGATGTGCTCTGATCGTATAGCTGAATATGTACAAAGATCATCCACGTATACCTCCATGCTTTTTCTCAAAAATTCCTTGAACACATGACACATCAGTCTTTGGAATGTAGCTGGGGCATTCGTTAAACCAAAAGGCATGACTCTAAAGGCGTATACTCCCCATTCAGTTGCAAATGCAGTCTTATGTTGGTCCTCAGGAGCAATGGCTACCTGATTATACCCTGAAAAGCCATCCAGAAAACTATAAACGTCTTTCCCTGCTACCCTTTCCAAGAGATGGTCAGTGATTGGTAAGGGATAGCTATCCCTTATGGTTGCGGCATTTACTTTTTTCAAATTGATGCACACTCTTAACTTTCCATTCTTTTTTGGTACAACCACCAATGGTGACACCCATTCCGTGTGCTCAATTTCGTAGATGAATCCAGCATCTAACAACTTATCTATTTCTTCTTTTATCTTGGTTGAATACACATCATTATAAGTATACGGTCTCTGTTTCGAAGGTTTGGCCTCGGATGTCATGGGGATTCTATGTGCACATATAGATGGATCTACTCCCTTTAAGTCCTTATAAGTCCAAGCAAAGACATCCCGGTATTCTCTTATGAGTCGAATTAACTCTTGTTCATCTTCCGCTGAGACATCCTGTCCTATGAAGGTACATCGTTCCTCTCCTCCTTCCATAGTCACGACTATTTTTTTGGTTTGCTCCTTATTATCATATGCTATTCCAGGTTGTGCTTCTCTTTTAGGCATTTGAATAGCAATTTTCCTCTCTTCCACTTCGTATTTTTTAAAATGAGCTGGTACCTCAAATTGGTCTTGGGGTTTGTTTTCTTCATCTTCTAACTCCCTTTCAACTTCTAATTCTTCTTTTTGTGTGAGTTCCTTATGTTTTTCATTGGCAGTGATATCCATGTTGGTGGTACTAATCCCTAGATCCATGGGTTCTGGTTCCATTTCAATACTCTCGTAGTCCTCCTTCCAGTCTTTCTCGATCACTTCTCCTTCTTCTGCCTCCTGAAGGACTACCATATACAGACTAACGTCATAACCCTCTTCGTCAATACATTCGTTCATGGTTACCACTTCTTCATTTACACAGACATCGAGGGTGGCTAAGATTTCCATCCAACCGTGAGGTTCGAATTCTTCATCCGGAAATACTTGTGGCATATAGGCTGGATCTTGAACTGATCTCACTATTCCTTGTTTCTGCTGCCAACTTTTTCTTCTCTCTTCTTCCTTTTTTGCAGCTTGGCACATCCATAGATGAGTGTCCTCGTTCATCCAGGATTGGTCACTAGAACCTGCACTATGAACCGATTGATCGTCTTCCTCTTTGTGGATTTGATTCCATTGCAGAGGTGGCACATCTTGATATGTGTATGTATGTAGGTTGATCCTAGTGGTGACTCCTGCGTGTTGTAGGTACACTGCATCTTTTCCCCAATCTTGTACGACCTTTAGCTGTCTCATGAATGGCCTTCCCAAGATCATTTCATAATTGCTTGGCCTTTCGAAGTGACAAATTGCTAAAGTATGTTCGAATTCCACTCCGCACGTAGTGAAGACTACTCGTTCCAACAATCCTAAGGGTCTTTCTGTATGTCCATCTGCCATTTGAATTTTCATGCGCGTTGGTCTCAATGCTCGTTTTCCCCATTTCTCCTAAATTTCTTTGGTAGCAATGCCAACACCAGCTCCTGAATCTAGTATGGCTTTGGTAGTGTAACCCCTATAGGTGATTGGCAGGCATGTATTTCCTTCATCTCCTTCGCTAAAGTCTCCTACTTTATCCACTGGAATTCTCACCGTTTTCACTTCATCAGCTACCTCCTTCTTTTCCTCCTTGTCTTCCCATTGATTGATCAATTTCTCTTTTAAATGTGGTTTTACCTTCAACAGTTCCTCGAATGTTAGGGTACATGGGATTTTCACCTCTCTCAGACGTTGTATGATCTCCGATGTTTGAACTGATGGGTTCGTTTCTCGTCTCGTTATTGATGGAATACGATACAATTCTGAGTTGTGCTCGTACTCCCCGGTGTAGTTGGGTAGTTCCTTTACATCGTCTTCCACTTCTTTGTCACTTGCATCCATTGGAAAAATTTCTTCTGAATTGAGTTCAGGTATTGAACCCTCTATTTCGTTTTCTGCTTCCAATTCTTCAAAGGGCGGTTCCATTCCTTCTACTTTTTTCCACTTGTCCTCTTGAACTCGTGCCCATAGATCCTTAGTCCAGTCTCCTTCTATTTCAGGGACTATGGATCCTTCTTTTCTCGCAATACCAATTTCATCATTCATAGGTCTATTTACGTTAGGCTTCTCCTGAGTGTTTAGGCACTCTTGGAATTTGTCTTCGGAAATTCGGTTGTTTGGTAAAGGTGATGCGGGTTTTTCTAATGTTTGTTGGGCAACTTCTATCAGTTTTTTGCAGATTTCCAGTCTTTCTTTCTCTAAGTCCCCTCTCGGATACTCTCTCTCATGTTGTTCTATGGTAGGTCCTGCTTTTATTCTCGCCTTGTATGCCTGAATCCACATGGCTAATTCTTCAGGCATTGGGTCTGCTAATATTGATCCTACCTCCTCCCTTTTATTCTCCTTTTTATTTTCTTCTTCCACTTGTGATTCTTCTGTTGATTTCTGTTTACTCTTTTCATTTTCCTTCTTTTGCAATAACTTTTTTTCTTTTATCCTGTCTCTCCGGTTCTTCCATCTTTGTGATCTTTTACTCGCAATACTTCTCTCTGGTTCTTCGGAGTCTTCCACTCTGTGAGGGATGGGTGTATTTCCCTCTTTGTCACTTTGATTACTTCCGTCTGTTTTATCAGGGTTCTCTCTAGCCTTTGCTCTTGTTATGGCTTTTAAAGGTATAGTGTACTCTTCGTCGCTCCCTGATGATTCAATCACTTCTATCACATTAATCTGCACATTAGATGTGACTTTGTTAGGGTTCTTAGGACAATCTCTGAAAAGATGTTCCTTCCCACACTCGCTACAGTAACCTTCCCAAATTCGTTGTGGTGGTGGTGGGTTTGGTAATGTGCATTCTCTAATATAGTGGTCACCTCCACATCTGTAGCATGGTCCTCTGGGTACAGGCTGTCTATTCATTGGTCGAGGTGGCATGGTTGCTCTAGGCGCTGTGTACATTAATGGCACATAATCCTGCTCGTGTCCGTATGAGCTATCTGATATTTCCATGCCATAAGCATATGGGTCATACTGTTGCCCATATTCTGTTATTGAGCTCTCATAACCAGGGTATGTTCCTTGACTAGGACCGTAAAATGAGTCATATGGTTCACTACTAGTCAAAGGAGTGGCTGGTACTATTGCCCTTTCTAGGTTTTCCTCTGGTTGCGCTATCTTAACTGGGACAACGTTCTGAGGGTGGGGCGGTTGTTGTCCTAGCACTGGTTGAGGCTGCGTATATCCCTGATATGCGTATGGTCGTGATATTGGTGTTTGCGATTGATATGAGGCATGTCTAAAAGCTTCTCCTCCCTGCTGGTTCTGCGGATATCCATATGGTCTCACATAAGGCTAGGCGGGTCTGGTTTGCCTATTGTAAGGGCAGTTCTCAGTGCTATGATTTGTGTATCTCTGCTCTATACTGCAATATTGTAGTGGTCCGGGGACAGAGGGTCTATGAGGAGCATAAGCAGGTGGTGGGACTACTCCCCTAGTACACAAATGAGAAGGATGATCTCCTCCGCACTGCATACATCTTCTAAGCATAGGCATTCTCATAGGATTGGTGGGATAATTCCTCTGTCCTTGAATATTCAGTTTTTTTGCTAACAAGTCGGCAATTTCCTCTACGTTGTTTTTGGGGTTTGATGTGCTACTTGTTGACTCTTCGCTTTTCACACTACCTTGGGGTATTTTCAAATCTTCTGCAAGGTTATCTTCTAGGTCTATACATTCCTTCATACACTCTTGCAAAGTTTGAACTCTCTTCACATACACTAGTGACCTCAAGGTTCCGTTCAACAGTCCTTCTAAGAACAATGATACCATTTTGTTTTGCGTTGGTCTCTCTTCTACGGGACATCTATCCACATACTGCTTGAATCTCCTTGCTGCCAATCTCACTGACTCGGTAGGGACTTGTTTGAAGCTGTGGATTAATGACGAAGAATTGTTTTTAATTCCAGATTTGGTAAATTCTTCAATCATTTCTTGATATACCTGATCCATGTTCTGAAAGGTATTTGGATCCAATGGCTGAAACTAGGCCAAAGCTGTGTCTGACAAGGTAAGGCCAAAAGACTCATATTGAATCATGAAGTCATCTACCTGCTCGGCTCTAACTACTTGTTTAAATTCTGCTATGTGATTATAGGGTTCACTAGAGCCATCATAATGATTTCTCATGCACTTGGCCACTTGGATCGGCCTTAGTCTCCTTCCTGCCTCAGGTTGTCTAGGCATTACCGGGTAATTTGGTCTTCCTATAGGTATGCCTGGTCCTCGTACTACCTACGGTCTGACTGGAGCATGCACTCCTTGTCTTGGGTCAATGGCTGGTTGTGGCCGGTAGTTAGGATTAGTGGCAGGCATTGCGAATTGTACATGTGGTCTGACGGGGATCTGGGTTTGTTGAGTTTGTTGTGTTTGTCCCGATTGTTGAATTGAATCATTTTGAGAAGTTCCACGTGGATTCCGTGACGTAGTGGCTTGGTCCCTTGGGGGGAACACTGGGATGTTCTGGTATTTCAACTCAGCTCTCTCTAATTCTGTTATTGGCCAATACATTCTGTGATTTTTATCCAAATATGTGATGATGGTGGGGAATTCAGGGTCTTGTAACTCATAGATGGTAACTGGGTTAGGAGCAGCTTCCCATATAGAGGAATGGGCTCTGAGCAGGTGCCCCATTCCGTTGATCAAATATACATCTATTAGAGTATCATCCTGGGGAATCAGGTCTCCTCTCCAAAGTTTAGTAATTGAAGATCTCCCTCTAGGAGTAGTTACTTGCTCTTCGTTTCCACCTCCATTCAAGCTCGAAGCATTATTTTCCTCACCACGCTCATTAATGATTTCCGGGTATTCTGTGACCACGTATTGAATGTCTTGTTTGTCCATGTACAGTCCTCCTATGTACTTAACTGCTGGTCTAGGCACTATGTAGGCCTCTGTAGCCTTCCTCAGTCTGGCCACTGATCTGTTTAGACCATCCAAATAGATAGGGATCTCATTGTGGTTGGTGTTCACATACTCTAAGGAAGTTCTGTATTCTCCCTCAATGATGGACATCTGGCCAATCATGGGGACAGTGGTTTGCATATCCTCGGAAGCCATGGGGATTTCTCCTTCTGACTCACTGGAGGTCTCAGAATAGTGTGAACGGCTACTTGGTTCGGCTGCACTCCCTACGGAAGAAATTACACTTCTTCGGCTTCCTAGGGTTCTTCCGGATCTCAGGTTCATTCACTTAAGAGCTCTGATCAAATCTTGCCCTCCTCTAGCCTTTAGAATTCTAAGTTATGACTTAGAAGTCTAGGAAAAACATTAGGCTGGAAAATGACTGAAGGAAAACCTCAAGTCACGATACTTGACTCTCACGATCTCTGAGGAAACGATCGCTAACTAACACGATACTTGGACGAAACGATCGCTGGAAGACGATCTCTGCCCAGACGATACTTGATGGACACGATACACGATATCTGAGTTCAAACGATACACGATAGTTGATCGCCGACGATACTTGATCTTCGAGAGAAAACGATACACGATACTTCCTCAAACGATCTTTGGCAAAACGATCTCTGGACTCAACGATCTCTGGTCAACACGATACACGATCGACGATACTTGGTTCAAAACGATACGCGATCGCTGGTAAGTATCGCGATCCCTGAGACGCGATACACGATACTTGGACCAAACGATACACGATCTCTGTCAATACGATACTTGGTGAAACGATACACGATACTTCACAAGTATCGCGATCTTCAGGCCACGATACACGATATTTAATGCAGACGATACTTGATACACGATACTCGACCAAACGATCGGCGATCTTTGGCAAGTATCGCGACCTCTAGACAACGATATCCGATACTTGGCCAAAACGATATCTGACCGAAACGATACCGATCTTTAATCCCAACGATCGACGATCTTTGGCAAGTATCGCGATCTCTGGAACACGATACTTGAGCCAACGATACATGATCTTTGGGCTCAAACGATCTCTGATCGAGACGATACCGATATTAGGGAAATATCGCGATACTCGACCACAGGAGTTCCACGATACTTGAGAAGTATCGCGATACTCGACCGCGGGAGCAAAAACGATACTTGACCCTATTTCAAATTTTTGCAGATGTTTTTGTGATTTTGATTTTTCCCCCTTGCTCAGCTAGTTCTTCTCTCTTACCCTCACTCACTGTATCAATCAACAAACAACTTTTAACCCCCTGAGAGCCCAAACGATACTCAGCGCAGATCGTTTTTTTTCTTTCCTAGGTTGAAATGCTGAGAAATTTTGATCAAAAAGTGGTTTAGTTTACCTTGGTAGCACTCAGGATCTCTTGGTCAAACTCCCTTGCTCTGTGCACTTCCCTATTGCTAGTTTTCCTCGCCACGACCTCTGCAAGCTCACACGATACCCGACTGCTCTCTCCACGATACTTGTTCACACAAGTGATTTGAACAATGAAATTTTTTGGCTTTTATACTTGGAAATTTCTAGCTTACAAAAAGGAGAATTTTTTGAACAAAATTAAAACCTACTCTAATGATTTAGTCCACTCTCTACTCACTCCTACTCTACTCCTTCTACTTACTTCCCTAAACTAACAACTCACTACACACACTCCAAGAATGAGAAGTAGCAAGTGCGGCTGAAAATGACTTACCAAAGAAGAGAAGATTTCCGCTCCTCCACGTTCTTCAATGAAAAAAGCTACTTACCATCACACGAATGCCTCGGTTTGATTCGTCACTCCCCGGCAACGGCGCCAAAAAGTGTGTTGACCTAAGCATCAACTTAGGGACTTGCGGAGAAAGAGACTATACCTCAATCCCCTCACAAGTGCATATAGTGGGGATACACGCTTTTAAATATCAATCCAAAGAGTATGCAAACCTAGCCGAGTGTATGAAGACATGCAATCACGTAATGGTCAATGCAAATGAATTGCTCAAGAATGAAAATGAGGCAAATACTTATCCTAACAAGCTCCAACTGTTGGTCAAGGCGAAACGATACTTGGTGCAGCAGCTGTCAGTATTTTGGACTTTTCTCCCAGCTCAGAGCTCCAAACATAGCGAATAGCATATGCGTTTCGAAGCTCTCGAGAAGACGCATCCAATGGCAGTGGTTTCACTCAATTCCGACGCTCCTACTTCAAGTTATGAGGGAAATACTGAGTCGCGGGAATACTTTTCTACACTTCAGCACTTCCTACACTTCGCGCACACCTTTCCTACAGCAAGGAAACACTCTCAAGGATAGATAACACTCACAAGCACTCTTTCCAAGCAACACACATGCATACAAGCTCGCGAAGAAGAAGATGAAGAGGGAAGAAGACACAAATTCGAATTTCTGTGCTCTCTATTCTCACAATGGCAAAAAGTTCTTTACAAAGAGTCACATTTGACTTATATACTAGTGCCCTAAAAATGGTCCTTTCACACAAGTGACCGGAACTTTATTCACTAATAGACTAATTTCCTACTATTGTACATGGGTATTCTCTACTTTTCTGTGGGGATGCATCTAGAGGACTCCTCTAGTGCATTTACAAGGAAAATATATTACAAGGATGAATATGATACAACAATATGTAGTCCAAATCGGAAAAATTTTGGGGCCCGTCTTTTTCTCTGCTTTGTGCGCTCTTTAGCTCTGCAACAAACGTGTTCGCAAAGTCTGTCGGTCGCGATTGACAGGTCAATCGCGATTGATGTGTCGATCGCAATTGACAGGTCCGTCGTGGCTATCAGTCGCGATTGACGTGTCGATCGCGATTGACAGGTGGCTCGAAAAGTCAATCAGTCGTGGTCAAAGGGTCGTTGACTCTGTCAGTCGTGATTGATGTGTCGATCGCGATTGACAGGTCGGTCGCGAGGGTCTGTCCGTCATGGTCAAACAATCGTTGACTGTGTCGGTCGCGATTGACAGAGGCGTCGTGGGCTGTCAGTCGCGATTGATGGGTCGATCGCGATTGATGACTCGATCGCGATTGACACGTGTCACGCGTATGGTCCATCGATCGTGGTCAATCGGTCGTTGACTGTGTCGGTCGCGATTGACAGAGCCATCGTGGGCTGTCGATCGCGATTGACTGGTCGATCGCGATTGACAGGTCTGTCCGTCGTGGTTTGTCGATCGCGATTGACAGAGCGATCGCGATTGACAAAAATCTGAGGAATTTCAAAAAACTAAACACATTTTTGGGAAGCTCTAGGCCTGTAGATCATGGTTTTGCACTTTGTTTGGCAATTTGAGCATTTTTTCTGTCGGTCGCGATTGACAGAGGTCGGCGACACACAGACAGTTACTTCGAATTCCGTACCTGTGCAGAGTGCTGGGGACGATGATGCGACCTGTACCTGCAATATAGCTCAAAAAGCATGCAAAAACAGCACACACAATTTTGCTCTCTCGCTCTCTCTCACAAGTGAAATGAGGGAAATGAGGTGGAGAAGGTGATATGATCAAAAAACTGAATTTTTCACGATGATGGAAATGGAGGTGGAAGATGGTGATGATGATGATGGTGATGATGGTGGTAAGGTAAGAAAGAGAAAAATAGGAAAAGTAAAGAAATTACCTACAACGCCAACGTCTCCAATCTACATCTTACCATCACACGCTCGTCCTCAAAGCTCGATCCCCGGCAACGGCGCCAAAATTTGGTGTAGCTCAGTGATGAGCAGCACCTCCTTTAATGTCAATCCGGGAAGACGTGAGGATGGTATGAAGACCTCGAGCAAGTGGAGGCGCAAGTGCGTGCGTGAGAAGCACACAAACATGCACACACATACACACACACGCGCACACACGGCAAGACAAAGAGTGAGAAGCAATGGAGTTCTTAGAATACTTTCAAAAAGCTCTTACAAGTTCGTTTCAATTACAATCTAACCTCAAAAATGAGCTCTCTAGCTCCTTTTATAGTTTTTGACTAGCTTTGGCCCTGTCCAGACCTAGTGTCCGGCCTAGTTAAAAATTAGGTTCCAGGGCTTATTTGAGGGCTCAAATGAGATCTAAAAAATACGAAAATTGGTAAGCAACTACTTCTAAGGCTCCTCAAGCTCGAGGACTCCTCGGCTTGCACAAAATGGAGCCACAAAAAGGTGAACATGGTATTTACAGGGGTTGTTAGTGATGAGAATCACTTTTAATTGGTGTAAGGGTTTTGAAAAATTAAAGGTTGCCTTAGTGCTAGATCTGCGTGAATGCTCGTACTTGCTTCTTCATGAAGGAAATTATTGGCCTACTTGCCAGATCTTCTTTGACTGCCATGTCTGCTTGTGCTGTCCCTTCGCTCTGACTCTCTTCGTCTTGTGGCTCCTTCGGTTCCCTGACTGCTGCCAACACACATAAACTAAACACTAATGCCTTTCCAATGAATAATTATTTATCCAATATGGATCTCTGTAGAGAGGGAGCAACAACCTCTTCAAGTTCATTGTTGTTGAAGAAGATGATGTAGAGAAATGAAGGAGCAAAACAATGATGGCCAAAAGTGTATGTATATTGCTTCAATGTAATGTACAAGTGATTTGAAATCTTTATATAGACTTTTGAAGTGTTCCACAACTTTTACAATTTTATTTTCAATTCAAACGAAGGTGGGATTAGTTGTTGAAGAGAATCAAATCACTTTCCTACAATCTAGGAAAAGTGAAGATCTAATTTGATCTACTTTTAGGTGACTGATTAATTCATTGACTGTCAAGGTCAACTGCCTCAAATTCATGGAATTTCAGCTCTCTTTTTCTCCTTTTACATATGGAAAGCTAAACGCTTTTACATTGGCAAATGATCCATAAAAATCTTTAAAAAAAGCACAACAAATGGGCCTAAATAAAAGAACTCTTCAATGGATATTTTTTGACATAATCCAAATGATAGCTTTTTTATGTAGATCAAATCCACCTCAAGCACAGTGTAAGCTTGGTGTTCCAACATGCATGCTTGTAATTCCTTAAGGAAGCATAAGTTTACACATAATCCCCTTAATATCAAGCATAAACCATGTAGATGATCTTCCCCTAGACTATCTAAACCATGTTGAGCATATGCACATCCAAGCTATGAGTACAAGTTTGTTCTATTGACATGCATCAGGAATATCTTGAGCCCAATTGCACAAAGCACGTCATTGCCTAAGTCCTAGGTACTCATGTTAGTATTGGAATGGGATCACAATCTTTCCATATTGAGATCATGTGTCTCTGACAATATTAACATATGCTCTCCTTGCCCTAGAAGATATTTATAACATCTTCAAAGTAAAGCTCCATGGAAGCAATGGGCACTAATTAGGTTCCCATCAACATACATACCATTATCATAGAGCACGGTACTCTACCCGTGCTTCTAGAGTTTGGAGAGGAGCTTGATGTGATCCCCATAGAGAATCCACCAATGAACATTGCAAAAATAGTCCATGTGAAGTCCCACTGGTTGCAAGGTTTTGTAGGCCCCTAAGGCGATGCTCATTACATATGGGGGGCTAAGATTGAGCTTGGCCATAAGACAAGATTTGAATTTTTCATGTTGATAGATGGTGTGCCTTCTTGTTATTAAGAATCTATGCAGACTAATGATTGTGTTGTGGAAGAATTTGATGAAGAGTGAACTCAATTCTATTCATAAGAATTATACTAGATATTTGGTACCTTTTCCAAAGGGTAGAAAAAAATTACCATGCAAAAGGGTATATAATTTTAAATTCAAATTAGATAGTGCTTCTCCAAAGTATAAACCACATTTGGTTGCAAAAGGATTCAAGCAACAACAAAGAGTTGATAAATGATGTGCTTCTTATCATTGTTGTCTATGATGATGACATGTTGCTCATTAGTCCTAATCAGAAGAGTATTGTTGATTTTAAGGCTGATTTGCATGCCTCATTTGAGATGTCCAATTTGGGACATTTGCATCATTATTTCGGCACTCAATTTATGCAAGTTGATGGCAGAATAGCTTTGTGTCAAAAAATATATATTGACACATTTCTACAGTGTTTTGGCCTTGAAGACTACAAACCTATTGGCAATCCTATGGAAACAAGTTTCTGTTCAAATCTTCATAATGTTGGAGATGCATTTGATGTTGTTCTCTATCAGTAGGTTGTTGGGTGCTTGATTTACTTATGCATAACTCGGCTTAATATTTAGTTTTTTTGTCTCATAGATGAGCAAGCTTATGCATTGCATTGGTGCCAAGCATTGGCAGACATTTAAGTGCATATTTTGCTACTTGAGTGGTGTCCTCCTATTTGGATTGTTTCATCCAAAAAGGGGATCACTATCACCAGATTGACATGCTTTTTCTGACTCTAACTTGGCTGGTTACTATGACACTCATGTGTCCACTAGTGGTTTTTGCTTCATGCTTGGTAGCTCATGCATATCTTGGATGAGCGAGAAGCAGCCTACTCTGGCCACTTCTAGTTGTGAGGCTGAGTATAGGAAAGTTTCATGACGACTATTGAGTATGTGTGACTTAGATGCATTATGGCTGATTTGGGTGTTGCTGATTCTTCTACCATCACCATCTTCATTGATCATCAGAGCACATTGGTAGTTGTGAGGAACCCTGTGTTCCATGATCGCACTAAGCACATTGAGGTGCACTATCATTATGTCAAGGAGAGGTTCTCTACTAGAGAGATCAGTTTGGCATATGTTCCCACATAGGAGAACATTATAGACCTTTTGACAAAGGCTCTGCCTAGGGAGATGTTTGAAGCTTTTTCCAAAGCTTTGGGCTTACTTCCGTTTGTGGATTGATTCCACATAGCTTGGCACTTCCTTATACATGAGTGTCAACTCCTTGTTCACTGCATCACTCCCAGGGGGATTTGTTGATATATTTCAGTAGTGATGTTTGTGAACATACTAGGATGTCGGAGCACTTTTCTCCCTCTTTAAGAGGGTTTTTTCCCCAACTTGTATGTACGCTTATAACCCTAACAGGTCACTTATATTTGTACATTCTCTTGGTTATACATTCAATATTGTGTGTTATGCTCCAAGCTTCTTGTTCTTCCTTGTGTTGTTCATGTGCTTTGCAGACCTTGAACTCTAACATAGTAGCATAATATAAAAGGAGAGGAGAACAATGTTGACCCAATGCGCTTCAACATGGAGATGATAGCCACTATGGACCATCAACTTCACTTCATGTATGATACTTTTTACCGTATCTCCTAGCTTAGGAAGCTTTGTCAGCAACATAGCCTTGAGCTTCTTGCTCAAGATCCATATTTTGCACCATATTTTTTTATTTGCATTATAGAGTAAGCATGCATAGGAGGCTATAATACAAATCCATGCACAAGGCACCTATTTTATTTCACCCATGCAGTTGTGCCACATTAGAACATATAAAGATGGATGAAATCATGAATTCATAAACAAGAAGCAAATAAAGAAGCCAACAAATTCAGGGATCTCTAGAGTTGTGTCCAAAAAGTCATAGTGCAAATTGGTGAAGTGTTACCTGAATGAAAGTGCTTGGTTCTGTCTTTTGAATTTAAGGCTTGAGCTAACAGTGGGCCTTTTACAGGTCCTTTGAGAGCAGCGAAGGGTACGCAAAGCAAGAGTAAGTGCAGGCTTGGGAACACGTATCCTGGGCACACCAGGGCAACAACACAAGGAAAGGAACTCAAGGTTGGAAAACCCACAACACCCTCTGCCAATTCTTAGTTTAGGCTAAGTGCGGGTAGTGTTAGAAGTAATTCCAGGCAACGATAGGCACGAGATAAATCAAAGACTATCTAAGAAATCAAGTTCAAGTCAAGAGATAACCTGTGTGTGTGAACGACAACCTGAAAGGAAAAGAACCTAACGTGAAACGACCAAACTAAAGTGCGAAATTAAACTCAAGTATTCCTAACAACGTGATATCAGACAAGAGTATAAACACGATAATCAACATAAAAAGAGGATTAAGTAATTGATACAAAGGACTCAGAAACGTGGTTGTACCTTGGACAATTTGGGTTAATCAGTTAGGCATATGAACCTTAGATCAGGACGACATCTAGTAAGAGATAGACAAAGCCTTAGGTCTTCAGAGGCTAGTGTCAATCATACTGCAAGGTCTTGGGCCCAGCAGTTGAGTCACCACTCGCATTACCCTAGCTCTGATACCAGTGAATCAGAGATGTCTCAAGGCATGGACAGACCTACAGGAAGTTCTGGAGTGCCATACTTGCACAGGGTAGAAGGCCCCTACAAAACGCAGTTGGAATACCTTAGGACCAACCAATTAAGCTAAGTGAGAGGCAGTTTAGGAGCATAGACCAACTCCTAGAGGCTTTCATTATTGAATTCTCTAAGAGTGGCATAAGACATAATACCTCCTCGCTGATTCACAGCTTCAAGCAAACCCCTCAAGAGACCGTGAGACTTACAGGAAGGAGATTTAGGCAATATCTTGAAAGATGCCCTGTCCCTGAGCTACCCACACCAGCTAAGCAAGTGGCTTTATTCTTGGATGGATTGCTAAGTACCAAATTAAGATCATATGTGTACTTGAAGGACCCTAGGACCATAGAAGAGTGTGTACGCATGTGTATTGACATTGAGGATAACCTAGGGGAGGAATTAGAGCTTTCCAAGATATACAAAGATTCAGATAGTGCCTCTAGCCTCTCTTCCACGCAATCCACATCGATTGAGGAACTTGCAGAGAAAGTTGCTCAAAAACTAGGTGTCTCTAGCAAACAAATTCCGAGATTTGCCCCGGTGAAAAGATGCTATACTTGTGGGGGTGATCACATGGCAAATGTCTGTCCCATTATGGCTCAACCCCAATTTAATCCTAGTAGCCAGTACTGCACCATAGAACGAAGGTACACCAATCACACTGCGCAAGACTGCCCATACAATAAGCAAGCGGTTAGGCAACCCTACCCTCAGCCATACCCTCAACAAGGCAGATACCAGAGCGAGTACCCACCTCAGCAGTATGTGAGACCTCAACAAACCTACCAACCCTATCAAAACCAACTGAGACCCCAGCCAGTGCTAGCACAGCAACCACCTGCTCCTACTAATGTGATTCCGGTAAAGTATACTGCTGCAGAAGAGAACCTGAATAGAGCTATAGTCCCTGTAACCCCACTGCTTTCTGAAAGTGACCCTATTGACCATAGCTTTGATTCTACACATGTCGATAGTCCCCATGCTTACTACATGCAATCTCCTGAACATGGTGAGTCCTACTACAGTGAGGAACCGAGTGAACCTAGTTGGGAGTCAGATTACACAAACGTCATGTATACGAACCCCAATCCTAAGCCTCAACCTAGGCAGGTAAGACCCCCATTCCCTAGAGGACCATGCTACAGATGTCAGGGAGATCACCTCATTCGTGATTGTCCCTTACCTCCACCTACACAACCCCAGTCAGTGACAATTCAGGGCTTTTGCCAAGAATGTGGAAAGGAGCATCTTTTACGAGATTGCCCTAAGAATCCTAATAATATGCCAAAAATCACTCCTATTAACGTTATTGGGTTGGTGGTAGACTCCACAGGAAGTGTGACATCCACCGCACCAGTACAGGTAGTGACTAGAGCTCAGGCATTGCAACAGAACCAAGGGGTAAACCAGGATAAGAACCCAGAGGCTAGTGAAACCGAGAGCATGACAAAGAAAAGGACTAGAGCATGGAAAGATAGTCGGGAAAGAATGAAAAGACAATGGGCTAAAAAGATGAGTGAACTTGAGGGAAGCATAAGAGAAACCAAAGCCAGGATAACTGAACTCACATCTCAAACTCCCTCTCACACTACCCCACCACCACCATTCCCATCGCCATCCGACCCGCCACCTTCCAACCCACCTCATACGATTCCACCACCCCCTAGAGTAGGATCAGTATTAGTTGATCCCACTCCTGAAGACATAGACATGATGCTTAAAGCATATCAGGCCAGAATCCAAGAAGGGCCAAATGTCACGGATCATGACAAGTGTTACCCTAGGGCTGACCTAGAGATAGAAAGAACCAAGCTTTGTGCGAAAATGGTCGCATTGGCTCAAACTATGTGTGAAGCCAGTCGCCTTTTCAATTACTCGAGCTCAGCCAAGACGCAATTACACTTGGATGGACTTCTAGAGAAGTTAGAGGGCATAATCGCAAGATCTGCCAAGGAAGAAAAAAATCAAGAGAGAGATAAAGCAAGCAAAAACATGACCCATCCCCCATCGGAAGTTTACGTGCCCAATTCCACTGAACCAGACAACCCACCCTCCCTAGAAAGAATAGAGAATCCAATGGCACAATCACAAAAGGAACTTGCCCCTCAACACCATGACAAGGCTAGTGAAAGAGCAGGTCTTCCTACCCAGAAAGCCTATGCGCCTGAGGCCTACGTGCCTAACTCTACGGAGCCAGACACCTCTTCTTCTATGAATCAATACACACCAGAATTCCTACGCGAGATTCAAGAAGACAAATGGGCTAAAGAAAGTGAAGTCCCTCCTCCCATTGAACTTGTGGATGATGCACATGACCAATTCCCACAAGACATCCCATCCATTTATGGAGAGCAAGAGAGTACCCAATCTCAAGAAAGATTAGACTTCGAGTCTAATTCTTTACAAGAACTACCCCATTTCACAGGCCCATGGGAAGCAAAGTCCACCTGTATGAGAGCACCTACAGTCATGGTAAAAAACGAAGATTCAGTCTTACCTAGGAACACAGAGGTAGTGAAAAACACCAAAGTGCAGTGCAATCTCACTTTGGAAGAGCTGCTTAAGGTTAGACCAGAAGTGTGGAAACATGTAGCCAATCAAGTGCCCGAGATAGCAAAGCCTCGTTCCCAGGTAGGATCACATAGGACAGTGCCAGAGATACCCTTGGACAAGATAGGAGACA
The DNA here is from genome assembly GCA_020310875.1 of Ceratopteris richardii. NCBI lineage: Eukaryota > Viridiplantae > Streptophyta > Polypodiopsida > Polypodiales > Pteridaceae > Ceratopteris > Ceratopteris richardii. The sequence goes on from MU260326.1 coordinate 96,338, forward strand.
TGTGTGAAGGTGAAGAAGGGAACACCTATCTTCCCATTACCTACCAGGAGTACACCACCAAGGCAATTTTGGGCTCAGGTGCAGGAGTTGCAATTGCTACCACTTCCCTCTGGAAGTGTTGGGGCAAGCCAGCACTCAGGCCAACGGGAATGAAATTGCAGATGGCCGATGGTCATATTGAGAGACCCTTAGGATTGCTAGAAGGAATAACTCTCACCACTTGTGGTGTCGAGTTTGAGCATACATTTGCCATATGTGACTTCAGCAAAAATCATGCCTATGAGATGATTTTGGGAAGACCATTTATGCGACAGTTGCAAGTGGTACAGGACTGGGGAACCAATTCTCTGTACCTGCAACACTTAGGTGTTACGACCAAAGTCAATCTCAAAGATTACTCTCATAGAGATGTCCCTCCTATCCAATGGAACCCCATCCATAGAGCCAAAGATGATACAGAATCGGTGCATTCCATAGGGTCAGGATCCTCATGGATGCATGAAGACACCCACTTATGGATGTGCAAGGTAGCAGTAGAAGAAGAGAACAGAGAGAAAGCCAGAGAGGTAGGTGCAAAAGAAAACCATAGATCAATTCAAGACCCAGCCTATGCACCTGTAGTCTTTCCTGATGAGGAATTTGAACCTCACGGCTGGGCAGAAATTTTAGCAACAATGGACGTAGCCATCAATGAGGAACAATGGACACCTCACTGTGATGAAGATGGCTATGACATTTCAGTCTTCTCCATAGAGCCAATCATGGGAGAGGCAGTGTTAGAAGAGTGTGAACCCAGCCCTGATGCATTTGAGGATGCAAGTGACTCAGATCTAGAGTCAATCATTATGGACCCACCATTTGCATCAGATGAAGAATACTTCCATGAAGTAGAATTTCGACCCCAGAGGCATGGAGATCTTACAAACAATGTAAGATTAGCCACACATGTGACCCCTAAGGAGGAAGCAAAGAAACGAAAGAAGAGAGAAGTCTCACCAGAAGAGGAAGAATCTTTGTTTGAGGTCCCAGAAAATTTTAAGAAGTACGAGATAGACGACAGGAGAGTCATGATAAGAATGCCTAAACGAGAGGCGCAATCAGGAGAGGCCTATGATAACAAAGAAACCACTAAGAAAATAGTAGTGGCCCTAGAAGAAGGAGAGGAGAGATGCACGTACATAGGCCATGACCTAACAAAGGAAGAAGAGCATGCGTTAATAGCCTTGCTAAGAGAATACAGAGATGTATTCGCTTGGAGTTACAAGGATTTGAAAGGTGTTGACCCTAATATATGCTCACACACTATCCCCATGACCTCATATGCTAAACCCTCTAAGCAAAAGCCCTATACATATAACGATAATTACGCTGCTAAGATTAAAGAGGAGATAGATAGACTGGTCGAAGCTGGATTTATCTATGAAATTGAGCACACTGAGTGGGTATCCCCCATCGTAGTGGTGCCCAAGAAAAATGGAAAGTTGCGTGTGTGCATTAATTTGAAGAAGGTTAATGCAGCCACAATTCGAGATAACTATCCGCTTCCCATCACAGAACATCTCTTAGAACGAGTAGCAGGCAAGGAAGTGTACAGCTTTCTTGATGGATTCTCGGGCTACAATCAAGTAGCCATACCTCCAAAAGATCAGCATAAGACAACTTTGGCCACAGAGTGGGGAATATTTGCCTTTCGTGTAATGCCATTTGGGCTTACCAATGCACCAGCTACCTTCCAAAGACTGATGTGCCATGTATTTAAAGAGTTCCTGAGGAAGAACTTAGAAGTCTATGTTGATGATCTTTGTGCTCATTCCAACATCAGACAAACCCATATCCCTGAACTCAGACAAATCTTTGACAAATGTAGAGAATATCAAGTGTGCCTAAACCCCGAAAAATGTGTTTTCATGGTCAGGCAAGGCAAGATTTTAGGGCACATAGTGTCAAAGAATGGCATATCTACTGACGAAGAGAAAGTGAGAGCCATAGCAGAGCTACCTAGGCCAAGGAATGTCAAGGAAGTACAAGCTTTCATGGGGCATTGTGGTTATTACCGACGATTTATACACATGTATGCTGTCATTGCAAAGCCCATGTACGGACTTCTGACTAACTTTGAGTGGACGGATGAATGTGAGAATTCCTTCCAGGAGCTAAAACGAAGATTATGTTCAGCACCAATCTTGACCACACCAGATTGGAACAAGCCATTTCATGTTCACGTGGATGCATCCAATTATGCTATTGGATGTGTGCTTGCACAACCTACTGGTGAAGGTAATATGGATCTTCCAATCGCCTATGCTAGTCGACAATTGAATGCAGCTGAACGAAATTACACCACTACGGAGAGAGAAGGCTTAGGCATGGTATATGCAGTTAAGAAATTTAGACACTACTTGCTTGCAAACAAGTTTAAATTTTTTACTGACCATCAAGCACTGCTATATCTTGTAAACAAGCCATGCAATACAGGAAGATTAGTAAGATGGTTTCTCTTACTAATGGAGTACGATTTCGAGGTTGTGGTAAGGAAAGGTAGAACTCACCTGAGAGCAGATCATCTCTCTAGGCTCACATCGGGAGAAGCCCCACAAGGAGTATCAGATGACCTTCCTGATGCTTACTTGTTTAATTTGGAAGTTGTACCGCAGTGGGCTAAGCCATTGGTACCAGTATTGACATACGGGCCTAACCATCCTGTAGTAAACACACAGAATAGAGAGGTTGTGAAAGCTCAAAAGTACCACATCATGGCAGGAAGCATGTACAAGCACACAGATCAAGGAATCTTGGCTTGTTGTGTGGAAGAGGACGAGTACAATAAATGGTTGCATTTAGCACATGTAGGTGCATTAGAGCAACACTATCCAAAGCAACGAACCCTACAAACACTAAGGAGATTCGGAGTGCATTGGCCAACTATGGAAGCTGATGTCCAAAAGTTGTGCAAGGAATGCCCAATCTGCTGCACTAAACCACCTGTGGAACACGCCACTCTTTATCAAGTATCCATAGTGCCAGATTGGAGTGAACCTCTAGTATCCTTCCTGAGGACAAAAACATTCCCTCCAGACATGACTCTGGCTAGGAAAAGGAGTTTAGAACAAGAAGCCCAGGATTACTCACTCATTGGTGATAATCTATACAAGCGTGGTAAAGATGGTTACCTGAGGCTATGTGTCCATGAAAGTGAATATCTCAAGATCTTGGAAACTGCTCACCAAGGTGTAGCAGGAGGACACTTTGGACCAGATCGGGTGATCAAGGCAATACTATTTGCGGGCTTCTGGTGGCCTACCCTTCACATGGATGCACATACCTATGTGAAACGGTGTGATGTCTGTCAGCGAACTCAGTATCCTATACGCAAAGATGAGATGCCACTGAAACCTATGATGGGTGGACGCGCATTCTCTAAGTGGGGAATAGACTTCGTAGGTCCTATTAATCCCCCAGCTCAGGGTTCCCATGCGGAATATATCATTGTTGCAACAGACTATCTAACTAAGTGGGTAGAGGTAAAAGCCACGACGAAGAACGATGCTCAAACAACTGCTAAATTCTTGTTTGAGAATGTATTCACAAGATATGGGCTACCTATAGAGCTTGTAACTGATAGAGGCACTCACTTCTTGAACGAAGTGATTGAAAATCTACTCCAAGAATTCTTGGTAATACATAAGAAGTCTGCCCCCTATCACCCGCAAGCTAATGGACAAGCTGAGAGCACCAATAAGATCTTATGCAATGTACTGACGAAATTAGTGAATAATAAACGCTCTGATTGAGACAAACAGCTACATCATGTTGTTTGGGCATACCAAGTCGCCTATAAAACGGTACTCCAAGCCACACCCTTTCAGATGGTATTCGGTCAGAACGCGGTGCTACCATTAGACTTCTTAATACCCACATTGAAGGTAGCACAAGAGCACGAATGGACAGGTCATGAGCTCTCCTCTAGGATCTTTGACCTAGAACGATTAGGAGAAACAAGACTGAGGGTGGCTGCAGGAATATATGCAGCTAAGAAACGACAGAAGGCCTACTTTGATGCCCATGTTAAGGATAAAGGTTTGAAAGCAGGAGACTTAGTTTTAGTCTACACATTGAAGCAACATGCAAGGAAGCTAGAAAAGAGAGGCTACGGACCTATGATCATCAACAGGATTTCCACGAGTGGAGCAGTACAACTAGCCACTTTAGAGGGTGATGTTCTCCCAAACTATATTAGCGGATGCAGAGTCAAGTTGTATCAGGAACCCCTCACGGAGGAAATGCTAAGTCGACTCAATACTGCTAAGAAACGCAAAGAGGAAGAAAATCGAATCCGAGAGGAAGCTCAAGCAAAAGCCTTAGAGCGCATACGGAGAATGAAATTAAGAAGACAAGGTAGAGAGCACCCTAGGCAAGATGCATATGCAGATCAAAGATATGAGATGGCTATGTGTGAAGTTTCAGGTGTTAGCTCACATAAGATAACCGATCGATGTCCTTTCATAACCTTAGATATAGGACAAGGAAAGAGTGCAAGGACTGTAAGAGCCTTGATTGACTCAGGTGCAGCCACTAGTGCTGTTAAATTGTCTTACTGTCAAGAGTTGCAATTAACTGTCAATCCTGTGGAAGCATATCTCATAGGATTGGGAGGCGTGGAAACCCCTTGCATGGGCGAGCTGGAACTTCCCCTCTATATTCATGATGAGGCAATGACAGTTAAAGTACTAGTGTGTCAAGATGAGGACCTCACTGAGCCCCTTGTCTTGGGTCAAGACTGGATCTATGACCAAGCAGTCAACTTAAACCTAAGAAGTGGACTTCTTCAGGTATGGGTGAATCAGACTAGAATTACAATTGAGCTAAATAATGGAGCACTTAAGGAACTAGAAAAGACATGGACTCCTGGTCCCTCCAGGGGCACACATGAAGTTGACTATGTTGTTCTTGTCCAAGGCTATGTGATGCAGAAGAATGAAGATCTCAAAAAAGGAGTCAGAACCACAATGGAACTCCCTTCTTTTCCAAAGGCCAGAAGGAGGCAGCAACTAAAGGCAGATCAATCACTGAAGACTCTCCGGGCGAGAGATCAAAAGAACGCGCGACGCAGAACAACTCAGCCGATGAAGCAAATATGGGTGCGAAAAGACAAGCTGCCGACCGTAACGAAGTCGCAACAACGGTCTCAACTTCCTATTAGTAATCAACAACTTGATGCTAATAAGAAGATTCCTAAAACCTTCGTTGAGAGAGTGAAATCCATTTGGGTACCCAAGAAGTCGATGAAGGCTGACCCACGATCAAGACAAATTTGGGTGCCTAAGGCTTGCTTGCGGGCTCAACTAGTCCCACACAATTCACATCTTACACGACATAGTTCACTCGCTCAAGTAGCCGCCATCCACTCTTGTCTGATACACTCGAACACACTGCCGCCTAGAAGCACGCACAGACTCACTCGTAAATGGGTCCCAATGACACAACAACTCCCAGTAGAATTACTCATGCAACCCTCCCGAATCTCCACAAAACCAAGACCAAAAGCCATTCATGGTGTTTGGCAACCTAAGACTTGTAATAAACCCCCCGACCCCAATCTGTGAATTCATCTCCACTTACTAACTGCATTAGTCAGACAGCGCACCTTTCCATCTAGCTCATAGGACTAACCAGGCATTAACTACACACACCATCATCGTGCACTTACTAACCACTGACTCATCATCTACCTCATGTTAATGTTGTAAGAGGGACAACTACGGGTTTATTCTGTCCATTACAATGTTAACACCTGGTTCTATATTATCACAGAACCAACAAGCAAGCAGGGCCATGGCAGAAGCTGGAGGTGCCAGTTCTCAAGCTGGATCCAGTGCACAGATTGTGGACATAGAAACACTCCTCCTCGAACCCCATCTCACCGAAAGGCCGCAAGAACTTCAAGCTGTGCATGTGCTCCCAATTCAGGATCCTCCCCAGGGGCACACCTCTCAAGTGGGCAAACACGCTCATTGGTTCAGTGATGTTGCTGGACCATTGGGTGATGGAACCTATTTCTGGGAAGCTGAATTAGAGTTTAATGGTAAATGGGGACGTTACCATTTTTTCACGCGCGAGTTTGAGAGCTATCAAAACGCCGAAGTCATGCGTTCAGTATGGACCAAAGCCGGCTTGGACAGTTATTTCAGGGCCCACTTACCAAAACCGGATTTCTTACGTTGTTCATATCTTATCAGTACCATCACGCCAAGCAGGGCCAAGGGAGGCGACAGCACCTTTGTGTTACCCTCACTGCTGCCGGGTCATGAGCTTAAAAGATTCAAGTTGACCCTCAATCTGGTACGAGAAGCATTGGGCATGTATGGCATGCACATCCCCACTGAAAAGGAAACAATGGTTCCAGGCAGAATGAAACATAAAGACCTTAATAAGCTGAAGGATATGGTAGCGATGACACCGACCATCGCCCTGCACCTACGGACTGTCATGCAGCACTTTGCTTTCCCCGCCCAGGAAAGATTCACCATGCCCCCAAAGAAAATATGGTTTAGCTTGTATCTGGCAGAGACAAAAAGCCTCCCCATCAATGTACCACACTGGATCATAGATCAGATTCACCTAGCCCATCAAAGGTGGAACAAGAAGCAAAAGAATGTGCTTCATGGATGTTGTGCTCTAACCAAGATAATCTACCGATGTCTTGCCTATGACGTCCCTATTCAGCGGGCACTCATATGGCCCCGGGCCCAAGAATTCCAGAGAAGGCTATCAGCGGCAGGTCCCCCATCAAAGAAGATGAGAGGGGGAGTACAATTACCCTGCGCTCAACCAAGGGGAGCCACCACTACACCAGAAATTACCCCTCCCCAGACACGACGCATTAGGCCATTCACCATCCGGCTACCAAGACCAAGTACAGATGGACCCAATCTGGTATTTCCACCCGTCCCCTCAGATTTGGAATTTCCACAGGGCTTTACTCTCAATGATCTCACGGATGAAGAAGTGGCTAGACTAATCTATGACTCCAATCTCGAGACGGAAACAGAGCGAGCTCAGGAACCACAACCCCATACAACAACAGCAGCCCCCACCCGACCAGAAGTGGTAGAAGTCGACGTCGAGGAACAAGAGACCGAACAAGAGGAAGAAGCCTACGAGGAACAAGAATATGACGAACTTTCAGAATTGGTAAGTGCCCCTGCATATTTGGCACAAATAAAAAGACTGTATCGAACCATGCAACTAGTTCAAGAACAGCATAAAATGTCACTGGAAGCGGGCAAGAAACTCATGAACCAGTTACTAGCGGAGGAAGGCGTGGACGATATGTTCATTGAGTCCATAAACCTACATGCCGATGCAGTAGGATTGGATGAGGCCATTCATGAGGCAATGGCCTACATTCACAGATTTGAGAAAAGGGTTCCCGCTCGTCCCGTGAGGTCCGGGAAACAAATTCATATCAATGTATCAGGACCAGGAGAGACAACGCAAGCAGACGAACATCAGGAAGCACCACGGTCACCACCCTCCCCACCTCTCACTACACAACTCACTCCACCACATGACACTAGCACCACCACGTCCACTACCACCACAATCGTCATGGGAATTCCACTCTCTCCAGGAATCCAATTCGGGGGAGTCACCATGCCCACTTTCACCACTCTCTTTACTAACGTCACATCCACCCCACCCACGATCCCCATCTACACTGTCACTCAAACCGTTGACACTATGGAAACATCTCCTTCCACTGCACCGCTCCCTCCCCCCATGCCACCTCCATCTCCCATACCCCCTCCACCCACATCTCCACTTGCATCCACATCATTCACAACTCCCTTTCCCGCCCCCATTCCCCCTGCATCGTCACCCCTCCCAGCATCATTTAATGTAAATAGCATATTTCTAGCATTAAATCAATGTGTATATCAGCTTCAGAATGAGTACAGAGCTCTGGACGGCCGGTATCAACAACTAACAACACATCACCAGAACTTACAAAGGCAATTTAAAATTCTGGAAGAGGAAAATGCAGATGTGAATCAACGTTATACAACGCTTGAGCAGGCTCACCAAACACTATTGGAGGCACCCCAACCATCGATAGAATCAGGCGTCAAACAACTAGAAGCCTTGCTCGAAGTATACCAGGCCGATAACCTACGAGTCAGACGTAACTTGGCGCTACTCAGGAAACATATGGCCACAGCACTAGAAGAGAACAAAAGACTGCAAAAACAAAATGAAGAGAATCTAGAAGCGGCAATGGAAGGCTCCCCCCACGAGATAGATCCAGAGCAGTTCAAAGCAGTTCCCACGGAGACGATGAAAACAATTTTGGAAAGCTATGCAGATCTCCTGGAAGCCCATGATGACTTGGAAAGAGAACGTGACACACTACAGAGCAGACTCAAGGAACAGGAAGAACAACCGAAGAGTGTCCCATCAACCTCTACCTCCGACGAAGTAAAAGCCTTCACTGAGCAGGTAGCAGAATTACAAAAGAGGTTACTGACATACGAGAGGCAGCCCTCTCCGGTGGTAGAACCAGAGCCAGAAGAGTTGGTCCCTATTGAGGTAGATGATTCGTACGAAGAACTGTATGTTCCTATGCCAATGCCAGGTGGGCGACGAACCTCAGAGGGACTAGACACCTTGGAAGTGGAAGCACCCGAGTGGCTTCAGACACTGGAAAGGACAGCGAACACCCACGAAGAACGGGTGGCCATTCAGATCCAATCACTAGCAAACCTAGAAGAAACTGTCATAAAGTCAGAATATTTCAGAAGCATGTCTCATCATAGATGGATCGGCACCAATAATGACCAATATGTGCCATACTGCATACTTTTGGCCGATTACAACGTGGAGATTCAACGACAATGTGGCAAGCCTCCCACATTTGCTACACAATTTGGTCCAGATGATATATCGGAAAGTGCTACGCGTGGGTCCATCCATCAACCCACCTGGAGAATCAGGCTTTTGGAAACATATCCTGAAATGGTCCGAACCTAGAATAATATGCCGTTGTTTATTAAATATAATCCTTGTTACATTCCAGTACTTCGACGACGCACCTGGCCTGAATTCACTATTGCCGTCAGAGACATCAAAACCTGCGCAAAATGGTTAAATTACGTTTATCTAGCACCTCCACGAGGACCCCCCACGGTGAGCTACATGATTTCTACAATCCGTCATTGGAGTATTCGGCTACGCAATAATCCCGATGTGATGGCCCAGATGTGTATGAAAATATTCGAATTAATGTTGATCACTTTCAGGACGTTTAAGAACATTAAGGACCCCCACTTCTCAGGAGCAGGCTTTGTGACAGGAAACCAGGATCTGGTGTACGATATGAGTACCACCCCATCAATTGAAGTAATATATGCTTGGCACGCCAAAATCAAGTACCTCCCAGCTTGCTTTAAACAGACATTTGAGGAAATGTTCATCACAGGATTCTGGGAATACCACTCCGAAATCTTTATACCCAGGCCATCACATCTCCTCCAATTATTTGCTATGGAGAGAACTATTTACTCAGAACAATTGAGGGTGCCTCATCCAGATGTTCCCGGACCTGTGAATTGGGATGATTTGCTCACAGATCTAGCACGCGGCTTGCGACTCGAAGAACACCACCTAGCCTCCGATGTCGTCCAATACTATGTTCAAAAATCCTCTAGACAAGGGTCTGTCAGGGGCGACAGACGCGAGAGTGGGGGGGGTGTTGGCAGCAGTCAGGGAACCGAAGGAGCCACAAGACGAAGAGAGTCAGAGCGAAGGGACAGCACAAGCAGACATGGCACTCAAAGAAGATCTGGCAAGTAGGCCAATAATTTTCCTCATGAAGAAGCAAGTACGAGCATTCACGCAGATCTAGCACTAAGGCAACCTTTAATTTTTCAAAACCTTTACACCAATTAAAAGTGATTCTCATCACTAATAACCCCTGTAAATACCATGTTCACCTTTTTGTAGCTCCATTTTGTGCAAGCCAAGGAGTCCTTGAGCTTGAGGAGCTTTAGAAGTATCTACCTGCCAATTTTCATATTTTTTAGATCTCGTTTGAGCCCTCTAATAAGCCCTGGAACCTAATTTTTAACTAGGCCGGACACTAGGTCTGAACAGGGCTAAAGCTAGTCAAAAACTATAAAAGGAGCTAGAGAGCTCATTTTTGAGGTTGGATTGTAATTGAAACGAACTTGTAAGAGCTTTTTGAAAGTAATCTAAGAACTCCATTGCTTCTCACTCTTTGTCTTGCCGTGTGTGCGCGTGTGTGTGTATGTGTGTGCATGTTTGTGTGCTTCTCACGCACGCACTTGTGCCTCCACTTGCTCGAGGTCTTCATACCATCCTCACGTCTTCCCGGATTGACATTAAAGGAGGTGCTACTCATCACTGAGCTACAAGCTCCATATATCATTGACACACAAAAAGCACTTGGAACAGATGACCCTTTAGGACCACCCATCCAAACTATGTAGTCACCTTATCGAGGATGACAAGATCTAGTAGGGGAGAAATGTTACAACGTGGTAGGCCCCATAAAAGATTTTCAATTTTTTCAATCATTTCCCCAAGTGTTGTACAAGAGAAGAGTTGTATATAAAAATGACATTGTATTTTGTACACTTTGTAGCATAGGGAATAATCTCCCCTCTAAAAATTTCAAAAGAGGAACAATTTTTAGTTTGTTCTTTATTAAAAAGGAGTGATTGTGAGGAGCCATTATACAAATGCCAACTTCTCATTTGTAAAGACTTTTTGCTCATGTGAGTAAAAAAGCTCTTTTTCTTGCAAAATTTTTGCACAAGCTTTTATGGATTCTTGGTGACTTATTCTTGCTTGATTTTTGATGTGTCTACTATCATTAGGTGAACTGCTTTTAGTCTTTTCTCATGATTACAAAATGCTTTGTGCTAATTTTTCATGTCTATTGACACGATATAACTATTTTTGGCTCTATAGAAAACTTTATATTATTATTTGTATTTTCACTTTTTCCAACTTGCATCTTCTTGTTAGCTTCAAAAAGAACCACTATATACTCAATTTGGACAATTAATGAAGGAGACGTTACCTTTTTTTTTTACTATTTGTCTCCTTTTGGTTACATGTGTGAGCCCAACTTTGAAGATGAAGATGATGATGGAGAAGTACAATTTATCTTGATCTGTCTTGATCAAAACTTTTTATCACCATGATCAAAGCCGTTTAGTGTTGTGATCAAAGACTATTATCATGATCAACATAATCAAAATCTTTCTCTCATGATCACCATGATAAAAAATGTTTTCATCACAATTATTGAAGTTTTTTTATCATTATTGCATTGATAAAAACTTTATATCATTGTGATGAAAACCTTTTATCATCATTATCAAAGATATTTATCGTGATCATCATAATCAAAAGATATTTAAAGTGTTTTATCATGGTCATCTTGATAAAAAAAGTTTTATCACCATGATCAAAAGATTTTATCACCACAATCAAAGAATTTTATCGTGATTGCCATGACCTCTTTTTTGCAACTTCTTAGCTTGTTGTTTCAGCGTGTAAACAAGTACTAGATCACCTTCGTAAAGCTTCTTATCATTGATATGGGTATCAAAATAGGCTTTTTGTCATTTTTTGTGAGCATAGATGATTGTTACAACCCTAAGGCGTGTCTCTTGAAGAGCATCAAGTTTATCTAGCAAAGCATATAACTCATGACCATTCCACTCATATTCTTTAGCCAATTTGAGAGTCGGTACCAAGAAGTCAATAGGGAAAATAGTGTGTTGTCCATATACCAAATCAAAAGGACAAGCTCCGGGTGTGGTCTTATAAGCAACATGATAAGCCAAAATTGCATGGTGTAGTTGCATGTCCTACCTTGAGTGTCCCGAGTTCACTAGTTTTTCAAAAATTGTGCATAGTGCTTTGTTGGAACTCTTAGCTTGAACATTCACTAGTGGATGATAAGAAGCCAACTTTTCATAAACAACCAAATATTCTTTTACTATTGTCTCTATGACTTCATTGACAAAGTGAGTACTGCAATCACTAATCGTCTCAATGGGGAGGCCAAATAGTGTTAAAATTTACTCAAATGAAATTTTTCTAGTGGTTTGAGCATCAACTTCTCCTTTGAGGTGCTTATAAATCTAAGCAAAGACATTACGATACTCTTGTAAAAGGGGTACGAGATCTTCTTCCTTGAAGTTTGATAGATTGTTCACCATATATGAGCATCTCTCTTCATGTTCTTTGATCATTATGACCACTTTCTTTGTATCCTCTTTATTTTCATAACCCTCTCCCATTATCTTTTCACATATGATTTTGAGTTCCCTTACTTGATATTTCTTGAAGTGCTTGGGAACTTCAAATCATATAACAGTTGTCTTGGTTGACTTACTTCATTCGATGAAAGTCTTGTTTTCATAGATTTGATAAATGGCTCGTGTAGGCTCATCCATGTTTCAAGGATTTGTTATGGTCCCCATATCATTCAAGTAATTTGCTTCATTATCGAAGGGCCCCTCCATATAGAGACTAAGATAGTCCTCGTGTGAATGTGGTATCATGTCACAAGGTATTAGCATCCCAAAATATGTGGCCAACCTAAAGGATAAAATTCATCCCCTATGATATTAGATGTAGGAATCGATTCTAGATCTTCAATTGATCTTTTCTGGTGGTTGACTTGGTTCATTGTTTCTTGCTTGACAAAACCAAAGACCTTTGTATTCATGTATCCAAAATGGTTGACTCAAACCCATGCTCTTTACAAAGATCTTGTCCTCATCATCATGTGTGTTATGCCATTGGAGAGGTGGCACATCTCTATATGCATTAGTGTGCAACTTGATCTTGGTAGTTATGCCATTATGCAGAATATACCACTTCAACCACTTTCATCTACCTTCGGAATGGCCATCCTAAGAGCAATTCATAATTCCCCACTTTGCCAAATTCACATATGGAAATTGTATTATCAAATTCAACACCACATGTGGTCAAGAAAATATTTTATAGGCGGGCCTCCTTATTCCGATTTTCCTCTAATACTTGATCCCATAATTCATCTTGCCAAGAATCCTCCGTATCTCGAACCATAACATTTTCTCGAGAAAATGGAACCTTTGATTGGATGGATTTGGTTTTGCTACTATCACCTGGGGTTCAAGGATTGGATCCTGTATTTGTTGTTGAGATTTGATCATCTCTTGATATTTATTCACAACCTATTGAAATGGTTATTCTTTTCTTTAGAGCGGTTCTTGCCTTTCCCAAAGTTGCTTTTCCTTTTCTTGAGTTTGATCTTCCTTTTGATGGGCTTTAACGACTATTTGGAAATGCTCTTCGGACATGCATGTTGAAAGAATAGTATTTAGGAACTTTTTCTAAAATTTGTTGAACAAATGCTATTTTTTATCGACACATGGCTAGTCGTTCCTTTTCTAAATTCCCTCTTGGGTAACATTTATCATGATGCTCAATCAAAGGTCCTAATTTAAACCTATCATAATAGGCTCTCAATAGTCCTTGTAGCCCACTAGTTAGGGGATGAGCTAGGACTGATCTTGGTTGTGCCCATGGATTTGAGTATGCATATGCATGTGATAGTGCCAAAGCACTACATTGTGATGTTTTTGAATCTTGGTTTCTTCCTTGCTCCCGATTGATCTAATCTTCCTTGATTTTGAGTTTATCTTGCTTCTTAGTAAGATTTTCTTGCTTGGACTTGAGGGAATCCTCAAGTTCAAAAACCTTATTCTTCCATTTATTGAACTATTTTCCTCATCGAGCCTACTCGATTCCCTTGGAAGGTGTTGGGAATTGAACTCATAACCTCCTGGTTAGGAGTGTGATGGGCTAACCACTTGCCCCAAAAGCCATAGTTGAGGATTACTTACTAATCCTCTCTCTTAAGGCATGGTTCAACCATCTCCTACTAGGTTTATGTGGCATTCCTTCCCCCTTAGATTGAGCATTGTCCACAATGCTCACTTGTGGACCCTTCTATCTAACTTGGGCCCTTTTCCACATTTGAACGCCTCCCATAGCCTCAAATTCCGGCAGATGGGCCTATTTTGGACCTATGCAACCCTCCATTGGTGCCCAAATGCCCATGTGCCTTCCTTCTTGGCCAATTTCAAACTCACCCATGGTCAAGCCCTTCCCAAGTGCCCATGATTGAGGCTTCTTACCTCTGTCTTTCCCAAGTTCCTCAACTAGGCTCTGATACAAATGTTGGGAATCAAACTAACAACCTCCTAATTAGCAGTGTGATGGGCTAACCACTTGCCCCAAAAGCCATGGTTGAGGATTACTTCCTAATCCTCTCTCTTAAGACATGGTTCAACCATATCCTACTAGGATTATGTGATAGAAGGTCGAGGATTTTTGGGAAGCTCCTCTTCACTCTCTAAGCTTGATGGATCAAGCACCTTATTTCCCTTATCTTATTGTTTAGCCTTGTCTTGTGCCTATCTAAAAAAGTGTATAGGAGCTATAGTCACCTTCACTAGTAGAGTTAGAGGGAATAGTTGTTACCATTTTAATAGGTTTATACTTGCTCCTATATAGGTTGTGAGGATAGTTATATAGGTGAGTTTCCCCATACTCATTATAGAAGGATTTCTTAGTAGGTATGGGTGGTAATTGGGGAACTTGTGTGTGGGAATTCTCTAACAAAGTGACCCCCATTAGAATCAAAGCAATGAACTCTAGGAGGAGTAGTTCTAGACTGAGGCCTAGCCATGTTATGAGGTTGAACATTTGTATAATAAACTTGGTTATACTTAGGATTTATACACCCATAACTTTGACTATAGTAGTCATCATATCCATCAGAATAATCTAGATACCCTGAATAACTAGTGGACGAGTCATACTGCTGAGAGTATGCCTCTTGTTGACTACTTCCTATGGCACTTTCTTGTCTCATAATGTTGGGAAAAATAGGAGATGATGGCAAGATAATCTACTCAAATGGCTCTTGGGCTTGTCCATACTTCACTAGAATTACATGTTGAGGAGTAGGTGGCTATTGACTCAACACAGTTCTAGCTAGCTATGTGGGATACTCCATCATTGATCTAGATGTATATGGCATTTGAGGCATGATAGAGTATGAGTGTCACTGTGGATATTGATACTATTGTTGTGACTTGGCCCTTGGGATGATAATTTCCTACATTTTGTCTATTTTGGTATTGTCCCAACTATCTAGGGTATTGCCTGACTAGTTTTATTATTGTAGAAAAACTTGGCAATTGACTGCTCAATTTCACAATATTGCAATTGTGGTTGTCTCCAAGGAGGTGGTCTTCTATTACAAACATGTTGTGGATGATGTGCTCCACACTGTTAGCAATTCCTAGGTGGAGACCTAGTAGTTTGTATGTTCAACTTCTTGGTAAGAACCTCTACTATTTCATCAATCATTGAGGAGCTTGACTTTACACTTGTAGTAGACTTTATTGTTGATGAGAATACTTGAATCAAATTACCCGTCATCCTCAACATGGATGCACCTTTTGAATACAATCCTCCAAAGTGATGGGCCTCATTATATATGTTGCAATTCTCAACTTAGCACTCTTCAATACATCAAGGAAATGAGCAATCAATTTTGACTCTGATGGAAGATCCCCTATAGTGCATCATGCTACATATTGTTTGTACTGAGTAGCTAAATGAAAGTCATCATTGGCTTCTTGTTCAAAGCTTGTTATCATTACTGATGTGTCATGCCTAATTCTTATCTTAGAAAATTTAGCTATGAATGCCTTCAAGAGTTGATCAATGTTTTGAAAATTTTGTATGTGTAGTGGTTGAAACCTACTAATGCAGTCCCTTTCAAGGTGAGTCCAAAGGCTTCATATTGATTAAAGAAATCATATTCTTGTTTAGGTTGCAATACTTGCTTGAGTTGAGACTCATGTGCACGAGGATCGCCATGTCCTTTCGCATACTCTTGCATACACTTTTCAACTTAATAAGGTATGAGCCTTCTATCAAAGTTTGATCTTACAATTTACACTTGTAGCATTTGAGGTTGTTGTGCCATGTCTTGAGAAATGGTTGGGGCTTATGGCACAATAGGCACTTGGTGGCCTAGTGTATTTACCGGATATGGCATTTGTGGGAATGTTAAGGGTATGGTAGGTTGAGTGGCAGTGGCATACCTAGCAGTGGCTTTATTTAAGATTTTGTCCCTAAAGATGTAGTAGGCATAGTTTCCATGTGGTATGTATTGCTAGTTAGCACACTTGAAGTTTGAACTGCAGTAGTGGTTATAGGGTTGTTTGGAATAATTGATACTAGTGGATTTGGGTTCTTAAGATCATCAATCAAGGTGACTACTATCTTAGGAATACCATTCACAAAGATAGGTAGATCATGATGTGTAAAGTGTTGTTGACCATCTACCCCTAGTGGATAACATGGTCTATTCCTTCCATCTTCATAGATTGTCAATAAGGTTGGATCCGAATACTTGAACTCGTGAGTTTCCAAATGATAAGTAACTCTACCTAGGTGGTAGAGCCCACAAGGATTCTTTATATACAACTTTGAAAAAAATAAATATGTTATGCCAAAGTATGATAGGTCTAATAATAAATATGTTTAATATTTTACAATGCCTTTTATGCAGTGGAGATATAAAAACTCCCCCCTTCCTAGAGGTGATCTATTCTCTTTGAAGTTCTTTTTGTTTAAGTCTGGATAAGATTCAAGTTTCTTTTAATATTCTTTTTCCTCCCTTGTACTGGTAAAAATTTCTCTACAAGCTTTCTGAATTCTTGCTCTCACTTGAAGGTCAAATTCATTATCATTTATAAAAATTAACTTATGATTTTTAAGAACAATATCTGATTGTGTAAACTAGCTTTTTTATTAACTAGAGAGCTTTAAAAAATGGATTTTTGACCAGAAAAATAGGTCAATTTAGGCTTTAGGGGGTCAAAATAGGATAACAAGACCTATCAAGAATCCTTGTGTATTCCAAACCTTCTCAATTTTCCACTTAAATAGATGAACTTGGGTTTCATAACACTTGAGAAAAATGATACTTGGCAAGTTTCACGACACTTGGTCCACAACAATTGGTAAGTGTGAGTGATACTTGAATGGTGTCGACGATACTAGGTCCATGACACACAACAAATGACACTTAGGTGTTGATGATACTTGGTCCATGAAACATGACACTTATGAGATTCTGGCGATACCTACTTTGGTGACACCTGGAACTCACAACACACAACACCTATGAGGTCTTAACAACACTTAAAGAGGTGATACACAACACATGGCACCTAAGTGTTAGTGGCACTTGATACATGATACATGATGCCTAAGTTTCAAGGAAACTCGACACATGACACACAACACCACCTAGGTGTCGGTGATACCAGATCCACGACAACTAAATATAAGGAAACCAATCAAGTGTCATGATACCTCAGAGATGTTGTGATACCTAAGTGTCACCAATACCTAGATATCAGTGACACAAGGAAGTATTATTGACACCAACCAAATGTTGGTGATACCTTGCAAGTGTCATGACACCTAAATATCAACAACACTCATCCAAGTGTAGATGTTACTCCGAGAATCAAGTGTCAACAACACTTGTATCAATCCAAATGTCACAATGCTTGAACTTTGGTGAGAGAAATTTTATTTTTGAAGGTATGTATGTATTTCATTTTTCCCTCTATCTCCCTATGTGTATGAATACTCAAAATGTTCAACATATAGTACAAAAATGACACCATGACACTCAAGGTTTACTCATATCTCTGCATTAAGTGTCTTTTTGGAAAAACCAAATTTACAAATGTTCACCTCAAAGGCCCTTTATCTCAATTTTCGGCTCCTAACATTCCTTGTGCACTCCACACTAACCTGCAAAAGATTCAATGAAGAAGAAGGTGAAGATGAAGTAGATGAAGTGAAGATTTGATGGAAAGCTTGGAAAAATGCACAAAACTTAAACTTAACAAATATTTTTCACTATTTTTAGTTACCTAATACCTAGAAAACTATCTAAGGATGATGAATGAAGGATATGCACTCAAATCATGAGCATAAAAGCACAAAATGCATGTACCTCATGTGAAAACTTACCATCACACACATCCAACAAGAACATCCCATACAACAACACCAAAAGTGTTATGCCCATGTCATCGTACCCTGCATGAAAACAAAATAAGGAAATGTCAAATCCATGGAGTGAACAATGAGTGGTATGAAGATCGTACATGCCAAAATGGAAGTACATGCACCTACAACAAGAGAGAGGCAATCACACACATGTGAATACATGCATGCACACACGCACACAATCACGAGTAGGCAAGATGCAATGTGAACCAAGAAGCTCTTGTATTTCTCAAGATAAGAGTAAAAAGCTCATAAGAGTTCTAGAATACACAAGCCAACCTTTACAAATGAGAGCTCTTTCACTTATATAGAATTTTTAATAGCCTTGTCCACACTATAGTGTTTGGACTAATTTTAAAAATAGTGCCTAGAAGCCAATTTGAGATCGAAACAATGTAGAAAAATTATGAAATTTGGTGTGGCTATTCTTCTTATCTACTCTTTCATAATGTGGACCTGATTACTATGAAAAATAGGAATTTATGTTGATAATTGGGTAAAAAAATGAGAAAAACCTAATATGAGGAGGGATTTGAGATGGGAAAAAAATAGTAGACTCCTCCCTCCTTTAGCTCCATTTTTATGGTTCCCTTTTATCATTTTGTTCATCCTTTCAATTAGATTTGGATGCTTCAGCCTCAAACTTCGTGACCACTTTCTGAGCTTTTGCCAATACTCATCTACACTAGATGGTCTCTTGATGAACACTATTTTTCTCAACTCATGATTGTTAGTCCATCTATGAATAAAGATACCATGTTTCTCTCTAAGAGAAATTCTTGAATGGGACATCTTCAGTTGTATTGCTTGAATAGTTTTGTGAACAATCTCATAGATTCCAAACTTGATTGTTTGAAACCATGTATTAGTGAGGAGGTTTCATGTCTGATTCCTTTCTTGGAAAGTTCTCCAATTAATCCAGCTATCAATAGATACAAATTATCAAATTTCTCAATCTATAAGGGTTGGAACCATGCCCAGAACTGAACCATTGAGTGTAATCCCAAAGTCTTCATATTGAATCAGGAATTCATCCGCTTGCTCTACTTAGATAATTATTTTAAACTCCATAACATGATCATGAGGATCTCCACATCCATCAAATAGATCTCTCATGCAGTTGGCTATTGTGTAAGCCTTAACCTCCTAACCAAATTAGGCATTCTGATATGAATGTGATGCTCTGATGGATCTTGCCTATGCATGTTTGGTCTTCTTGCACCTTGCAAGTGTAGATGTGGAATGTTATTCCTATCTAATTGAATCTTGGATCCCCTTGATCTCGAGGAAATCCTGATTGGTGATTAGTGAACCTAGGAGTGATGGTCTCTAGCCTAGGCACACCATTCACACTGATATAGGTTGACCTTGGTATAAATAATTTTCTTGAAGATCTTGGAATAGGACCCAAAACTCTTGCTTCATTGGGTCCTCATATATGTTAGGCCGTTGGAAAGGAATGTAATTATATTTAGTAGAAAATCTAATTGGGAAAAGACGTACATCGAAAAGATGTAGCGCAATTGTTGTAACCTTTTGATAATAGAAGAGGCACGTGGAAGAGGGAGATAGAGCATCGTCGGACTGTGCATCTGGGCGGTGTGCCTGTGGATTGATTCCAGTGCAGTTCATCTACCTTGTTGTACTGTTATGTTCTGTTTATGTTCGGTATTGAATAACTGTGGTGTTGTGTTGACATTTTGTGAGTCATTGGTGAAGTGTAAGGTTAATAGTGATAGTGTGTTAGTCAGCATTTAGAACTCGTGTATTTCAGTTGTGATGAGTATTATGTTCTGTGGTGTACCGATTGTGGAGATTAGGAGTTAAGTTGTCAGAATTGTCAAATTAAGTTAATGAAGGAGTCATTACAGGAAAGAAGTGACTAGGAAAATATATATAGGGCCTCTGTATTACAGACCCCTGACCATCCCAAGAACCCATGAGCAGTCTGGTTTCCCGTTATAATTAATCTGACACGTTAACATGTTAAACAGTCGCACCGGCCATGGGGCGTGGAGTAGCCAGTCCGAGAGCAGATTAAGGTTTGAGAAAGAATCCTATGATATATGCCTATAACGCATTTCAGAGAATCTTACCCAAAGTACAGAAGTGATCAGCATCCCTGGAAAGTTCCTAGCGCATTGGGAACGCCTCCTGGTGCTAGTGGTGAAGAATAACCATCGGAAGGAAAGTGGGAGATATGGGCTAGTGGAGTGCCACCTCAATATTTTCTTGTTTAAGGACCACAAGTATACCAGAAGTGCAACCAAACCCATCCACAAAAAGTACAGTTGGTGGAGTAATCGTTGATTCTAGTGGCAGTTTGTTGAATTCTGATGATAGCTTGGAGAATTTCGGTGGCGGCTTGCTGAATTTCGATGACGGATCACTTCGGGTTTTGATTTCAGAGAAACTAGTGTATTGATGGATGAAAGTTCTGGTGAAAAGTTTACCTTAGATGCCAAATGTGAGGAATGGCAGTTGAGTTTAGGTGTGTGTGATCGACTCAATGATAGCATATAACCAAAAAAATTGCAAGGTGGCGAGACAACACAACAACAATTAGGATCAACTTGTTCAAACCATTCGGAAGTGATATTTCCTCCTGATTTAAACAACATGAGTGGTACTCAACAACAGCATCAGCAGCAACATCAACAGCAACAATAGCAACATCAACAACAGCAACAAATCATATCCCTATGGCCGGTACCTTCTGGAGTTACGTATACGAAATTTGGTGGATTCCCAGGTGATGATCTTGATGCTCATGTGCGTACTTTTGAAATTAATTATGTTGTACTCAACTATCCAGTGGATCAGGCATATAAGGCTATAGTGTTCCAATCTACTCTGGTTAATGAAGCTGCCCGATGGTTAATCGAATATGATCATTTTTGTCATATTATATTAATCATTTTGGTCAATATGATGTTGTTAAGGATGCCTTCTTACAACGTTTCCGATTAAAGAAAAATGCGGCTGAGATCTTTGATTATTTACATAACAATAGACAGAAACCACATCAGAATGTGCAAGAGTATGCAACTTTCTTCCGTACTCATCTACGGCAGTTGCCGCTAGTGCATGCTAACCTACCAGATGATGTGATTACCCAGTGATTTATTAATGGATTAAACCCTCAACTCAAACAAGTTATGATTATACGATGTGTGAGTGGTATGACCTTGGATGCAGTAATAGCCATGGCATTACAATTGGAGCATAAAAAAGGTGGTTTTATTGAAGATTTGGATTGGTTAAAGGCATCCAAGAGCACAAAGCGAGGATCCACTAAAACAGGTGTATTGCACCAAATACAAGAACCTAGGACACACCACTTCAGCATGTGCATTAAATCAAATGTATTGTGCTATTTATAATACGACGAGTCATTCCACCGAAACGTGTCCATATAATGCCAAAGTGCATACCAGAACGAGCATAAATCCCACAATACAGGAACAGGGACAATAGGCTACCCACTATGTACCACCGCATTTGAGAAATACCTCTTACCAAAGTTACAAAACCTATACGGGACCAAGACCAAACAATTTCGGATAGATCCAATGGTACTCGGGCCAATCGGGTGAAGGTACGTCTCTTCCACCACTAAGGTGCCATTTTTGTGGCGAAATTGGACATATCCACAAATATTGCAAAGAAGCGATCGAGTATGATAAGCGAAGAAAATAACGACAACATCCAATGGCAAATATGGTATATATTTTAGTAGTGGATACCCAAGCAACTGTAGTTCGAACACTGTCCGGCAAGAAGTTACAACCAGCTGCTGAGATTTTTGAGCCAAGCATTCGAGAACAACAGAGAATTTTTACTAAAGCTAGTACATGGGCAAGTCCAGAACCAACTATTTCCCCCGATCCGGTACCCGTGGTCCAACAAATAGTACCGAATACACCACCGGAAGATATGAATCTGATCAAATTGTCATCAGAGAGTCCACTGGACTCGGTACCGTGTACCTCAAATCTTGACTCTGTGTGGAATATTTTATCAAAAACATCTATTACGATGCCGTTGGGGCAATTGTTAGCCTTGGTCCCGGTTGTACGACAACAATTCCAGCAACAAATCAATCCAGGATCTTCGTGTACACCTGCTACACCAACTATTAGTCCGGCACTTGATTCTACGGTGGACCATGTTGTTCCTTTAATTACGATATGGTATAAAAACCACAAAATTACACAAGTATTAATTAACGAAGGCTCCTGTGTGAATATTGCTACAACTGCACTTTGTAAAAGGTTAGGATGGACTCAGATTGAACCCATCCAGTTTTTTGTAAGAATGGCTTATCAATCTAGGGTACATCCAGTGGGTTTGGTGCTTGATATACCCATTACCCTCCAGGGAGCAGTGTTCAAAATGACTTTTGTTGTTTTGGAATTACCTGAATCAAGTCTGGATTACAACTTACTATTCGTGAGGCCCTAGTTGAAACAAGCAAAAGTGTTACAAGATTGGTCTGCACATGAACTTATTTTCAAAAGTAATCATCGGAAATATGTGGTACCTTGGACGAGATGAAGCCTTGTGAACTTCATGCTCGACCTTATGTGGTCAAACCTGTGCATATGTTGGATGGACTTTCAGATGGTGAAGAAGAAGCTTTCCTAAATGCTAACCAAGATTTGCTAGCACTGGGTATAGTTGATTTACAAGCCATTGTGGATAATTGGACTCCGACCGCTTGTATGGTAGTTTCGCTTATCGAAGGAGTGGATCCAGTTCTAGATCAGGTCTTGAATGCCATGAATGTACAACAATTATTCCATTCATCTGAGGATATATCAATGCCCTGACAGTTTTATGTATTGGAAGATCAGCTAATCACTTGTAATTTGGGAAATGAGGCTAATCCGTGACCAGTTAAGCTTAAGGGTGGGCTATCGGAAACTTTTCAAGATGATTTACTACAGTTGCTGAAAGAATTCATTGATGTATTTGCGTGGGATTATCGTGATATGAAAGGATTGGATCCTCGCATCTATCAATATTGTGTGATGCTGAAACCGGATGCGCGGCCAATTAAACAACCTAGTTACCAAATGAATCCCAACTATGCTACTCAAGTGAAAGCTGAATTGGATCACCTATTGAAAGTAGGCTTCATTGTTCCCATTGAGCATGTTGAATGGATCTCGCCTATTGTCATTGTCCCAAAGAAAAACAAGCAATTGCGTATTTGCGTAGATTACCGAAAGTTGAATGCAGCGACGGTGCCTGATCCCTTTCCACTTCCCTTTTTGGACACGATGCTAGATGATGTTGCAGGAGGAGAAATGTATTCCTTTTTGGATTGTTATAGTGGTTATAATCAAGTGCGCATGGCTGAAATGGATATTCCAAAGACTGTGTTTATTACAAATTGGGGCGTATATGCTTGTACGGTGATGTGGTTAGGTCTCCACAATGCTCCCAGTACCTTTCAACGATGCATGCAGGAAATCTTTTCTCCCTACTTAACTACATTTATGCGGGTGTATTTGGATGATTTTTTGTTATCTGGTGATGCATCGGCTCACCTCTATCACCTACGTTGCTGCTTTTCTAAGTGTCAGGAGTCCCATTTGTGCTTAGATCCCAACAAATTAGTCTTTTCAGTTTTCTTGTGGCAAATTGCTTGGTCATATTATTTGGCAACAAGGCATTCAAGTGGACCTTGATAAAGTGAAAGCCGTGTTGAATGCACCTATCCCTACGACACCAAAGGAAGTTATGTGATTCCTTGGACAAATACGCTAGCATGGACGACATCTTCGGTGGCTCGCTCATGTGGCTATACCACTGAATTGGCTAATTACTAGCAATCCTCGACAGTTTGCGTGGAGTGAGAAGTGACAACTGTCATTTGATCGTTTGAAAACATTTTTAACACAGGCTCCTATTCTGCAAGCACCGAACTGGCAACTCCCATTCCATGTTTTTGTGGATGCATCTGACATAGCAATCACCGGTGTTTAACGTGTTTACGTGTTGAATTAATTATAATGGGAACCAGACTACTCATGGGTCCTTGGGATGGTCACGGGTCTATAATACAGAGGCACTATATATATATTTTCCCAGTCACTTCATTACTACAATGACTTCTTCATTAGCTTAATCTGATAATTCTAAAGACTTAATTGCTGATCTCCACAACCGGTACGCCATAGAACATAATACTCATTGCAATCGAAATACATGAGTTCTAAATATCGACTAACACACTATCACTATTAACCTTACACTTCACCAATGACTCATAGAATGTCAACACAGCACCACAATTATTCAATACCGAACATAAATAGAAGATAATAGTACAACAAGGTAGATGAACTTCACTGGAATCAATCCATAGGCACACCGCCCAGACGCATAGTCCGGTGACTCTCTCTCTCCCTCTTCCACGCGCCTCTTCTATTATCAAGAGGTTTCAACGATTGCGCTACATCTTTTTGATGTGCATCTTTTCCTAATTGCATATTCTACTAAATATAATTACATTCCTTTTTGGCAGCCTAACATATACCACCATGGTTGGGACTTTATATGATCTAAGTTCAAGAACCTTTAAGAAAGATGCACCTCACCCACCTACATGAGGAAGAGTCAAGAATGCCTCATTAGTATCGATGGAGTAATAAACTTTTGTGATTTGGCATCCAATAAAAGGTTTGTCAAGAACAAGGTACTTGCCACATAAATCTATTCTTGTTCATCCGTCCCTAATATCTCAATATGGCCACTTGTGAATCCACTAGTGACACCACTAGAGATAATTGATAGTTCCTCATGGATCCCATTTCTCAGTGTTTTCATGGAAGACATATATTGAGCATCACTTATCCACATAAGAATTACCTTCTTGCTTCACAACCGGATGGTGGCATAAGATTACTTTAACATTGGTGCTCTTGATCTTGAATAGGGTATGATCCCATGGATCTTTGAATATAGGAGCACCATGCCCATTATCTTTGTCATAGGTGAGAATGGTGTCATAACTACCATCAACCTTGGATGAGAAAAGTAGCTCCTTTTGAGGTTCATCCATATTAATGGAATAAGAGATGTCCTTAGATTTGCTTTCCAATTTGATCAAAGTGTGGAATAGAGATTTCAAGATTAGATTTGAAGAACTAACACTTTATCTTGTCGAGACTTTAATATTATCGTTCCTGTCTCTTGTTATACTATAATGTCTTTGTTCACTAGTAGTGTGTTTCGTTCCTAATTGCAAAATCATATATGTGACTCCTTTTATGGGCACATCTCTGTATGGATCACAAACATTTGAGATAAAAGCATACTATGGCCACAAGCACATAGATGCACAAACAATCTTTCTATTTTAATGCTTGAAAAGAAATATGAATTCACACAATAAATTGAGATATGTTGCCAACATGTTCTCCTAATAGCTTTCAAGGAGACCAAAATCCCTTTGCAACATGTTTGTGGTAATCTAGCAAGGTTACAATCTTTTTGTTCTATAGAAAGATGGATCAAGCAGTAATTTTGTACAAGCATTCACCAGTACAAAGAGAGAATCAATTTACAGACTTTGTTTTGATCATTCAAGAAGAACTTTTCCACAACTTATCCTCTTCATTAGAGATACTTAGGGTGAACTCTAGGTACTTCATTGATGCTCAATCCATTTCCACTATGGAATTAGTCAAGTGTGGTTACAAATTGGTGATGTCATCAATGATGTGAACAATCTAAAACATGACCTTTAGATATCAAAATCAAGCAAGTAGACAAACGATCTTGGTTTTGGCATGTTCTGGGAGTGATGATAGCATTAATTTATCCAAATTATGAACCAATCATAAGATATAGAAAGTCACATGGAATGTAAGGTTCAAGATGGTTTCCTTTGTGTCCATGGCATCACCTCCCCCTCAAGCGATGAGTTCCACAAGGAGCGGTTATGTGATTGTGAGATCTTTTAGGAGTTGAATCTTCATAGCTCTTTGTCTTTGTAAAGTTGTTGATATATGGTATTGGAACCCCATGATCTATATCAATGATGAAGCTGGAAAGGTTTTGTAGTATATCTAGGTACATAATCAAGGGCATGATTCTCATGATGGAGAGTATTCCTCTTTTGACTCTGATGATGATCCTTTTGATGTGGGATGATGATTGTGGAAGTCTTGGATCCAACTTGTTTCTTCTTCTTAGGACATTTGAATGTCAGGTGATCATGATCTCCACAATAAAAGCATAATCCAATATCCTTCAGATGTTTTGTTTCCTTTAGTGGAAATCGCGTGACCGTGATGTTATCCAACTACATGGATTTTGGTTGAGTTTCCTCCAACATATGTTGTTGTGGAATAGAGGTAGAATTGTAGCAATGATGTCAGTAATCCAAAACAAGACCTTTGGATGTCAAAATTCAGTAAGTAGACGATCAATCTTAGGTTTTTGCACATTTTTAACGTGATGGAAGAATTAGTTTCTCAAAATTCTAAACCAATCATGAGATATAGAAAGCCACACAAAATCTAAGGTTTAGGATGGTTTGCTTTTTCCATGACAAGTTGAAGTACTTTTTAGGTATTAAAATTGTATATGTAATGGATGGCATATATCTTTTGCAAAAGGAAATATCTATTGGATGTACTCTATAGGGCATGGAAGATTGTAAGGTACTCACTCAACATATAGATGCAAATACAAAGATAAGTATGATGGATGGTAAAAGTCTTGAAGACTTAACATTGTATATAAGCTTGATTGATTCTTTGATCTATGCAATAATGATTAGACCTAACCTATCTTATGTGGTAAGGGTACTTGCTCAATTTATGCATGCAGCCACTCAAGAGCACTTAAATGCAACCAATAGAGTGCTTAGATATGTGAAGTCTACAATCAATCATGGATTGGTTTACATGTATGGAGAAGAGCTACCACTTAGAGGTTGGAGTGATGGTGATTGGGTAGGTTCTATTGATGATAGAAGATCAACATTAGGGTTTGTATTCATGCTAGGAATAAAGACTATCTCATTGATGTCAAAGAAGCAACCCACAACTCCATTGTCTTCAACAGAGGCTGAATATAGACCATTGGATCTAACCACATGTGAAGCTATGTGGCTTAAGAAACTACTAATTGACTTACATGTGTAGGTTGGAATAATCTCCCTTTTGGAGATAACATATCATCTATACATTTGGCTAATAACCCAATGTATCATGCCAAGAGGAAGCACATTGAGGTGCATTACCATTTTATAAGAGAAAAAGTTCTTAACCATGAACTGGATGCTCATTTTGTGACTACAAAAGAGCAATTTGGAGAGCTATTCACCAAAGGATTGGAGGCATCGAAGTTACGTAATTTCAAGAACATGATGTGTTGTCAAGATCTTGCTCACGCGCATACAGAGATTACGGACACATAAAACACACAGAGAATAGACGCAACAAGAGACGAGAAACAACGCGGTATTGGGTGCAATCTCCCCCCATGCACTCTGTTTCGACAGTCCACAGAGTGCATGTATTTATAGGAATTTTGATTACGTCGAAAAGAGTGGTTACAAGAGGGCGGCTTCGAAAAGCAGGCGTGAAACTAAAAGTTGATAACTTTTACGGAAAGCCATTGCTTTCAATAACAGAAACTACGGTCTTCAATGACCCTTATTCTGACCATTACTTTTCTAACAATAGAACCTTCTACGCGGGTTTATTTACAAGCTAAATAATAATTATTCCGATTATTGATGTTTGCCCTTTCACGCCTTGCATGCTCCTCACGAACCTTCAGCTGCTATATCAAAAAACATCAAAAACATATTATTAATAATACTTTAACAATGCATTGTTCAATAATATACAACATGCCTCTCAGTTGACAAGCAACTGACCTCAGTTGATAAAATCATTCAACACTCTAACAATTATAATGCCGTGTTCAACATAGTCCATATTACTGTTACAATCCAACAATGCATTGGCCAACATATTTCATGTTACAATTCAACAATGCATTGGCATTCGATATTTCAATCCAACAATGCATTGGCATTCGATATTTCAATCCAACAATGCATTGGCTAACATATTCCATGTTACAATTCAACAATGCATTGGCTATTCCATATTTCAATCCAACAATGCATTGGCCAACATATTCCATATTGCAATCCAACAATGCATTGTTCAACATTTTCCATAAGGTATAACATGCCCCTCTGTTGAACAAGCAACTGACCTCAGGTGATAAAATAATAAACATGGATGGCCAGTCACATGTTTCATCACTGAATAAAGAAAACAGGCATGTGCCATGTAAAAATACATGCATGGAAATGTTCATGGAGCTGGTACATTAATGTGTTTGTGTATGATATGCAGAAATTAAGTAAAAAAATGTAATCCAAAAGTGATGACAAAAATGAATATCTAGATATGATAAAATAATAATGAATTTTCTAATCAGGAATTTATACTTGAATGCATGTGCATATGAATTTTGTAAAAATTTCAGCAGCATAACGGCGTGATTTTGAAAACCGAAAAATTTCCGACAAACAATTTCCATGATACATAAAGAGACCAAAAGGGGATTACACACCCTGACATATGTATTTTTTTTTCCTCCTCGCTAACCTGCAATAAAATACATACCTATCCCTGCAATAAGAGTTCATGTACCATACAAGACAAACCATGTTTAAACGATGCGTATATTCCATGTACGATGCAAAACATGCATGTCCAAAATGTAAGTGGATGCAAAAAGAAGACAACTATGCATATAAATTGACAAGAAACGTATCTGGATGGTTACAAAGTAATTTGCCGATGTGTGCAGGTGCTGAAGATGATCCACCCCTTTATCATAATAGCAGGACAATATGCCTTCAGGATGAATGGGTAAAGTCCAAATTCTTTTGATCTTGGAAGTGAAGCTCAAAAGATATGTGATAGCTACTCTATAAAGAGATCGGAGATATCTTTCCATAGCAGTAAAACAAAATCTCAAAAATTAAAGGTAATATGCTCCTATAGACTAAATTCAATATGTAAATACATCACAATTATCAAACAGGTAAGGTAAACTGCAAAGGTAAGAATGAATCTTTAAACTCTTCTTGAAAAGCCTTCTAGGTGCGTGGACAATCTGCACGACGAGAAAGATCATTCCACCATAACTACGCTCGTCCTACCAAATAATTGGTGGCAAATTCAATTTTCTGATTTTCTGAATATAACCCATCGGAAAAGAAATCGTTGAATAGGGATAGCCATGATAAGACAAAGAGGCCATCTTTTCGTCCGTCGAATTGAAGCATAGCATAACGTCCTTGTATGGTTTGTTGAAGTGCGTGAAGTTCTTGGTTCATAATCTCTAACTCTTGCTCGAATGAAACTCCAGGTAAAGTTGAATTACTGTGATTCTCCATGGTGCTCTTGGACCCTTGCTCTCACCCTTGGTGTCTTGAACCTTCTTGTTTGCAACCTTGGTGTCTCAATCCCGTGTTCTCAACCTTGCTTGGTATCTTGAACACTCAATCAAGTGCCACCCAAGGATTTTGAATGAATTCACACTTCCAAGCTAGCTCATTGGAAAGTTCGTTCCGAGAGCTTTCCAACGGTATATTACACGCCTCAATCCGATGTACGAATTGAAAGTTACACTTAATTCTTTGTTGGGTCCATCCTTGAAATCGCCGCGAGCGCCTTGCACAAGTACCAAAGAAAGAGAATTTGAGTACAACTCCAAGAGATGGTGGAGTGGTCAAAGTACTTCCC
The DNA here is from genome assembly GCA_020310875.1 of Ceratopteris richardii. NCBI lineage: Eukaryota > Viridiplantae > Streptophyta > Polypodiopsida > Polypodiales > Pteridaceae > Ceratopteris > Ceratopteris richardii. The sequence continues at coordinate 126,328 of MU260326.1, forward strand.
TTGAAAGTAGGAGGTTGTGGGTTCAAATCCTCCTACCTTAGGGACTCTAAACCTCTCTATTACCACTCAAAAATTAAAATTGTCTCGCGCGTAGCCAACGGTCGCCAAGGGAGCCTTGGGTGCCAATGTATTGCCTAAGTTATTGCCTAAGTTATTTTGCCTAAGTTATTGCCTAAGCTCTTTGCCTTAGTCGACGCCTTGGAGTAAGCCGAAGGAGAAGACGTAGGTGAAGACGTAGGTTCTAGATCTGGATCAGGATCAGAAACAGAAACTAAAACTGAAACAGAAACCGGAACCAGAACCGGAACAGGAACAGGAAACGGAAACAGAAATGGAGACGAAATCGGAATCGCGAACAGAGAACAGAACCCTCTGTATTGACGCGTGCAGAGCTCTGATACCACTGTTGTCAGGATCTTGCTCACGCGCATACAGAGATTACGGACACATAAAACACACAGAGAATAGACGCAACAAGAGATGAGAAACAACGCGGTATTGGGTGCAATCTCCCCCCATGCACTCTGTTTCGACAGTCCACAGAGTGCATGTATTTATAGGAATTTTGATTACGTCGAAAAGAGTGGTTACAAGAGGGCGGCTTCGAAAAGCAGGCGTGAAACTAAAAGTTGATAACTTTTACGGAAAGCCATTGCTTTCAATAACAGAAACTACGGTCTTCAATGACCCTTATTCTGACCATTACTTTTCTAACAATAGAACCTTCTACGCGGGTTTATTTACAAGCTAAATAATAATTATTCCGATTATTGATGTTCGCCCTTTCACGCCTTGCACGCTCCTCACGAACCTTCAGCTGCTATATCAAGAAACATCAAAAACATATTAATACATTAATAATATAATACTTTAACAATGCATTGTTCAATAATATACAACATGCCTCTCAGTTGACAAGCAACTGACCTCAGTTGATAAAATCATTCAACACTCTAACAATTATAATGCCGTGTTCAACATAGTCCATATTACTGTTACAATCCAACAATGCATTGGCCAACATATTTCATGTTACAATTCAACAATGCATTGGCATTCAATATTTCAATCCAACAATGCATTGGCTAACATATTCCATGTTACAATTCAACAATGCATTGGCTATTCCATATTTCAATCCAACAATGCATTGGCCAACATATTCCATATTGCAATCCAACAATGCATTGTTCAACATTTTCCATAAGGTATAACATGATGACCTTGATGGACATAAAAACTTCCTATTGAAGCTTGAGGGGGAGTGTTGAAAAAGAGGGAGCAAGCTTAGAGGATTATTTTGATATTAGAAAAAGCAAACCAAGGCTTGGATAATGCAAAGTCCACGAATCCTTACCCGTTAGAAGAGAAAGGAAACAAATAGGACTCCCAAGGGAGTTGGAAGATTATGAAGAGTTAATGGAAAGCCAAGCATCAAGCAAAGGGTAGGTGAAGAGTCACACATTCACCTATATGTGAAGGAAGGGTACATTTTTGGGGCTAAGCATTGAATTGAAGGACCTAGCAAGTGCTTAGGGACCAGAGGATTATCTCCAAGGAGTACCAAAATCTTCTTAACTCTATAGAGCTTTTCATAAGCTTCGTGCACTAGACCCTCTCTCTCTAGTGTATTCTATCAAACATAGTTATCTTCTAATAGTTGCTTCTCTCTGTGTATACATTATCTTGTAGAGATCTTACACTTGCATGATATCTTATCTCCCATAGTTTGCGTATCAAATATTTTCGCCTGATCATATTGCTACAGTGAGTTATCATTGAATCTCTGCGACCTAAATTTCTACACATGTAGGTAGTCTATCATAGAAAAAAGAATCTACTTACCTATACTCACTCAAATTGAATGATTTTTGGATCATTTGGAAGGCAAGAGAGTCTATTAGGGGTGAAGAAATCTTGGAACCATTGGATTTCAAGAAGGTGATCAAGTTGATTGAACCAGGTCACATAATTTTGGGATCTAGGCTAGGAGACCTGCTTGGGCTCATTGTGCTTTTGTTGCACACAAAGAAGATTCATTCCTCACATTGTTCATCTCTTCCAAAAAGTCCTTTGGAACCTATATTTTTTCATTTTGCAATCCTACTGGATAAGGAGCTCTTGGCTAAAACCCATACATAAGCGTAAATGGAATATGCCTAGTGGAAGAGTGCTTGGCACTATTATATGCAAACTCTACTATATGTAAGTACTCTTCCCAAATAGTTTTAATTTAATTGACATATGATCAAAGCATATCTTCTAGGATTTGGTTAACAATCTATGTTTGCCCATTCATCTATGGATGCTCGGCTGTACTCATGCTAAGTTTAGTGTCCAACCTTTTGAAGACTGCTCTCCAAAAGTGGCTAGTAAACTTCCTACCACAATCTCAAACAATGTCTAAAGGAAGACCGTATAAACAGTATAGGTTTTCAACAAATAACCTATCCAACTAAGGTGTCTTCAATGTACTACATGTTGGAATAAACCTAGCCATTTTGGTCAATCTATCCATGATTACCTAGATCGAGTCACATCCTCTCTGTGTCTTAGGTAATCCCATTGGAAAATCCATGGAGATAATCTCCCACTTTCCATTGGGAATATCCAATGGATGGAGTAGTCCTCCAATCCTTAACCTCTCAACTATATTGACATGGCATTTTGTGCACTTAAGCACATACTCTAAGACATCCATATGAAGTCCAGGCCAATGAAACTACCTCTTCGCAAGATCATAAGTCTTGTTAACTCTTGGGTGTATTGCACTAGGTGTCATGAGACTCATACAATATGTTCCATCTCCTCTCGAAAACTCTAGGGACACACACCTTACCTTTATACAACATATATCCATCATGGATACTCTAAGGACTTGAATCCTTCATGAGTAGCCATCGATACTCCATCCTCATTGGAAATCTATGTATCAAGTTCCCCCTTCTTTATGGCTTCCCAAATCTTGGAATATGCAGGATCAAGCCTACATTTCCCTCTAACGGAATCAAGTAATTCACTAGTGATTTGAGTAAAACTCAGTCCATTCAGCATATGCACGTGGCTAAGCTAGTCAGCCACTACATTAAACTTTCCCTTTCTATACCTAAGCTCATAGTCAAACTCTTGAAGGGTCTCTACCTAGTGGGTCTTACGACCTTTAAGGTATTTTTGCTTAGAGAGCCACTTAATGCTCTCTTGATCAATAATGATGCCGATTCTTCAGAGCATGGACAATTTGCATATAATTCCTTCTCATAGATGGAGTAATTCTTCTGAGTGGGTTCTAGTTTTTTGTTCTCAAAAGCCATTGTTCGGCCATCCTAAATTAAGACCACTCCTATAGCAAAATCACTCTTATCATTCTCAAGCACAAAGGGTTTATTGGAATCTGCTATATGTAAAAGTGGAGTTGTAGCAATTGCTACCTTCAACTTTTCCATAATTTTGATTTTTTTTCTCTCCCCAATGAAATGTTTTCCCTTTTCTTCTAAGTTGTTCCATCATTCATACAACAATTTTGGCATAATTTTTCACGAATCTTTGATAGAATCCTAATAAACCTAGGAACATCTGAAGCTCTTCCAGGTTCTTGGGATGTGGCCATTCCATAATAGCCCATGATTTATTAGGATCCATCTGGATTCCATCTTGGGAGACTATATGACCAAGGTATCTAACCTTTGATTTGATTCCTTGGCAAAGAGTGAATTTTCCCTAAACACCTGGAATACTTTCCTCAAGTGCTCCAAGTATTCCTATTCTAGTCTACTATAGATTAGAATATCATATAAGAAATCTACTACGGGCATCACCAAGAACTCAATGTGTCAGACATTGATCCAGAGGAGAGTTGCACACACATCATGGAGTGATCCCTATGGATCAATGTCTGACACAAAGTGCCCATATCTAGTCCTAAACATAGTTTTAGGGATATCCTCTATCCTAATTCTAATATGATGATATCCTGAATTAAGATCAATCTTGGTAAAATACCTAACTTGATGTAACTAATCAAATTGGCCTTCCAATCTAGGCATTGAAAACTTGTTTTTGATCAGTACCTTGTTTAATAGCCTATAATCTATACAAAGTCTCCAAGAGCCATCTTTCTTTTTTAGTAGGAGCATTAGTGATTCCCAAGGTGAGTAATGAGTTCTGATAAAGTATTTTTTCTAGATAATCCTGAAGTCGCTTCTCTACCTCCTCATGCTGGGATACACTAATCCTATAAGGTGGCTTGCAAATAGGGGTAGTGTTAGTAACTACCTCAATGGCATGGCAAATTTCCCCTCTCTTAGATGATACTTCTAGGCAAATTAGTGAGAAAAACTTCTTTAAACTCAAATATTAGATCCTTAAAGCTTTTAACTACACACTCTTGCAAAAATTAATAATAGAAACTATTGTCCTTATTTACATTTTTTCCATAAAAATATACATCAGATGAGGTGACTATACAATGATGAAGATCATGATTATACAATAAAATGATATCGTGTACATGCTCATGATGAAACAAAGTATGCAACTCTATGAGATGAAAGGTGCATTAGGTACATATCTCTCCCTATATACAAGATTTACTTCCATTTTTTCATGAATTCAAGAGTGTTGTTTTGATAGATGCATTTAAGTATGTTTCCCAATCCCCATAGCCACTCTCTACCTAAGACAAGATTTGTCCTCTCCATATTCATTTTTTGGAAGTCTACATGTTCTCTATATCCTTGTATCTAGACTTCCAAATCGGATACCATAGTATCCCAATCCTCTTATCTTCCCATTGCATCATAAATACTATGTATTTATGTGCATTGGGCTGTTGGGGAATCTTCAACTCTTTAACCAAAGCATAGTTTATGAAATTATGTGTCTAGTCCTATAAAAACTACCATGAAACTTAACTAAGCCATGTGGTACAAATTGTTGTGACCAGAATGACTCAGTCAAACAATATGTATGCTCTATAGCCTCATGCATCACTTCCACCTCTTTGCAACTAGAGCTGCCACATATTGGAAGATTCTACACTAGATGGACAACCTTTTTGCTCTCATGAGGGTTCGTACTAGTCCTTGGTCTTCCTTTTTTTTCTTCCCCCTTATGAAGTGGATATTTACATTGTGCATGATTAGGAGACAAGCACCTAAAGCACATGTTTTCCCTTTTGGCCCTCTCATATTGTTCAATAACTTGGGCCCTTGTGATCTTTGTTTCTTTATGAAAGGTTTGTTTTTCCCCGTGAATATTTTCTTCTTGAATTTAGTGGTACTAACATGTTTGAGGGGTTGATGCATCTCCATAGGAGTGTATTGAGGAAGATTATGGTCCTCATAGGATTGTGCATATTTGATTGTTGTCATGGACACAAAGAAAACCATCTTGAACCTTAGATCCCATGTGAATTTCTATATCTCATGATTGGTTCATAATTTGGATAATTTAATGCCTACATTGTGTCTGAAGCATGCAAAAACCCTAAGATTGACTATCTACTTGCTTGACTTTGATATCCAGAGGTCATGTTTCAGATCCTTGATATCATCAATGACATGATCAATTCATATCCGCCCTTGACCACCACCCTTGAAAACCTATATAAAGAGGGATTGGCCAGCTATATCCTTTAGTCTTGCAAATGCTAGTCTTGGGAGCTCAAGGAGTCATGATCACCAAGTACTCTCGAAGTTCCAATTCCAATTGGTTTCTTGTTCCTTGTTCTAGTCCTGATTAGTCTAGATCTAGGATATCTAGTCTTGTCCTCTTTTAATCTCGTAGTACAAGATCCTTCCTAGTTATTGTTGTGGGCGATAACTTTTGCTCTGATATCGCTGATGATGGTCGTCACGGCAAAGGCTTGAACCTTGTCAGGCCTGCGGAAATTGCCGCGCCGCCGAATAGAGAGCTAAGCTAGAGTGATATAGAACACCTCTGTAATCAACAGTAGCTTAGCAGGATTACTGTCACTTAACTGTGTTAAGCTGCGACTTGAATTCCACCGGAACTTCACCGGACTGTCACTGGGACGTCACCGAAATTTTATCGGAATATCACCGGAATGAACGTTGATTCTACTCATGATTACTTCAAATGAATTTATGTGAAATAATGAAGTGATACGTGAACTTCCTTCACTGAATGAACTTCTTCTTGAAGCTTAAAAAGAAAAACTTCACAGTTCTGAAGTGCCACTTTCCGGTTAGACTTTGTACTGTGTGTACATATCCATTCCACCTGATACTGTGATAAGCTTAAAGTAGAGACGTCTAGCTATAAGATGAGCTATCTCTCATACAAAACTTCGAATTCTACTGCGAGATATACTTCGTTGTTCTACCGAAAAATTCGCTTTTCTGAGAAAATTATAACTGACCGAAAATGCGTTTACTGAGATATCTTTGACCGAGACATTCATTTACTGAGAGAGTACCGAGGGACACGTTTAGTAACGAACTGTAACTGTTAATGGTTAACAAACTTTCTACTGTAACACGAAAACTCAGATTCTTCACATGCAAACAGAGTGCGCAAACTTCCACATGAACATGTGTTTTCTATTAGAGAAGATGTGTACAAATTAGCTTGGCCTCTTCTTGCTCAAGCTGTAGAAACTCTCCTACACTGAGTAGTTTCTTATTACCATCCCTCTCATATGAATACCTGACATTCCAGGTTTCTGTTATTCATCTGTACATACGTGATCTATGGCGTCTTCTGAGAACTTCTCACTCTCTCTTCACTCATACGTGATCTCTCATAATCCTCTTCTTCTCATCATCCGAGTCCTTCAATCCTTGGTGTATATATACACTTTTCTTCTGCGCTCTTCCACGCTCTGATTCTTTAATTCACGTTATGTGCCCATTATGCGCACACCGCGGTTTATTGCTCTGTTACTCGTACAATTCTTGATTCTAGTTAACGGACTGATTTCGCACGTTGTACAACTGAGGCTTTTGATTTTTTGAAGATTCCGGTTTTTTTTTTTTCTTTTCATGTCTGTCTGTTTGTCAAATTCGTGAGTGATTCCTCAACAGCTCCCCCTCAATCACTAATTTGACCTCTTCCGGTCTTTCATATATCTTTCTTTCTTTTATACCTGCCATTTCTTTGAATCTGTTTGTCTTTGTTCCATCCAAGCTTTTTGTCAAGATATCTGCTATCTGATCTTTCGTAGGAGTGTAGACTATTTCTATCTCCTTCTCCATCACCTTTTCCCTCAGGAAGTGATACTGAATTTCTATGTGCTTTGTTCTTGCGTGAAACACTGGGTTTGTTGCAAGATACAGCGAGCTCATATTGTCTCCATGTATAATTGGTATACCTTGATCAATACTCATGCTTTTGAGCATGGTCTGCATCCATATTATTTCTTTAGCTGCTTCTACCAGTCCTTTGTATTCGGCTTCTGTTGACGATAAAGCTACTGTATGTTGTTTCTTTGAACACCAGCTTACCAGCTTATCTCCTAGGTATATCATATACCCGTGTGTCGATCTTCTGTCATCTTGACTTCCAGCCCAGTCTGAGTCACTGAATGCTCTCAGCTTTATATCTGATGTAAAAGGATAATATAATCCTTCCTTTATAGTTCTTTTGATATATCTAAGAACTCTTTGTCCTGCAATCCAATGTTGATCTGTCGGACAATGCATAAACTGTGAAAGAACTCCCACCGGATAGCTGAGATCCAGTCTTGTTAGCGTAGCGTAAATTAAGCTTCCTACTAACGACTGATACTTCTTCATATCTTTGAACTCTGTACCATCATATTTACTGAGTTTATGATTTACTTCAAGAGGTGTTGAAGCTTCTCTGCAATTCTCCATGTTGAACTTCTTCAGTAAGTTCAGGAGATACCCTTTTTGCGTAACATATACACCATGATCTGTATATGTGATTTCCATACCTAGAAAGTATGATAACTTTCCTAGGTCACTGATTTTGAATTCCTTTTCGAGCAATTTCTTCACCTCTGTGATTCCTGCATCTGAGGTACCTGTAATTATTATGTCGTCTACATAAATACAAATGTAGATCATTCCTTCTTCTGTTCTTTTGATGAGTAGACTTGCATCTGCCTTCGAACTTTGGTATCCAAGTTCATTGAGATACTTCACAAGTCTGTAGTTCCAAGCTCTTGGAGCTTGCTTCAGTCCATAAAGTGCTTTTCTTAGTCTGCACACATGTTTTGGGTATCTGGAATTTACGAAACCTTCTGGTTGTTCCATGTAGACTTCGTCTGATATATATCCATTTAGAAATGCATTCTTTATATCTAGTTGACTTAACTTCCATCCTTTTGATGCTGCTATAGCAATCACTGTCCTTATGGTTGACATCTTTGCCACCGGACTAAACGTCTCTCCATAGTCTATGCCATGCGTCTGAGCGTAGCCCTTGATAACCAGTCTCGCTTTATGTCTGGCTATCCTTCCATCTGCAAGTTTCTTAACTTTGAAAACCCATATGTTTCCGATTACTTTCTTACCATTTGGTTTAGGAACAAGCTCCCATGTCTTGTTCTCTTCCAGTGCGCTGAATTCTTCTTCCATTGCTTCTTCCCATTGCTTCTTGCCTTTAGCTTCATCATAACTTTGAGGTTCATCATCATCTTTGATCATATATGCATAGTCTTTCTGAGTTATATACGATGTATCATACGAGTACCTTTCCGGTTGTCTTCTTACTTTGTTTGACCTCCTTAGCTCATATTCTTCGTGTGTATCTGAATACACGTCTTCATCTTCGTCTCTCATACCTGATCCGGTCCTGGATGTACTTGCCTGCATATAATCTTCATCTTTATTCACCTGTACGATTGATTTACCTTTCTCTTTTCTTTTTATCTCTTCTTCAAATTCTTCAGCTGTATGACTCTGATATGCATACCAGCTTTTTTGTTCATCAAATGTTACATCTCTGGAAACAGTAAATTCTTTGGTTAGAGGACTCCATAACCTGTAGCCCATCTGCTTTTCATCATATCCGACGAACACATATTTCTCTGCTTTCGGTTCAAGCTTATGTCTCAATTGAGACGGTATATAAGCATAAGCGACTGATCCAAACACTTTACAATGATCAAGTGTTGGTTTCTTTCCCCACCAGGCTTCATACGGGGTCATTCCTTCTAACGCTGTACACGGTAATCTGTTTACCAAGTATGTAGCTGTATTTACGGCTTCAGCCCAAAGATAATCTGGACAATTCTTTTCTTTCAGCATAGCTCGTGCAAACTTGACTAGAGTTCGGTTCCTTCTTTCTGCTACACCGTTTTGTTGTGGTGTATATCTACAGGTTATTTCTCTCTTGATACCTGCATTCCAAAGGTAATCATTGAACTCTCGGGAGAAGTATTCTCCACCTCCATCAGACCTCAGTCTTTTAAGCTTTCGACCTGTGAGTCTTTCAGCATATGCATGAAAATGTCTGAAAGCTCCAAACACTTCTGATTTCTCTTTCAAAACATAAAGAGTTATCCATCTTGTTGCATCATCAATGAAAAGGACATAATACCTTGATCTGCTGATTGATCCTTCTTTTGTTGGTCCCCATATATCTGTATGTATGAGTTCTAGCACACCATCATGTTTGAATCCTTTCTTCTGGAAAGGTAACCTGTGGGCTTTTCCCATCTGACAAGCTTCGCATTTGTGAATCATATGTTGGTTCTGTACGTTCGGTAATCCTAGTACAGACTGATTCGTTATCATAGCTTTGATTCCTTTTTCATTGAAATGACCTAATCTCTTGTGCCAGAGATCAAGTTCTGTAATCACCTTTTCATCATATGTGAGCAACGCTTGGCCGATGTTCCCTTGTACTCTTAGGGTAAAGAGTCTTCCTTCTTTCTTCCCAGAGACGATCTGATTATATCCATTCTCAGGATCTTCTACAAATACTCCTTTGTTTGTAGATCTGACTTGAAAACCTTTCTCAACTATCTGTCCCACACTAATCAATTTTTTTGGTATTGTTGGAACATACAAAACATTGGTTAGCAAATCTGCTCCACTCTTACATTTCACTTTTCCAATTGAATGTATGCTATGTCTTGTATTGTCACCTGTTTGAACAGTATGACTCGAACTTCCTTTTGTCAGTTCTGACATCAGTTCTATGTTTCCTGACAAGTGATTAGAACATCCAGAGTCAATGTAAAATACCTTTATATCTTCGTTTTTTGATGTGCTGATAGAATTCATCATCAACGATGTATGACTTTCATTCTGCGTGTCATTTGCGTAGTTGTTGTAGGTGGTGTTGTAGGATTGGCCCTGTCCCCAACTTCTTGTTCCACCTCTACCGTAGCCTCCTCTTTGATTCTGTCTACCTTTTTGGAAGTTACCTTGATATCTTCCGCTTTTGCCTCTACTATTACTGTTCTGATTTTGATTTGCTCCCTGTTGGTTGTGCCAACAGTCATGTGCCAGATGATTACTTAGTCCACAAATCAGCAAGCTTTCTTGTTGATATTCTGACTACTTCTTCCTCTTCCAAAACCTCTTGCTTTTCGGGTGCCTTTACCTCTAGCATAATAAGCCTGAGCGCTCGACTCTTCTTCATCTTTTGACTTACCTTTGTCTTTCTTCTTGTTCTTCATGTACATTGTAGAGCTTTGTCCTTTGTCTCCATCTCCTTTCAGATCTTGCTCATATGTGAGCATCAACCCAAGCAACTGATTTAAATCTGGTACAAAGTGATTTAAAGAAAGTTCAGTTGAAAGTACAAAAGGTTTCCACCTTTCATCTCCTCTCAACCCTGTTCGCAGTTGTGCTATCAATCTGTGATTTTCGACATCTTCTTTTATGGATCCAAGAATATCTGCTAGATCCTTCATTTTAGTGACGTAGTCACTAATGCTTTGACTCGGCTTCTTTTTGAACGTTGTGAATTCGGACCATAATCTAGCCTTTCTAGCTTTCGTAGTATTTTGGAAGTGGTCTTCCAATGCGCTCCATATGTCCTCCGCTTTCTCCAGACCTCTAATGTGCGGTAGTAGATGATCTGAAACAGTGTTGTAAATGTAGGCTCTTGCCGTTGCATCTTTCTTCTACCACAACTTCAAAGCTTCTAACTCTTCTTTTTCCGGTTGGCTATCATCTTCGAAGGTCGGCTTCTTTTCTTCTCCGGTCACATACATCATTAAGTCCTTACTCATAAGTAAAGCTTCCATACGCATTACCCACGCGGGATAATTATCTCTATCGAGCTTATCAATTTGGACATGATCTGCCATGATCTTCTTGTTTGCTTTAGGTTGCCTTTGAGAGTCTTTTGGCTCTGATGCCGCTCGTGGAACTAACCTAGTCTGATATCAATTATGATGAATAACCTGGGCTCTGATACCAGTTGTGGGTGATAACTTTCGCTCTGATATCGCTGATGATGGTTGTCACGGCAAAGGCTTGAACCTTGTCAGGCCTGCGAAAATTGCCGTGCCGCCGAATAGAGAGCTAAGCTAGAGTGATATAGAACACCTCTGTAATCAACAGTAGCTTAGCAGGATTACTGTCGCTTAACTGTGTTAAGCTGCGACTTGAATTCCATCGGAACTTCACCGGACTGTCACTGGGACGTCACCGAAATTTTACCGGAATATCACCGGAATGAACATTGATTCTGCTCGTGATTACTTCGAATGAATTTATGTGAAGTAAGGAAGTGATGTGTGAACTTCCTTCACTGAATGAACTTCTTCTTGAAGTTTGAAAAGAAAAATTTCACAGTTCTGAAATGCCACTTTCCGGTTAGACTTTGTACTATGTGTACATATCCATTCCACCGGATACTGTGATCAGCTTAAAGAGAGACGTCTAGCTATAAGATGAGCTATCTCTCATACAAAACTTCGAATTCTACTGCGAGATATACTTCGTTGTTCTACCGAAAAATTTGCTTTTCTGAGAAAATTATAACTGACCGAAAATGCGTTTACTGAGATATCTTTGACCGAGACATTCGTTTACTGAGAGAGTACCGAGGGACACGTTTAGTAACGAACTGTAACTGTTAATGGTTAACAAACTTTCTACTGTAACACGAAAACTCAGATTCTTCACATGCGAATAGAGTGCGCAAACTTCCACATGAACATGTGTTTTCTATTAGAGAAGATGTGTACAAATTAGCTTGGCCTCTTCTTGCTCAAGCTGTAGAAACTCTCCTACACTGAGTAGTTTCTTATTACCATCCCTCTCAGATGAATACCTGACATTCCAAGTTTCTGTTATTCATCTATACATACGCGATCTATGGCATCTTCTGAGAACTTCTCACTCTCTCTTCACTCATACGCGATCTCTCATAATCCTCTTCTTCTCATCATCCGAGTCCTTCAATCCTTGGTGTATATATACACTTTTCTTCTGCGCTCTTCCACGCTCTCATTCTTTAATTCACGTTATGCGTGCATTATGCGCCCATTATGCGCACACCGCGGTTTATTGCTCTGTTACTCGTACAATTCTTGATTCTAGTTAACGGACTGATTTCGCACGCTGTACAACTGAGGCTTTTGATTTTCTGAAGATTCCGGTTTTTTTTTTTCTTTTCATGTCTGTCTGTTTGTCAAATTCGTGAGTGATTCCTCAACAGTTATTCCTTGTATCTAGATCATCTCCCTCAAGGGAGTTGTTTTTCAGATATCTTGCTTCATACCTATTGTCTCAGGTTGTGAGACCTCTTGTATAATCCATACCTATCAATTCCAGATTGTGGTAATCTTGTAATAGTTTGATATTCTTGTGTTATTTACCTTGCGTGGGTGATCTCATAATCAAAAGTATAGTTGCGAAATCTTGTTTAGTCTATTAAAGGGCACAATCTAGTGCTCCCTTGACATTTAAGCAAGATTGCCACATCAAGTCCATGTCAAGAATGATGGATTCCATATCCATACTCAAAAATATTGAATTTAATTTGAATGATATATATCAAAAACTTTATTTTAAGGATCCACATATCAAGAAGACTATCTAGTGAATCAATTTCAAAGTGGTCTCATACATGAAATAAACGATCATTTAGTCTCTATGTCTCAAGTAAATACTTTAGATGAGGCTATCAAGCAAGCAACTTAATGTGAAAATCAAGTATTCAAGGATAACCAAGTTCAAGATGAAGATGTGATGAAGAATGAAGACAACCTTGCCCAATTTTCTCAACCATCGATCTTTGAGGAGCGGTGATGTGCAACCATTGATGTGAAGCTTACACATGAGGATTATTTTATCAACCAGTTTCAATGGGGCTTACATGACAATGACAAGGCCCTAATGTTAACCATGCCCAAGGTAAATAGCTTGAGTGAAAATATAAATCAAGCAATTGAGTGTGATAATAGGTTGCTCAAGAGAAAGTAAGAGAAGAAAACTTCTATTGACATCAATTTTCAACCACCTTGAACACTACCCTTGAACACCTATATAAGGAGGTCTTTGCCACATACATCCTTAGTGTTTCCAATCCCAATCTTGGGAGCTCAAGGATTTGTGATCTCAAAGTAAGTTACTTTGCAAGTTCCTGTTTGAGTTCTAGTCTTGTTCTTTGTTCTAGTCTTGTCTAGTCCAATATCGTGGACACCATATCTTGTACTGTTGTAATCTCATAGTACCAGATCTTGTCCAATTATTTCTTGTATCTAGTTTATCTCCCTCAAGGGAGTTCTTGTAACCTAGATATCTTGCTTCATACCTACAATCCCGAGTTATGGGATATATTGTATCATCTCTAGTCTAGTTATCCATACCTATTAGTATCGGGTTGTGGGACTTCTTGTAATAGTTTGATATTCTTGTATTATTTCCCCTCCATGGGTGATCTTGTAATCAAAAGTATATTTTCAAAACCTTGCATAGTCTACTCAGAGGTCACAATCTAGTGCACTCCTGAGGAGGAGAGATCTAGTCATTCACCACCTATTGAGATTGATGATCACGAAGAATTCGATGATAAGCACATCCTAGATTTCGAGAATATCTCGAAGAAGATTGAAGTACCTTGTTCATTGGAAAGGGTATGACATCAACGATCATACTTGGGAACCTATAGAAAACCTTTAGAGAGCACCGATCAAGGTTTGAGAATTTCATAAGAAGAATCCAATGAAGTCGAGATGAGAGAACATGACCACTCCTCATGGAAATTATCACTTGAAGGGGAGGTGATGTCATGGACAAAGGAAACCATCCAAAATCTTAGATTCCATATGACTTTATATATCTCATGATTGGTTCAACATTTGGAGAAAAATATGTTTCCTCCACATCTGAAACATGCCAAAATCCTAAGATCAACTATCTACTTGGTAGATTATGACATCTGAAGGTCTTGTTTTGGATTGTTCACATCATTAATTCCTAAATGCCCTTGAACTCTACCCTCACACCTATATAAGGTGGGCTTGGCCACATACATCCTCAATCTTGCCAATGCTATTCTTGGGAGCTCAAGGATTTATGATCTTCAAGTAAGTACTTTCCAAGTTCCGATTCGAGTTCTAGTCTTGTTCTTTGTTCTAGTCTTGTCTAGTCAAGTATCTTGGACATCTTTTCTTATCTTGTTGTAATCTTGTTGTAAGACATCTTGTCTATTTATTTCTTGTATCTAGTTCATCTCCTTCAAGGGAGTTCTTACCCATAATCTGGGGTTGTGGGATCTCGTACATAATCTCTGGTCTAGCTATCCATACCTATGAGTCATAGGTCGTGGGTCTTCTTGTAATATTTTGATATTCTTGTATTATTTCCCCTCCATGGGTGACCTTGTAATCAAAAGTATATTCTTGAAACCTTGTATAGTCTAGTGAGAGGGAACAATCTAGTGATCCCCTGAGGGGGAGAGACCTATTCCTTCACCACCTATCGAGATTGATGATCATGAAGAATTTGAAGACGAGCATGTCGTAGTAGAATATCCTGAGAAAGATTGGATTACCTTGTTCATTGGAGAGGTTACGACATCAGTGATCGTACTTGGGAACCTGTGGAAAACCTTCAAAGAGCATCAATCAAGGTTCAATAATTTCATAAAAATAATCCAATGAAGCCAAGACCAAAGAACATGGCCGCTCCTAATGAAACTCGTCACTTGAGGGGGAGATGATGTCATGGACAAAGGAAACAATCCTAAACCTTATATTCCATGTGACTTTTTATATCTCATGATTGGTTTAGAATTTGGAGGAATGAATGTTTCCATCACATCCAAAACATGCCAAAACCCTAAGATCGGTTGTCTACTTGCTAGATTCTGACACTTGGAGGTCCTATTTTGGATTATTGACATCATTTGTAACCACCCTTGAACACATTAGTGATCATACTTGGGAACCTGTAGAAAACCTTCAGAGAGCATCAATCAAAGTTTAAGAGTTTCATAAGAAGAATCCAATGAAGCTGAGACCAAGGAACATGGATGCTCCTAATGGAACTTGTTGCTTGAGGGGGAGGTGATGTCATGGACAAAGGAAACAATCCTAAAACTTATATTCCATGTGACTTTCTATATCTCATGATTGGTTAAGAATTTGAAGAATTGAATATTTCCACTGCATCCAAAACATGCCAAACCCTAAGATCAATTGTCTACTTGCTGGAGAATTTCATAAGAAGAATCCAATCAAGGTTTGAGAATTTCATAAGAAGAATCCAATGAAGCCGAGACTAGAGAACATGACTACTCCTCATCGAGCTCATTGCTTGAGGATGCCATGGATAAGGGAAACCATCCTGGACCTTAGATTCCATGTGTCTTTCTATATCTCATGATTGGTTGAGAATTTGGAGAAACTAATGCTTCCATTGCATCCAAAGCTAAAATCCTAAGATCGACTGTTTACTTGTTGGATTTTGACATCTGGAGGTCCTTTTTCAAATTGTTGACATCTTCAATGACATCATCAATTTGTAACCACCCACCACCCTTGAACACCTATATAAGGGGAGCTTGGCTACATACATCATCAGTCTTGCCAATGGCAGTCTTGGGAGCTCAAGGAGTTGTGATCTCCAAGTAAGTACTTTCAAAGTTCTAGTTCAAGTTTTACTCTTTTTCTTTGTTCTAGTCTTCTTCTTTGTTCTAGACTTATCTAGTCCAGTATCTTGGACATCCTGTCTTATCTTGTTGTAATCTCATTGTAAGAGATCTTGTCCATTTATTTCTTGTATCTAGCTCATCTCTATCAAGGGGGGTTCTTCTAACCTTGATATTTTGCTTCATACATATAGTCTCATGTTATGATATCTCTTGTATAATCTCTAGTTTAGTTATCCATACCTATTAGTACCAGGTTGTGGGACTTCTTGTAATATTTCGATATTCTTGTCTTATTTCCCTTGTGTGGGTGATATTGTAATCAAAAGTATAGTTCTGAAATCTTGCCTGGTCTATTCAGAGGTCACAATCTAGTGCTCCCCTCACACAACTCACCCAAATTTGATACCTTGAATTCATTTCTAAGTTTCCTCTTGATGTCTTTATTTCTTGTATGATCAATATCTCTTATAATTTGATCATCCATGTAGATACATACGAATACTACCTTAGTCCCTTCCTTTTTCACATAGAGTGAGGGATTTGATTTGATTTTTATGTAACCACACTTGTCAAGGTAGTAAATGATCCTTTGATTCCATGCCATTGGTGCTTGCTTAAGCCCATACAAGGCCTTCTGCAACCTACAAACAAACTCACGATGATCTTCATCCTCATAACCTATTGGTTGTGCCATGTATACCTCTTCCTTTAGCTCACCATTAAAGAATGCATTCTTTATATCAAGTTGATATATAGCCCATCTTCTACCTTCACATACAACTAGTAAAGTCTTTACTATTGTTTTTCTAGCCACAAGGTTGAAGGTCTCCTCATAATCCACTCCAAAAGTTTGTGTGAAGCAGTTAGACACCAACCTACTTTTGTGTCTAGCTAGAGAACAAATTGCATTCCTTTTCGTCTTGTACACCCATCTGTTTTGAAGCAGTTTCATACGTGGGGTCTTGGTTACTAGTTCCCAAGTCTCTTTGTCCTTGAGTGCTTTTATCTCTTCATCCATAGATCTCTTCCATTCCTCCTTTATTGATGCTTCCTCATACATTTCTAGATCATTATCTCTTACAAATTGCATCAACACTAAGATACTTGCACTAGGAAGTTGGTGATTCCAATAAACTTCTACTTTATCCCATGTGTCCATTAGTAGCTGACCTTGATGTTGAAGCCTCAGGCCCACTCATTTATGTTGATTCAACTTTCATATCACCTTTATCACAAATTGATAGATCATCCAAGTCATCGTCTATTACCTTTTCTTTTCCCTTGTCTACATACCATGGTTTCAATTCATTAAAGTCCACATCTCTTGACACATACAAATTCTTGGTGTAAGGGTTATCATACTTGTAACCCTTTTGCTAAGTGGAATAGCCTATGAAGACACACTTTTCATATTTAGCTTCAAGTTTGTTTCTCACCTCTTCTGGAATGTGCACTTAGCATGTACGTCTAAACACCTTGAGATGATCCACATGGTCTCTTGCCATAATAGGACTCATTTGGAGTCAATTCATGCACACCAATTTTAGGTACCCTATTCATCAAGTAAAATGATGTATTAATAGCCTCAACCCAATAAAAGAGAGGCATATGTGCTTCATTAATCATACACCTTGCTATCTTCACTATGTGCCTATTCTTTCTTTCTTCCACCCATTATGTTGGAGGGTACACATGCATGTGAATTTCCTTTCAATGCCATTTTCATAGAACTAAGAACTGAATTCTTTGTGACCTAGAAATAGAATTTCAAGGTTATAAAGATAAATTGGACTTCCATAGATGTGGTTTTGGGTAGGGAGTGGCTTTGGAGCTTAGGAAAAACACTTAAAAGAAGCTATCATTTGAATACTTTGGAGTTTGACAAGAATGGAATCCGTTATCTAATTCAAGGAGAGCATGATGCGCTAAGTACTCCTTTGATTTCTAGCATGGAATTGGAAAGACTTGTAAATATTCAAAAAGTGAAAGTTTTTATGATAATTCCAATCGATGTAAACAATGTTTATAATATGAATCAAGTTCCTTATGTCTTGTCTCCATTATTTGAGTATGAACAGTTTAAATTTAAGTGTTTAATAAATAATTATCGAGATGTTTTTCCAAAAGAACGTCCCCATGACTTACCTTCTTCTTGTGGACAAGGCGATCATGCTATAGACTTGATCCCAAGAACTAAGCCTATATGTAAACCCCCCTTATAGACTCCCTTTTTCCTAGTAAGTTGAAGCAGAGAAACAATTAAATGAATACCTAGCTAAGGGATTCATTCAGCCTAGCCTTTTGTCCTAGGCATCACCCATTCTCTTAGTAAAGGAAAAAGATGGATCAATGAGACTTTGCATTGACTATTGAGCCCTGAATAAAGTTACAAGCAAGAATAAATATCCAATGCCCCAAATTGATGATTTATTTGATCAACTAAAAGGGGCTAAGATATTTTCAAAATTTGATCTCTGTCAAGGATATCATCAAATTAGGATTAGATATGAAGATGTTCCTAAAACAACTTTCAGAACGAAATATGGGCATTTTGAATTTTTAGTCATGCCTTTAAGAATAATGAATGCCCCCGCTACGTTCATAATGCTAACAAACACTATACTAAGCCCTTATTTAGGAGAGTTTGTAGTTGATTTCCTTGATGACATTCTCGTCTATACTCAGGATGCATCTTCTCACCTAGAACATCTGGAAAGAGTTTTCCAAGTTCTAAAAGAAAATAAATTGTTCAGAAAAGAAGATAAATGTGAATTCTTTTCAACAGAAATCAAATATCTTGGACATCATTATATCTGAGAAGGGTATTCAAGTAGATCCTGAAAAGATCCAAGTTATTCTTAACTAGCCTCGCCCTAAAACCATTACAAAACTTCAAAGTTTTTTAGGGTTAGTAGGATACTACAAAAAATTTGTGCCAAACTTTGCAAAAATCTTAACCCCTTTATTCAAGAAATTAAAGGGAAAACCCGAAAGTCTTAACTGGGAGAAAGAATAGGCTGAAAGTATGGAAAGACTTAAGAAAGCCTTAGCTTTGGCCAAGGTTCTACATATAGTAGATCCAAATGAACCCTTTGTAGTTGAAATAGATGCTAGTGATCTAGTAATAGGAGTTGTTTTGAATCAAAATGGTCAACCAACTTCTTTTGAAAGTCAAAAGCTAAACCCAGCTCAAAGAAATTATTCTACCTATGAAAAAGAGCTTTATGCAATTGTGCATGCTCTAAAAAAATGGATACATTACTTGTTTGCCCCCAAAGTAACTATAGTTTTTGATCAAGAAAGTATTGAATGGTTTGCAAACCAATTTGAGCTATCAGGTAGAAAAGCTACATGGGCCAAATTACTCCAAGAATTTGAATATGAACTCAGATACAAAAGAGGAAAATTTAATGTAGTGGCAAACGCACTAAGCAGGATGCCAATGTTAAATTCTCTAAGTTTCATACAATTTTTTAATGATTTGGTAACATTTATGAAAGGCAAGTATGAGGAAGATACAAGCTTTAAAGAAGCCTAGAAGAAGGTTTCAACTCAAAGTACAAACTTATCAAATGAAGATAAGTTTAAACACTACATTATTCAAGATGAATATCTGTTATACAAGGGAAAGATTTGTGCCCCTTGTGACCTCAAACTTAGAAAACAAGTTTTGTTTGAATGTCATGATGCCCCAAGTGCTGGACATCCTGGAATCAACAAAACTTATGAATTGATCAAAAGACAATTTTATTGGCCAAGTGTTCATAAAGATGTACATAATTATGTACTTAGATGTACCAAGTGTCAAGTAAAAAAAGCCAAAAAGTTTAAGAAGGGAGACTTTTTGCATCCCTTGGAAATTCCCAATGGAAAATGGAAAAGTATTTCCATGGACTTCATTATGGCCTTGCCATGAACCCAAAAAAGCCATGATGCTATTTGGGTCATAGTTGATCGATTGACCAAATATGGCTCATTTCGTACCTAGTCATACTACAGTAAACACTCTAGAATTAGCTAAAATGTTCATAGACCAACTTTACAGACTCTATGGACTACCTCAAGACATAGTGTCTAATAGAGATATAAAATTTACTAGCCATTTTTGGAGAGTTGTGTTCAATAGGTTGGAAATGACTCTAAACATGAATATTGCATAAGATCCAGAAACAGATGGTCAAAATGAAAGGGTCAATCGAATACTCGAAGATATGTTACGAGCATATTTATCTTCTACCCAAACTAACTGGGAAGACTATTTACCGTTAGTAGAGTTTGCTTACAATAGTGCAAAACACTCTGTAATTGAATATAGTCCTTCCATGCTAATGTATGGGTTCCAAAGAAGAGCACCATATGCAGTTGGACTACAGAATAAAAAAGTCCAAGCAGCAAAAGATTTCTTAGAAGACATGAACTTTAAACTAAGAATAGCTAAGGAAAACCTCAGGAAAGCCCAGGAGAGAGCTAAATCATTTAGCAACACTTAAAGGCGAGATATTTCCTTTCAGGTTGGAGAACTAGTTTATTTTAAAGTTCTTGAGAAATCTAAAACATTGAAATCAAGACCTTGTCCCAAACTCTCTCCAAGGTTTTATGGCCCTTTCAAGGTTCTCAAAAGAATAAGGACTTTGGTTTATGAGTTAGAACTTCCAGATGATTGTTTACTTCACGTAGTATTTCATGTAATTAGATTAAAAAGAAAACTAGCTGAACAAGACAATCTTGTATCTTCAAATACAATAATTCAACCAATCTCCCTTCTTAACATCCCTCATGAACCAAAAAAGATACTATGCACTCAAGACAAAAAGACGAGAAATCATCTATATAAAGAGTGCCTAGTTAAATAGAGGGATGGAATAGAAGAAAGCACCACTTAGGAACGAGTAAGTTCCATAAACAAAAGATTTCCCTCTTTTCCAACGATCAGTTAGAAATGAGGCAAACATCTTTTGAGAGTGAGTCCATGATCAATGAGCTGAATCAGGGTGCATGGGGGAATACTCCACATATTATACCAATGCACATTTTTTAGGATGAAAATGTTAAATGGGGAAAGAATGTTGTATAAACCTTGGGCTATACCCTCAAATATTTGTATTTATCTTGGGGAACCCTTGGTTTAAATTAATGGGTTAGATGCTTGACGTAGGAATCTATGATTCTTGGTTTTAACCCTTGATGATTTATTTCAATTGAAGTCTCAATTGAAGGTTTTTTACCTTAGGCATAATCATCCTTAGGTAAAGGAACCTTAGTCTTGGGAGAAGCTTCTCCCAAGTCACCTTGACTTGTACGTGAAGGGAAGGCTTCAATTGAAATAGAAGCCATGTGGTTTTCTTTGGAAAGTTTCCACATGAAGGACACTTGAAAGGACACATGGATGAATATTAAGCCATGCACCCCTTGGACCTTTGGTATAAATATGAGTGGAGTTGGATGGGTGGAGAAGTACTCACTCACTCTCTAGTGGATGCTATACTCTAAGAAGAAGCTTTTTCATAATATTCCCCACACATAAGTGTGGATGAGATCCAAGAGATTTGTAGCCCTATGTGTGCTCCTTAAGAATATATGTCTAGCTTGCTTCCCTAGTTGACAAGCATCACAAAACTCATAGAGTTATTTGTTCTCAAACTCGGGTAGCCATTTTACAAGCTCTTCCTTGCTCATGTTCCTTAGTGTAGGAATGTTCATATGCCCTATTCTTTTGTGCAAAAGTTCAAGTTTAGCAATCCTTTGATTACCTATCATAAGATAGCATACCTTGCTTGCATTTGGAGATACATCAAAGGTGGAAATTCTTCCTTGAGCAACCAACATATTTCCATCTTTTGGGTTCCTTGTAAAGCATCCTTTGCATTGAATATGACTTGCAAATCTTTATCTACTATTTACCCTATTGAAACAAGGTTCTTAGTAATAGATGGAATGTGCAATACCTTCTCATGAACCTTGGTTGATTTCTCATTTCCAAGTCTGGCATCTTTCAATGTGCTCTATGGTATGCTCAATGTTTTCACCTATCTTCACACATCCTCTGGTCTTAGGAACATGCAAATTGGTGAATAAATCACCCTCAAAATATAAATGATTGATGCACCTCTAGTCTATGTACCATTTGGTATCACTAGTAGCTTTCTTTGAGTAGCCATGTCTCATAGCAAGCAATTGATCATTATGTGTGTCCTTGTTTAAGCATTTTCACAGTTCCCTTGTCTTCCTTGAGTGTATTGAACATCCTTATATCTACAATATGAAGCTATATGATTTGTATTATCACAATTATAGCAAACCATACCTTTGTGGGTGTTGTAGTATCCTCTTTGCCTCTACCTCTTTCCTTTGATTGGAATGTACAATCACTTGAACTTTGTCCTTCTTCTTTTCTTTCGTGGTTGTCTTTATTGTTGTAGCTTCTCCCTCTTCCTCTTATTCCACCTCTTGCTTGGCCTCTTGAGGAGTCATGATTGTCCTTGCTTCTGGATGAATATCCAAATGATGACTCCTCTACCACCAAGTGAGAAATGAGGTCTTCTAAGCATGGAATTAGTGGATCTTTATATAGGATAGTGGTTATAAGACATTTCCACTTGTCTTATCCTCTAAATACATGGAGGGTGACCTACACTAAGTATTCATCACCAATCTTACATCCCAATGATGCTAATTGATCCCTTAGGTCTTTGCTTTTGATTGTGTGCTCAACCACACTTTGGTTTCTTCATGTGGCTAAGCTCATTCTTGAGCTGCATCTTCCTAGCTCTTGTGGAGGTTGCATAAACCTTTTCTAAGACATCCCATACATCCTTGGCAAAGTCAAAATTTTGTATATGTCCAACCATGGTGTTGGTAATAACCTAAAAGTTGAGGAACATTGCTCTCCTATTCCTGTCTTCTGACTCCTTGAGCTCGTTCCTTTGCACACTGGTAGTGGCTATTCCTTCAAGGTCTACATCAGATCTTTCTGCTTCTCCATTAACTATAGAACATATTTCTTTTAAACCCTAAAAATTTAGGGCTGGTATTTTTCCTTGTCCAACAACTCCACCTTTTGTCCCAAATCTACCATTGAAAAGAGAATTTGATATAGAGATTATATTTTCAAACAATCCTTTGTGATGCCCTTATTTCTTCTTTTGATGAAGCACCTTCTAGTCCAAGTTTACTCCCTTGTAGTGTCCTGGTCCCAGATAGGTATTCTATCATAGAATAGAGATTTGCTTGACCTATAATCATTCAAATTGAGTGATTCTTGGCTCATTTTGAAGCTAACAAAGTCTATTAGCTGTGGAAATTTTTTTGAAATCGTTGGATTTCATAAAGATGATCAAATTGATTGATTTAGACCATAAGGTTTTGGGAAGTAGGCTAGGAGATCTACTTGGGATAATTGTGCTTTTGTTGCACACATAGAGGATTTATTCCTCGCATTTTGTATCAGTTTTACTAACATCATACCTATATCAATGCATGAGGGATCATCATAGATTTGGGCAACTTTTATTTCATCTTCTAGGTTTTTTGGTGCATTGCATTTACTGAGAAATATAAATGGAAAATGGATGATCTCTTTGGTGCACTTGGTCCCACTTGTTTAGTTATGTCCATCTTCATTTTAAGGAAGAAACTCCTTCTTGAAAATATCTTCTAACGGACCAAGTGAGTGGAGTCAAGTTTGCTTCTTGCAAACTCATCCACCACTTGTATGCAAATGGTCCTAGAGATAAACTAGCTTCTAGAGCTTTATATTGTTAGGAATTGTTATGTAAATGATGTACAACTTTGCATTTTTGTAAGAAAGTAAGAACTGTGTCATTATTCCTATCTCTATCTTCACCAAAAGTCTGAGAACTAAATGATCTTTTGCCAGAGAATGATCTCTGGGAAGCATTGTGCTTATTTTAGGAACCGTACAAGGAACTAGTCTAGGCACAACTCCAAATGGATCAACTAATAATGGCATAGAGGTTGAGAGGCTAAGACGTGCCATTGTAATGATTGTGACAATTGAATGTAATCTAGGACTGTGAGTTTGTGGTTCAATTGCCACAATGGAAGGATCGAAAGAAAGTTTCTCACTTCTTTTGAGATTAGGAATGGAATAAAAAATTTCTCGTCTACTACCTTCCCCTTGAAGTATCCCAAGTATAAGCCCAATGGTGTTTTGTACTTGACCGACTGTGGTGTATAGTTCACTAACCTCATGTTGTACATTTCTTACTTGGTTTAGCCCTTTCCCTAAGTCTTTAACACGGGCACTCAACCTAGGAATCATATAGAAATCATTAAAAAATCAATGCTTTCATGTTCTTCATCATGCACATGTTCTTCTAGTGCCTCATGTCTTAGTGCAAAATGAAAAACAACCACATGTCCAATTTCCATTTCTTACGTATTTCTACCCTCGATCATAACATAAACCTTGGAATGAATTTAAAGAATTGAACAAATGCAAACTCAATCCTTTCTCGATCTAGAACTATGCTTCTTCTAGGGACAACAAAAGACAATACGTTCATGTCCACATGGTTGTGTGTTGAGAGATATAAACACCACCAAATTTCTCAATGTGTAATACAAGACTGGGATGTTTGATCCCTCATAGTATGAAGGTAAAAAGGGCTTCCAAGTCATCAATGAATGATCTCTTAAAAGGATATCAAAGAGGCTTAAGCACTTGCTGAAGACAAATGAAAAGGATGTAGGTAAAAAGGGCTTCCAAGTCATCAATGAATGATCTCTTAAAAGGATATCAAAGAGGCCTAAGCACTTGTTGAAGACAAATGAAGAGGATGTACTGATGGAGACTAATGGATGGAATTTGGGATGTGGAAGAGAGTTTGAGATGATTACCTTAAACACAAGATTTGAAACAAGACAAATTGACTTGATTGAGGTTGGCTTATAGGTTAGATATTCACGTTCGATCTCTCTAGGGAAAGCTTCAAGTCAAAATCGGCTTCTTCAATAGATAAGCATAACAATGAATTATGTGCAAGTTTTCATTGGGTGGATATATCATGTATGTAAGGAAAAATGTAACCGAAAGGGGAATTCAAGAAAGACTAGATACAAGCCTTCTATAACTCTCAATGAGGAGAGAGGGAAGTTCTCCACCACCTATCATTGAGCTATTCAAGCCTTTGTGCATGCGTTCACATGGGGGTCTCCTCTGGTCACCCATCGACTAGGGTATCCCTTCCTCCTTCTTTGGGTTAAGGGGGAGGGTCCTATATGAGCCTCCTATGGTTGCTCACACTCTTTTTTAATAAGAAGTTAGATTCTGTGCTTGTCGTAAATCAAAAGTCAAAAAATTTCCCACAAAATTGCCCAAGAGAAGTGCTTTGATACCAATCTAATGGATTTCTTGCAAACTTGTGAATAGATAATGAAAATGAATCTTCTTTTCCACCAAAACAACCTCATTTTATAGCTATTGAGGAACATATCTCTTTAATTCTAAACCATCCTTTTAATAGAGCAACTTTACTTGAGAACCACTCTTTCCAAAATCAGTCCACTCCATTCTTATGTGAATTGATTTCTCACCACCCTTTAACTCTAAAGGTGTTAGTTAGAAAGAAAGTTCCACAGTGCTCGCGCTTAATAGAGTACTTGGGCAAAAACTTGTGCTTGTAAGAGATGAACCCAAGACCTCCTTCTTGCCATCCACATGACAACCACATAGGCCAAGTGGGTTAGTTGGTTTATAAATCTAGACCCTTTTAAGTTATCTTGACTATTTGGTCACTTTATAGAACTAATAGAGTACACATAAGTGCACTTATGATAGTATACTACGCACAAATGTGCATATGCTAGAATATTACACATAAGAAGAAATTTAAAGTAGAAATATTTAGTCTTTATTTAGAAAGAGAAAATTTCACCCAACCCCTCTTCGGCTATATAAGTACAATTTGGGAGGACAAGTAAGCATGCATCTTCATTCACGAGGTACTTGTTATTTAATCTTTGTCATCATCCACAACATTAGTATTAGAACCATCTTTTTTATTTCAATCGATGTGTAATACATGGGGGGCTCATACAAAGAGTAGATCGCTACTTAGTTTTCATTGGTAGCAATAAGTAGATAAGATGGATAGATGTCTTAACAAGCTCCATGTAAACAACCATCAAATTCCCTATCATCCAAATATGAGAACCAAAACAAAGTAAAATTGATCACCATGATAAATGAATTTGAACATGGCAATCACGATAAAATTCTTTGATTGTGGTGATAAAATCTTTTGATCATGGTGATAAAACTTTTCTTATCAAGATGACCATGATAAAACACTTTAAATATCTTTTGATCATGATGATCACGATAAATATCTTTGATAATGATGATAAAAGGTTTTCATCACAATGATATAAAGTTTCTATCAATGCAATAATGATAAAAAAACTTCAATCATTGTGATGAAAATATTTTTTATCATGGTGCTCATGAGAAAAATATTTTGATCATGGTGATCATGATAATAGTCTTTGATCACAACACTAAAAGGCTTTGATCATGGTGACGAAAAGTTTTGATCAAGACAGATCAAGATAAATTGTACTTCTCCATCATCATCTTCATCTTCAAAGTTGGGCTCACACATGCAACCAAAAGGAGACAAATAGTAAAAGCAAAAAAAGGTAACGTCTCCTTCATTAATTATCCAAATTAAGTATATAGTGGTTCTTTTTGAAGCTAACAAGAAGAGTAGTGGTTCTTTTTGAGTATATAGTGGAAAAAGTGAAAATACAAATAAGGATATAAAGTTTTCTATAGAACCAAAAATAGTTATATCGTGTCAATAGACATGAAAAATTAGCACAAAGCATTTTGTAATCATTAGAAGAGACTAAAAGCAGTTCACCTAATGATAGTAGACACATATGGAAGCAAGCACTAAGTGTCACACATAAAAAATCAAGCAAGAATAAGTCACCAAGAAGCCATAAAAGCTTGTGCACAAATTTTGCAAGAAAAAGAGCTTTTTTACTCACATTAGCAAAAAGTCTTTACAAATGAGAAGTTGGCATTTTTATAGTGGTTCCTCATAATCACTCCTTTTTAATAAAGAAAAAACTGAAAACTGTTCTTCTTTTGCAATTTTTAGAGGGGAGATTATTCCCTATGCTACAAAGTGTACAAAATACAACAGTCATTTTTATATGCAACTCTTCTCTTGTACAACGTTGAAAAAACTGAAAATCTTTTATGGGGCCTACCACGTAACATTTCTCCCCTACTAGATCTTGTCATCGTCCATAAGATGACTACATAATTTGGATGGGTGGTCCTAAAGGGTCATCTGTTCCAAGTTCTTGTTGTCTGTCAATGATGTATGGAGCTCACAACCTATGTGGTGTTTGTTACTAAACTTCGAGAGATTTTCTTTGTTGACTTTTGTTGGCTTCTTTATTTGCTTCTTGTTTATGAATTCATGATTTCATCCATCTTTATATGTTCTAATGTGGCACAACTGCATGGGTGAAATAAAATAGGTGCCTTGTGCATGGATTTGTATTATAGCCTCCTATGCATGCTTACTCTATAATGCAAATAAAAAAATATGGTGCAAAATATGGATCTTGAGCAAGAAGTTCAAGGCTATGTTGCTGACAAAGCTTCCTAAGCTAGGAGATACGGTAAAAAGTATCATCCATGAAGTGAAGTTGATGGTCCATAGTGGCTATCATCTCCATGTTGAAAGCGCATTGGGTCAACATTGTTCTCCTCTCCTTTTATATTATGCTACTAAGATGATACCATGATAATGAATCTAGTATGACCTTTGTTAGAGTTTAAGGTCTGCAAAGCACATGAACAACATAAGGAAGAACAAGAAGCTTGGAGCATAACACACAATATTGAATGTATTACCAAGTGACCCGTTAGGGTTATAAGCGTATATACAAGCCGGGGGAAAAAAAACCTCTTAAAGAGGGAAAAAAGTGCCCCGACATCCTAGTATGTTCACAAACATCACTACTGAAATATATCAACAAATCCCCCCTGGGAGTGATGCAGTGAACAAGGAGTTGACACTCATGTATAAGGAAGTGCCAAGCTATGTGGAATCAATCCACAAACGGAAGTAAGCCCAAAGCTTTGGAAAAAGCTTCAAATGTCTCCCTAGGCAGAGCCTTTGTCAAAAGGTCTATAATGTTCTCCTATGTGGGAACATATGCCAAACTGATCTCTCTAGTAGAGAACCTCTCCTTTGACATAATGATAGTGCACCTCAATGTGCTTAGTGCGATCATGCAACATAGGGTTCCTCGCAACTACCAATGTGCTCTGACGATCAATGAAGATGGTGATGGCAGAAGACTCAGCAAGACCCAAATCATCCATAATGCATCTAAGTCACACATACTCAATAGTCGTCATGAAAACTTTCCTATACTCAGCCTCACAACTAGAAGTGGCTAGAGTAGGCTGCTTCTCACTCATCCAAGATATGCATGAGCTACCAAGCATGAAGCAAAAACCACTAGTGGACACATGAGTGTCATAGCAACAAGCCAAGTTAGAGTCAGAAAAAGCATGTCAATCTGGTGATAGTGATCCCCCCTTTGGATGAAACAATCCAAATAGGAGGACACCACTCAAGTAGCAAATATGCACTTAAATGTCTGCCAATGCTTGGCACCAGGGCAATGCATAACCTTGCTCATCTATGAGACAAAAAAACTAAATCTCAAGCCAAGTTATGCATAAGTAAAGCAAGCACCCAACAACCTACTGATAGAGAACAACATCAAATGCATCTCCAACATTATGAAGACTTGAACAGAAACTTGTTTCCATAGGATTGCCAATAGGTTTGTAGTCTTCAAGGCCAAAACACTGTAGAAATGTGTCAATATATATTTTTTGACACAAAGCTTTTCTGCCATCAACTTGCATAAATTGAGTACCGAAATAATGATGCAAATGTCCCAAATCGGACATCTCAAATGAGGCATGCAAATCAGCCTTAAAATAAACAATATTCTTCTCATTAGGACTAATGAGCAACATGTCATCATCATAGACAACAATGATAAGAAGTACATCATTTATCAACTCTTTGTTGTTGCTTGAATCCTTTTGCAACCAAATGTGGTCTATACTTTGGAGAAGCACTATCTAATTTGAATTTAAAATTATATACCCTTTTGCATGGTAAATTTTTTCTACCCTTTGGAAAAGGTACCAAATATCTAGTATAATTCTTATGAATAGAATTGAGTTCACTCTTCATTAAATTCTTCCACAACACAATCATTAGTCTGCATAGATTCTTAATAACAAGAAGGCACACCATCTATCAACATGAAAAATTCAAATCTTGTCTTATGGCCAAGCTCAATCTTAGCCCCCCATATGTAATGATCATCGCCTTAGGGGCCTACAAAACCTTGCAACCAGTGGGACTTCACATGGACTATTTTTGCAATGTTCATTGGTGGATTCTCTATGGGGATCACATCAAGCTCCTCTCCAAACTCTAGAAGCACGGGTAGAGTACCGTGCTCTATGATAATAGTATGTATATTGATGGGAACCTAATTAGTGCCCATTGCTTCCATGGAGCTTTACTTTGAAGATGTTATAAATATCTTTTAAGGCAAGGAGAGCATATGTTAATATTGTCAGAGATACATGATCTCAATATGGAAAGATTGTGATCCCATTCCAATACTAACATGAGTACCTAGGACTTAGGCAATGACGTGCTTTGTGCAATTGGGCTCAAGATGTTCATGATGCATGTCACTAGAACAAACTTGTATTCATAGATTGGATGTGCATATGCTACATGGTTTATGCTTGATATTAAGGGGATTATGTGTAAACGTATGCTTCTTTAAGGAATTACAAGCATGCATGTTGGAACACCAAGCTTACACTATGCTTGAGGTGGATTTGATCTACATAAAAAAGCTATCATTTGGAGTATGTCAAAAAATATCCATTGAAGAGTTCTTTTATTTAGGCCCATTTGTTGTACTTTTTTAAAGATTTTTTATGGATCATTTACCAATGTAAAAGCGTATAGCTTTCCATATGTAAAAGGAGAAAAAGAGAGCTGAAATTCCATGAATTTGAGGCGGTTGAGCTTGACAGTCAATGAATTAATCAGTCACCTAAAAGTAGATCAAATTAGATCTTCCCTGTTCCTAGATTGTAGGAAAGTGATTTGATTCTCTTCAACAACTAATCCCGACTTCGTTTGAATTGAAAATCAACTTGTAAAAGTTGTGGAACATTTCAAAAGTCTATATAAAGATTTCAAATCACTTGTACATTACATTGAAGCAATATACCTACACTTTTCGCCATCATTGTCTTGCTCCATTTCTCTACATCATCTTCTTCAATAACAATGAACTTGAAGAGGTTCTTGCTCTCTCTACAGAGATCCATATTGGGTAAATAATTATTCGTTGGAAAGGCATTAGTGTTTACTTTATGTGTAAAAAATTTGAGAGCATTTGGTTTAGTACATTTGGAGAAATCTTAGTTTTTTAATCTCGAGGTCTATCTTTGTGCAACCCTAAAAAATGAGGTATCATTGTTGAGTGTCAAGTTCATTCTAGAAGCATATTTTGCTTATTAATTGTACTCTTGTGTACTTTATACACTCAACCCTATTCCTCCAAAAGGATGTTTTTCACTTGTAATCATGCTGGTTGCTATGAGCATTGAAGTTGATTGTTTCATCCAAAGATAGCAAGTTTTTTGAGCAAGCCAATGTGCAAACCTATCTGTTTTGTATCGACTCTTTCTCCTTGATGCTCCAAAGTACATAGTGGATTTTATTGCACATCACATTCCTATAAGGTCTTTTTGAGTCTCCATAAGCTCAAGGGTTGGTCCTGTGCTGGTTGGTTGGACCAAACTTTGTTAGTTCGCAACTCACTTTTCTATCTCCTACAATCTTCTCCAAGTTCTTTCAATGCATGGATGCATCATATCTACAAATATTAAGGATTGAGTTATGTCTATGAGATGATGTGGGCACTTCTACATGAAAAGGTTTGAGTTATGGGATGTGTGAGTGTGCTCATGGGGTTGTTTAGGTACCTATTTTCAAACCACTAGAGTAAGAGTACAAGGCCTATGTTTCAATTTGGACTAAGGTTGAAGTGATTTCTGCAAATTAGGAGACTAACTAGGTTTGGCTAGATGGTTTATGTGTAATTGATACTTGAAATATTATGTGTTTTGTTCTATGATGCACATCATTTTCGTATGCCTCATACATACATAGGCTACATTGAATGGTAAAATTAGAAACACAAGATCCTCTATGTTTGGATGACCACATCATACACTCAAATGCAAAGCAAACAAGCAATGGGACACTTGTATGTATCACTAAATAAAAATACTTTAAACCATGCTCGCCAACATGTTCTAATCACACATGCACATTTTATGTTGGTTCTCTTGATACGGAATTATATGAATTAACAAAATTCACACCTTCTATTTTGATCAAAGCTACAAATATTTCACATGATCACTCATGTTGTCAACACTCCCTTCTTACAAGGAACTATGCTTTTTCTCATGATCATATGATTCTATACTCAAGTTTTCATGCCATATAATTGTGGAAATTTCTAATGCAACCCTTGTTAACACATGTCACGCATGCCCTTTTTCTATGAAGATTTGTTTCGTGCGTTGATAAGGGGTGAGATATTTAGATTGATTGATTTTTTTACTTAGAGAATCTAAGAGGGTTTTGAAGGTTCTACGCTTATTGAAGTTGCTTGACTCCATGCTCTTTGGAGCTTATATCCTTTTGATTTCAGTTTTTTAAGATTTACTTCATCGAGCATTACAACTTGAAGGCACTTACTGACTTGGTTTTTTGACTACTCCCAGAACTATCTCATAAAGATTGAGGTGCTTCAATGGCTTGAAGATTGGAGGATTTGTCAAAATGTGGAGTTCCATCTCAAGCTTGGGGATTTCAAAGGTAAAGTTCATAGTAGTATAAGGCTATGGGGCACATGGTTGCTCAAGGTGGTGATGTAAGACCATCCTTGAGAGGCACTAGAAAAAGGAGGTGATCCCTTCTGGTTCATCTTTCCATCCCATAAATTTTTGGGTTGAATCTCCTCTTTTGCAAGTTTATGGTTGCTATCCTCTTCAACTACATGGTCTTTTACTCATCCTAATGTCTTTTCAAGCATATATTAGGTGGGAGGCCTCAAGGTGGCACACTCATGTGGAGTTGGAGGAGCATGCAAATACATGAAGTTTCTCGGGTAACTAATCCCCTTTTTATTCATATGAATTGGGCACACGTTTGTTTCGTAAAGCCTAGGGGAATATTGTAAATCTTATGAACTTCATTGCTCTTTCTCTAATCTTGTGGGCTCTATTCATTTTGTGCTTGGTTTTATGCCATATCTACATTTGAGTGATGGTATTTCGTGTCATATGCATCCATTTGGGGTAAGGATAGGCCTAGCATTTGGGGGTTTGGTTTCATTTTTTTGAGATTTAGTTGAGGATCACTCATGCATTTCATTGACCTAAGGATACTTTATTTGCTCACAAAATTGGGTCTCTAGGGAGTTCATTATGGAAGCCTAAAAAGGAACTAAGTTATAATCATTAAGGGGAGCATTTCACCACCATGCATTAAGGCATCTTAACTGCAAATAATCTTCCAGAAGATCTCTCCTTTCACACTTCTTTATGCTTATGATTGATTGACCTTGTTTGTTGGAATTGATAGAAGCTTTTCTAAACTTCCATGAGAGCTTGAAGCCACCCCTTGGTCTTACTCAAATCATCCACTCATGGAGTGGAAAACCATGAGCTTCTAAAGCTTTTAACTCTTATAATATGGAGAAATTTACTCTCAAAATATTTACACCTTTGGGAGCATGGCATAGCATACATGAGGCTTTATATTTGGGAGCCTTTGGCACTTAATAATTTGATTCCAAACTGTGCTGCATGCTTATTTTTAGATTTTGAATATCCAATGGGATGGTGATCCATTCCCATCCATGTTGGAAAGTTAGTAGACTATTTTTCCTCTTTGTTTCTTCTTTCTCTTAGCTTTGTCGAGGATGACAAAGCATATGATGGGAAGATTGTTGATGGGTCCACACAAAGCAAAAGTATGGATGGCTATAGTGGGTGAAATCTTGAAGATGTTGGGGCCTTGGTGGTGCCCCAAAAATTCCCTCTATCTATATATGAGATTTTCCTCTTTGAATATTTCTACATAAAACCCACCTCTTAGTAATTCGGAACTTCTTTTTTAGAAAAACTTTATTTTTTATTCTAGAAAGATATGAGTCTCTTTCCTACATGCATGTATCCTAATTTTTGTATTTGTTAAGGACTCCTTTTTTATTTATTCCATATCTCTTAGGATTTCATTTGATTTAGCCCATGTGGTCTTCCCTCTATTTTGACCACATGTCTCTTTGTATTCCCTCCTCCTCTTCTACATAAGGGGACATGTCTCTTGTATTGGGGGTTCCCTTGACAAAGGCCTCATGGCCTTTATTTGGAATAGAAGGAAAGTTTCATTTGGTGTTTGATTATTGCCTTGTGTCATTGGCATTGGTCATGTGTGTATAGGCTTAGCTTGGATTTGCATGGGTGTAGGGGTGCTCACATTTTCTCAAAGCTACATGTGTCTTGGAGACATTTGTTATATGAGCATGTGTGCGTCATTCCTTGCATCTTTTGTGGCCCAACTTAGAGGAACTTCTCACTTCCATGCAAGGAAACTACGATCAAATACTCCACTAAGCAACACCACGTCTTTGGGGGTAGGATCCATAAGGATTGAACCCACTTTTAGGATGTAAGAAATGGAATGAAAGATGTGATGTGATGGGGGGTTTGAAGCTAAAGGAGTTTGAGGAGAGAGATCTAAGATTTTCTCTTGGTTTTTCTTGATGTTGCCTTCTAGATTAACAAGCTCCTTGGTCCATTTTCTCTTGACTATATTCCTAGTTTCTTTCCAAGCTCTAGCCTTCTTTTTACTAGGTTTGTATAGCTCACGCAGTCTATCTCCTTCTCTAGTTCTTTGATCTTGCATTGCTTCAAAGTTTGTGCTTGAATAACTAATTGAACTGGGGTGATCTCAATTAATCCTCAATTGGCTCTATGTACTATGCCTATCACATTTGTGGGAGAAATCTTTGAAGCATTGGCATTGTCTTTAGGAAAATCTGGAATGAGATTATCCTTAAAACAATCCAAGAAATATAGTTGGATCATGATGGATTGTGGTTGGCCTAGAGGTTGAGGGTGAGGGAATCATGGATAAAGTGATCTTTGTTGCATCTAAAACAAGGACCCCTTGAATTTTGTGGCCTTACTTCTCTCATTTGGGTTCTAGGGTGCAGATTGGCATACACTATGATTGTGTGATATGGCTCCTAAGTGGGTTCTAGTGGGAGGTTTTCATATTGATATGTCTTTTGGTGTTCAATTTACACTACATAATAGGCGATACTCCAACATTATATGTTGAGTCATACCTATTGGCATTTTGATCATTATCTCTAGTCAAGGGAGACATGGGCACTAAGGTTCTACCTTGATTCTCCTCTACCGTTGTGTAATTTATTGAAACTACATTGGCAAGAGGTGTTGGTTGCTAATCTAAAACTTTTTGAGGTCTTTATTGCGGCTAATATTGTTGTTGATAGTTACATTGACCCCTATAGAGTGATTATTTCTCATAGGTTGGAGGATAATGGTTTTGATACTTGGAGGGCTACTAATATGGTTGCATAACTACTCATTTGTTGTAAGTATAGTCTTGAGATAAGTGGTTGGTGTATTTGTTCTCAATGGTGCAATAATAGGATCATTGGCCAAATGAAGCTTGTGCTTGCATGGGTCAAGCATTTGCCATGTGATCTCCTCCATGGGTATAGAAATGATTCACTATCATTTCTCTTTGGGCTTGCCTATTTTGGAAGTTACCTCCTAGCTTTTGAGCTACCAATTCTAATATATCCTCCACTAAATAAGAAGATTTGGAAGTGGTGCTAACCAGACCATCTGATTCTATATAGAGATTAGAAAGCTCTAATTCCTCTCCTAGTTTATCTTTGATATCAATGCATATTGTGGCACACTAATCTAAGGCATCTGGTTCCTTCAAGTACACATATGACCTAAGTTTTCCACTAAGAAATCCTTCTAAGAGCAAAAACACTTGCTTTTCTTAGGTAGGTAACTCAAGTATGGGGCATCATTCAATGTATTGCTTGAACCTGCATTCTACTAACCTCACCATCTCTTGGGGGTATTGCCACAGAAAGATGGAAGGAGAAGCATTATGGAAGTAAAGGGGCCCACCAGATTTCTTGAATTGATCCATGAATTGAATGCAAGATCTCTTGGAAGACTCCAAGGAATAATGGAAGTCAAAGAGCAAAAGTGTCGGGGGAGATAGGCAACCTATGTCAGTTTGTCTATTCTTTAGTAAAGTTTGTATAATGTTTGTATGAAACACTCCATTTTTGTAAACTCAAGGAGTTCTTGATCCTCATGAACGAATTCCCAACCTTTTAGATTTTTTTAATTTTTATGACTCATTTTGAAGATAAAAAAGGCATTTAGGAGTATTTTTAAGTGTATTTTGTCCAAAAATTATAGGAAATGGGCAACCTTATAGTAGAAAAGACAAAAATCCTAAGTTTGTAAGGACTTTTTCATTCATTCTCAATAGAATTGTGCATCTTGCTTCTTGAGTACTTTTTCCTCATCTCCTTCTTCATGTGAAGCTTCCATGGTGTTCTTGAAGTGTCCCAACCCCATAGCCACCTAAGCTAAGTATTTCTACATGCTTTTCATGTGTATTTCTTGTTTTGAAGTGCACATATATGGGCTCATGTTTCTCTTGAGTGCAAGTTGGACCCCATAACTTTGTAAGAAAATTCTCCATACACTTGAAAAGGTAAACATGCTTGGATTGAAAGTATACAATTATTATAGTCTACTTCGTGTCAGTTAGGCTTCCTTCAAGCATGACTACACTAACTTTTGGTATTGTTTCTGAGGATGTGTTGTTGTTCAAGGTCTCCATTGAAGCTTGAAGATTGGGAGAGGTCGTAATAGTGCTTTGTTGGAAGTTTTGGTTTGATCTATTGGATGTGTGGAGAGTTTTTTGCACCTTTTCAATCATAGAATAAGTGGTAGCACCTTTGTACATAGGCATTGCATCTTCTCTCCATATTAGGGTTGGTCTTTAGCTCCCTCTAAAGGGCAATTGCTCAAGTGCACATAAGGAACTGGGAGCACTAAAAGGGTTCAATCATAGGGTAGAGTGAGTTAAATAAGCAAAGAAGCATGCAATTACTCCTAGACATCTAATATTTCAATAAATTTCACAAATTCAAGTGCATTTACAGCATATATTAGCCATGATCCATCTTGAGGTGGCTTTTTGATACATTAGATTAGGAAAGGCTTTTCAACCATCCTAGATCATTAAAAATGCCAAGAGAACTAAAAAGCTCTCAAATTTTGACATTAAATGTCATAATTACACCCAAATGATTTCTCTAGTTAAAGCAAGCATTCATGTGATTTTGGTGGTTTTTTTAGCTTTAAAGTGTTGGGAGAACACTCACTTTGCTTATAGGGCTAAAGTTTGATCAATTCATCCTCTGGAAAGTCTCTAAAAGTGAGATTTACATTCCAATGACTACCTTGCCTAAGTCCTAATCAAAACCATCATTTGTGTGCATTTTAGGACTTTGAGGCTATCTCTTGTCACATTTAGAGTTGATTCAAGAAGTCCATGGATCTTATAAGAGGTTGAAATCAAGATCCTTTCCAAATTTAGCCATTGTCCTTCTAGTGCCAAAGGTTGTTCTTCGCTTGAGTCATTGTGTGAGCATTCTGTGCCTTCCAAGCTATTGATTCTACTAAGAGGCTTGAGGTCTTAGAGAAAATTTTGGGTTTCATCATGCATACAAATAAAATTCCATTCAAAACAACCTTTGTGCATCAAGACGGCTACTCTGCAAGGGCAATTGTCTTAATGATAGTAAAATCTTTAGAGCCATCAATCAACTTGGTGGTGTCTATTAGATCCTTGGGCTTTTCAAAAAGAAAACTCTCATCAAGGTTTCCCAAGATAAGGCACAAAACGCAAGATCAACTTCTCTACTTAGTGAAACCCTAAGTTTGTCTCTTTGGGCACATTAGAGCATTGGTATCCAAGCGAGACTTTTGGATCTTCAAACGGATTTTTGATGTTTGGTGCTATTCATATTTGACTCTTCGCTTACCAAAAAGTAGAAGAGGAGTGGAATATTCACTTAGACTAAGAGGGGAAATCATAGACTCTTTACCTAGCTAAGGATAATTTTAACATCAAAATCAAGATGAAGGAAAATGTGTGCCTATTGATTTCTTAACATCTATGGTTTTGGGACATCCATCCTAGTGATTCAGGCATAAGCTAAGAGAGAATTTTGTTAAACCCTAGAATCTGCCTAAAAGAGATTGTGAGCATGGTGAGCATCCGAAGACACTTAGAACTCTCCTAGGTAGAGGAACTTGGAGCTATCAGGACTTCTAAGCGCTTGGCCACATACATCCTCAATCTTGCCAATGCCAGTCCTGGGAGCTCAAGGAATTGTGATCACCAAGTAAGTACTCTCAAAGTTTGAGTATGAATTCTTATCATGTTCCTTGGTCTAATCTTGATTAGTTTAGTTCTTGGGCATCTAGTCTTGTCCTCTTGTAATCTCGTAGTACAAGATCTCCCCATATCACTTGTTGGCATTATGGTAAGTTTGGTCATACTAAAGCTAAATGTAGGTTGTGAACTAGCGACATGAAAGCCTGTCAGAGCTCAAGTACACAACATGGAGGTGGTTCCTAAGGACATTCAACCTGATTGTACCGAAGAAGCACTCAAAAAAGATCTAAGTACCTTGGGTAACACAATTTATATTCATTCTTTACTTTGCATGCGAGGTACTCTTAATCATAAAGTTGTTAATATTTTACATGATGATGGTACTTTGCATGATTTTATTTCTCATACACTAGTGCAAGATCTCAAATTAAACACACTCCCTTCTATGTATAAAGTTAAGGCTGCATTTCAAGGAAATAGATATAATGCTACAAGTGAAGTGCATAACATTCAGATTTGGATAGGTTCATATGTAGATGAACACACATTCTTAATTGCTCCTTTGTAGTCTTGTGATGTTATACTTGGTACACCTTTTCTTCATCAATATAATTCATGCATTGATGATCATACACTTACAATGAGTTTTAAGTTTAATAATCAAGATATTTTTTTGTTTGCAATGCATGCATTCCAACCATTTCCATTAATTAGTCACATTCAAGTAAAATGTGCATTTAGTAAAAGCTTCAACTCATGTATTGTTTTTGCCAATAACATAGTTGATTACACACATACACTTCCTAATGCACATAAATCCTTTATGGATTCCTATAAGGATTGCTTTATGGCTGATTTTCCTTCTAAACTATCAGCTTCTAGGGGATCACTTGACCATAGTATGGACTTAATTCCTAGTAGTTCTCCTCCCCATAAAGCACCTTATAGGCATGGAACTTTACATAAAAAGAAATAGCTAATCAAGTAAAGGATCTACTCCACAAAGGCCTTATAAGACTAGTTCTTCTCCCTTTGGAGCACCTTCTCTTTTAGTAGAGAAGAACAACAAGACTTATAAGATGTGCATTGACTATAGAGCCCTCAATAAGATCACAATTAAAAATAGATATCATATTCCTAGGATAGATGATTTGCTAGATAAACTTTGTGGAGCACGTGTATTTAGCAAAATTGATCTTAAATCTAGTATAATCAGATAAGAATGACACAAACTGACATTTATGAGACTACCTTTATAACTCAAATGGTCATTTTGAATTCATGGTAATGCCTTTTAGACTCACCAATGCACTTGCTACATTTTCCCATATGATGAATAACATTTTCCTTGATTACCAAGCTTTTGTTCTTGTTTTCTTTGATGATATACTTGTCTATAGTAAGAATTATAATGATAATGAAAATCATTCAGCAATTGTCTTTAATTTGTCATGCAAAAACAAACTTTATGCCAATCTTGAAAAGAGTTATTTCTTCCAAAATAATTAGAGTATTTAGGCCATATTGTTTCTAGTCAAGGCATTCATGTAGATCCAAAGAAAATTAAAGTAATTGAAGAATAGCCTCTACCTCAATCTGTGAATGATGTACGCTCTTTTCTAGGGTTAGCTAGTTTTTATAAAAAGTTTGTAAAAGGTTTTTCATATTTAGCACTTCCACTCACATTATTATTGAAGAAAAAGTTAAATTTTGCATGGGGATGAGCACAACAAAATTCTTTTGAAAAACTCAAACTTGCACTTTCTCATGCACCTATTTTGCAATTATGAGGTTTTGCACAACGTTTCCATGTAGTTATAGATGCTAGTGGTTTAAGTAAAGGTGTTGTATTAACGCAAAATGATCATCCCATTGCATTTGAAAGTAGGGAACTTAAACTTTATGAAAAGAATTATAGTACATATGACAAAGAACTTTTGGCTGTTATACATGCTTAAAAAATTTGGAAACATTACCTTATGGGTTCTTAAGTTCTAATCAAAATAGACCAACAGACTATTAAACATTTATTAAATCAATCATTGATTTCAGATAGACACATCAAATGGGCTTCATTCATACAAATTTTTCAGCCTATGATTCAATATCAACCTGGAAAAGCTAATGTTGTAGCTAATGCCTTTAGTCACTTCCCATCCTCACAAACAAATATTGTTTCAATCAATAATATTTATGTTGTTCATATTCATTCATTTCATGACATGATTCCTACTTATGCATCTGATTTGTATTTTTCACAAACATGGAATGCTTTCAATAATTCTACAACATTTAGTGAGGATCACTACACTTTTCATAATGGATTCTTGTATTTCCAACACAAGTTATGCATCAAACAAGGTTTTAAAGAATTTGTTATGAAAGAGATGCATAAACCACCATATATGGGTCATAGGGGGCATACAAAGTATGATTTCTACATGTAAAGAAATTTTCTTTTGGCCAAATATGGAAAAGGATATTGTGCAATATGTTTCTATTTGCATTGTGTGTCCATGTGAAAAGACATCATGGGAAAGCATTTGGATGATTAATGCCACTTCCCATACCTAATGGACCATGGGAGCAAATTTGTTTGGATTTTATTACTTGTCTTTCTACAACTTCATCTCATAATGATATGATTTGGACAATTTTTAATAGGTTTAGTAAACAAGTGTATTTCATTCCTTGTAAAAAGATTCTTTCTGTGACTCAAGCTACTAAGTTATTTATTAAATGTATTTTTCCACATCATGGTTTTCCAAAAGTTATTCTTTGAGATTGAGATGTTCGTTTTTGTAATCACCTTTGGATTGTATTATTTCAAAATTTAGGTTCCAAAATAAACTTTAGCTCTGCATTTCATCCTGAAAGTAATGGGCAAAGTGAAGCCATGAATAGTACTATTTTAGATTTATTACATTGTTACTCTTTAGATAATCCAAGTAATTGGGATGAGAAACTTCCTTTACTACAATTTTCATATAATAACACAATACATAGCACTACTGGACGTGCACCATATGAGTTTGTGTATG
The DNA here is from genome assembly GCA_020310875.1 of Ceratopteris richardii. Taxonomy (NCBI): domain Eukaryota; kingdom Viridiplantae; phylum Streptophyta; class Polypodiopsida; order Polypodiales; family Pteridaceae; genus Ceratopteris; species Ceratopteris richardii. The sequence continues at coordinate 167,069 of MU260326.1, forward strand.
GTAAAAAGCTTCCTACTCCCATGTCTATTACTCAAACTGATATACCTATGGCTGATTCTTTTGCGCAAGATCATACTTCTACACTTCATGAGGTTCATGAGCATATTAAAAAGATTCAAGAACGTTACATGCATAATGATAATAAGAAATGAGTAGCTAAACAATTTAATGAAAATGACTTTTTATGGTTACAGATAATTAAAAGACGATTGAAAAATATTTCACAACATCCGAAGGTTAAAATTGCACCACATTATTATGGACCTTTCCATATTATTCAAAAAAATAATGAGAATGCTTTGAGATTAGACATACCTTCCCGCTAGAATATACATAATTCTTTTCGTATCAGTTTATTGAAATCGTTTAAAGGAACTCTACCATTCACTCCTATTTTAGATGGTCCTCCTTTGTTAGAAGAGAATGCTAAATTATTTACTTGATTATGATGTTACTACTACACGCACAGGTAATCAATATCATAGATATTTAGTTAAATATAAAAATCTCTCACTTGAAGAATCTCAATGGATTCATAAGACATCACTAACTCCACATTATGATCATTTGATTTTTGCATATCATTCATAGTCACATTAAATTCTAGTTTTCCAATTCCAGGCATGTGTTTTTATATGGAACGTGTTTACAATTCTTCAGTGATGGGACATGTGACTAGCCATCCATGTCTATTTTATTCTTATCAACTGAGGTCACTTGCTTGTAAACTGGGAGGCATGTTATACTTTATGAAATGATGGAATGTCATATGGATTTTAATGTCTTGAGGGTTTAAATGTGATTTGTGTTTTGATTTAGCAGATGAAGACTCATGAGGGTGTGAACATGTGTGGACTTATTCAGATAGTTTTGAAGATATTTAGAAAAATATTCAGAAGATAGTATTTTAGTTATTTTTGTAAAAATAATAGATCGCTTTAGAAAGCGATGCTTTTGTAAAAATAGTAGATTTTTGTAAATAAATAATAATGGATTGCTTTAGAAAGCGATGATTTTATAAATAAATTAGATTTTCATAAACACACACTTTTTGAAGCGTCATCCTCATGTATCTTCTATTCAAGATGTAATAAAAAATACCTATAAATACACGTGCTCTGATAGACTTGTCCATCAGAGTATGTGAGGGAGGATTGTACCCAATCTAGTGTCAAGTCTCTTGTCTCTTTCTATTCTTTGGGTACTTTTATGATGTTTCGTTTCTGTACCATCCTCTGTGTACATGCATCTACAGGATCCGAAGGTCAACAACATTAGCTTTACTAGGTTGATATTGAATCATAGGCTTATAATTTTGTATGAATGAAGCCCATTTAATATGTTTGTCAGAAATCAATGGTTGATTTCATAAATGCTTAATAGCATGTTGGTTTGTTTTGATTAGAACTTCAGAACCCATAAGGTAATGTTTTGAAAATTTTAAAGCATGCATAATAGCTAAAAGTTCCTTATCATATGTGCTATGATTCTTTTTAGAAGGTTTATGTTTCCTACTTTCAAATGCAATGGGATGATCATTTTGCATTAATAAAATACCCATAGCTAAACCATAGCATCTGTAACTACATAGAAAGGTTGTGCAAAATTTGGTAATTGCAAAATAGGTGCATGAGAAAGTGCATGTTTGAGTTTTTCGAAAGATTGTTGTTGTGCTAGTCCCCATGCAGATTTTAACTTTTTCTTCAATAATAATATGAGTGGAAGTGCTAAATAAGAAAAACCTTTTACAAACTTTCTATAAAAACTAGCTAACCCTAGAAAAGGGCATACATCATTCATAGATTGAGGTACTTGACATTCTTCAATTACTTTAATTTTCTTTGAATCGGTCTTATAAGTCCTTTTTGGAGTAGATCCTTAACTTGATTAGGTATTTCTTTTTTATGCAAAGGTCCATGCCTATAAGGTGCTTTATGGGGAGGAGAACTGCCAGGAATTAAGTATATTCTATGGTCAAGAGATCTCCTTGAAGGTGGTAGTTTAGAAGGAAAATCAACCATAAAGCAATCCTAATAGGAATCCATAAATGATTTATGTGCATTAGGAAGTGTATGTCTGTAATTAGGTATGTTATTGACAAAAACAATACATGACTTATAGCCTTTCCTAAATGCACATTTGACTTGAGTATGACTAATTAATGGAAATAGTTGGAAGTCATGCATTGCAGACAAAGAAATATCTTGATTGTTAAACTTAAACCTCATTGTGTGTGTATGATAATCAATGCATGGATTATACTAGTGACAAAAAGGAATACCAAGTATAACATCATAGGACTACAAAGGAGCAATTAAGATAGTGCGTTCATTTATGTATAAACCTATACAAAACTGAACGTTATGCACTTCACTTGTAACGTTATATCTATTTCCTTGAAATGCAGTCTTGACTTTATACATACAAGGAAGTGGGTTTAATTGAGATCTTGCACTAGTGTATGAGAAATAAAGTCATGAGAACTACCATCATAATGTAAAGTATTAACAACTTTACCATTAATAGTACTTTGCATGCAAAGTGAAGAATGAATAGAAATTGTGTTACCCAAGGTACTTAGATCTTTTTCCAATGATTCTTCAATCCAATCAGGTTGAATGTCATCAGGAACCACCTCCATGTTGTGTATTTGAGCTTTGACAGGGTTCATGTCGCTAGTTCGCAACCTACATTTAGCTTTAGTATGACCAAACTTACCACAATGCCAAAAAATGATATGGGGTCTCTTTTGTTGAGCATCCATTGTCATAGTTTGAAGAGTTAGAGGTTTGGTAGCGTGTAAGGGTGTTGTCTTTTATAGTGGTGAGAAATATTAATTAGTAACAAACTTCACTTTCTCAATTTCAGAATACAATTCATCAGAAAAAAATCATCAAATTGGGATATACATGAAAGAACAAACCATCCTTTCACCCATGGAATTGTGGAAATTGATTTTTTTTTTCACACTAATCTTGGATTGTGTGCCTTGTTCTTGAGCGGTGATAATGGCCTTCACCACCATTACTAAGTTGTTTTCATCGCTTTGTATTTGTTGGAGTGTAGCATCGCGTTCTTTTATCTCATTCTAAGCATGTTGGAGTTCATGTCGCAAAAGCTCCAATTGTTGCTCAATTGGTATCTGGGGTAGGGGTGATGTACCAAAATTCTCGGTATTATGGGTAGGGTCCATGGCCTTATCGAGAACCAAAACCTAGGACTAAGCATGTGAAAAAGAATTTTAACAATAGTGTAGATAAAATAATAATAATAATAATAATAATAATTAAATAAAAAAATGAGATTGTTACATAAATAAATAAATAAATAAGGTAAAGAGAGTGGTAAAAGTAATGTTAAATATCAATTAAAATGAATTGGGTATCAAAAAGTGAAAATAGGCTAGTGGATAAAGCTTATCTCTTGGAAGGATGAAGTTATGGGTTCAAATCGGCTACATGTTAAATAAGGAACTAAGTAGGCTAACTAGATAAATTAGTAAGCTAACTAGGGAAATAACTAAGTACTTATTGCCATTCATAAGTTAGAATTGGTTGGCACGAAGCCAACGACTACCAACAGAACCAAAGAGAACCAAAGAGAACCATGAGTGCCAGAGAAGCCACATATGCCAAAGTTATGCCTTAGTCGATGCCTTGGAGTAAACCGAATAGTAACCAAATTGATAACCTAATTGATAAACAAACTTGATAGACTAATTTGATAAAGTAATGTGATAACTGAACTGAACTCGAACAGTGAACAGTGGTGCATAGGGAGCACAGAGGGTACAGTGGATACAGTGAGCACAGTGAGCACAATGGGTACAGTGAGCACAGTGCACAGTGTGACAAGAGCACAATGCACAATAATTAATTCGGAAAATTTCAAAAAACCACATCCGCGAACCAAAACAAACGGACTTGATAAACAAAAACCTGAACCCAATGATTGAGACTGATGCCAAATCATGAATGGAATGGACATTGCAAATCACAATCGGATGCCGAGAAACCACCTATGCAGACATGCCTTGGCTCTAATACCATTGTTGATCAAGTCATGTAGACGCACATACGCAGAGGATAGTACAGAAACGAAATCTCACAAAAGCTAAACAGAATAGAAAGAGACAAGAAACTAGACACCAAATTGGATACAATCTCCCCCCACATACTCTGATGGACAAGTCTATTAGAGCATGTATTGATAGATATTTTTCATTATGTCCTGAATAGAAGATACATGAGAGCGGTGCTTTGCAAAGCGTGCCTTTATAAAAGTTTGCTTTATCTACAAAATCATTGCTTTTCAAGCAATCTACTATTTTTGTAAAAAAAAAAACTAAAATACTATCTTCTAAATATCTTCCAAAATATCTGAATAAGTCCACTTGCGTTCACACCCTCATGAGTGTTCACTTGCTAAATTAAAACACAAATCACATTAAAACCCTCAAGACATTAAAATCCATATAACATTTCATTATTCCATATAGTATAACATATGAAGTTACAAAATGCCGAGAGAAGAGAAAACTAATCCCATATAGGTAATTTTTTTGAGTACTGATAGCCTATAAGAACAAGAGCAAGGCTTTACCATCCTCAACAAGTTAAGCCAAACTCTGATGCCTCATGACAACCTTGTACCTTTAATAAGGCTCTATGTGAGCATCCGAGTTGAGGAGGAGAGGGTCTTATAGGAACTGCAAAGGTTAAGAGGAGGTTGCAACTCATGACAACACCCATAGTTTTGCAGAGAAAAGACTATAATGTCCTATGGATAATCTACCTAGCACGACCATCACTACACATCAAGGGTAAGGGCACACAAGTAATGTGCAAAGAAGATATGGCTAGGTCCAAAAGACTACGATATACCAATGTAGTACTACATGTCCTAGAAAAAATATACTTAGCAAGACTACCACCACTAAGAGAGAGTGCATATCTACCCATCCATCTCCATCTATATATACCTCTAGCCAAGGGGGTACAGTTAGCCATGTCGCAAAGTCACATGGATGCTAACTGAAACCTTCACATGGGTTTCTTAAGCAAATAATCACATGGGATCACATGCCTTCTAATTTCATGAGGTCTATCACATGCCTTTTAAAGCAAATGAGGATTCTTCTCTCACACATACCCCAGGTGGCACTTAGAGAAGCTCCTCCCAAAACTAAGATTCCCACACCTTAGGATAAATCAAGCCTTAGGGTCACAACCATTCAACTGGGAGCTCGTGTGAATAAATACCCCAAGGGTTCAAACCAAGGGTTCAAGCATGTGCTAAGGGTAAATCAAGGGCTATACCAATGTCATATCACTTCATGGGTCATGGTGGGAACACTTCTTGAGAGGAGTTCACCATATAACATTAGATGGATGCTCTTTCCATATGTATGGGTAGAAGAGGGGATAGAAGATTATCTCACATAAGAGATTATTATCTCTTATGAGGAAGTGAGAAGAAAGTCGCAAGAAGGTGACTCACGCAAGGAGACGCTCGGGCATGGCTGGGAGGAGAACCAAAGAAGAAGATCTCTGTGTGAAGTTGTATCAAACAACAACCCTATACGGTAGCCAAAAGAAAGATTCACGTTGGTAGCTTGTGACATTGGTATCAGAGCAGCACTTTCAACTCGGGAAGGCGATTGAAGTAATTTCACTTCGAGCCACTTGCACATGATATATATCTCATTTTGTGACCATTTGTAGGTCCTAAAAAAGTTTTTGTAGGTCTAAAGAAATATTACATGTGCATTATTTGGATAAATTTGCAATATTTTGGTAATCATATGACCATGTTTTATGTTTCGGGAAGTGATCCGATGTTTTCGGACACTTAAAAGTTTATGTTAGGACCTGAGGAGGAAGGTGCAGAGGTCTCCAGGTTCATAAAAAAAGATTGGATGCATGCAATTCCGATATCAAACCATTCAGGGATGTATGGTTTATATTTTCAGGCATTTTACTTTATGTTATGGCATGTTCTGTATGTACATGCATAGATTGGAATGCATACATCAAATGTTGATCATTGTTTAAATTCTAAAAGTATGGATCAACGTGCTAGGAGTAAAATTTTTGATTGTTTGCAGGAAAGATGATTGCAAGAACTACATGGTTATGCAACAAAGAGATTGTTGCTAGCATTTATTTTTATATTTTTGCAGGTTATGGAGTCCATGTATGAGTATATGGCATGCATGCCATGGGCCTATCAAGCCCTATGTTGTTGGATGGCCTATGTCCGTCGAAAATTTTCCCACCTCATGGCATTATATGTGCACTTACCTTTAGGTGAGAATGTTGTGGCATAGTAACATGCCTTTTCTGCAAACATCAGTAAGGTATTAGCATGCTTGTAAGCATGTGTTTGATGGAGTTAGGACCATCATAACAATATAGATAAGGCAACTTCAATAGTAAATAGGAACCCTACACATAATCCTTACGAATTTAGACCATAGGATAGCTAAGGGGAAGGACGCATACCTTCACCATTAGGAATGTGCACAAGCCTATCACATGTATGGCACTAGCTCTATGACTTAGAGCATAGATCCCTTAGTTCGAAATAGTTGGGGTACCCAATACATATATGTATATTGGGATCTACAGAGAGGTACTTAGACCTTGTCTTGGTACCTAGGAACAAGTTAGTTTGGAATAAGAAAGGGCTATCCACTGTCACATGTTGACTAGAACCAAACTAACTAGTTCGAGGACATGGGACTCATTTGAGTCCACCAATATAAGTTGAGGATATGGGATTCATTACAGTTCATCTACATATTCCATTACATATATATGGAATATATATTCAGTTTAGCATAGGAATGACACCATGGATTGGAAGAAAGTTCCACTCGTATGGGACGGTGGAAATGACTTTCCTTTGAGCACTCTTCTTCTATGGCCAGGGAGAAAAGGAATCATCATTCATGGCATCATGTCTCACTAGATCAGAGGAGAGCTCTTAGTAGACATCTCCTTAGGACTGGGAATTATCCTTCATAGTTTAGGGAAGATTTATTCTTCCAATAGAGAATGTGATAGATGATTTTATCACTCATAGAGGACGGTTGGCAGAGATAGCTCTTTAGTATGGATACACATGTGTTTATGGTATCATGTCATATCATTGCTGTCCATTTTAATAGAGGGCTTTGACCCTTACAAGGAATTTATTTTCTCCACTCTTCACTACATACACCTTCATTAGTAAGAGGAGATTTGTTCTCCATCTTCATAGTAATGTAGATAATGAAGGATTATGCATTAATTTATGGAAGAGAGGATAGTTCTCACTTTATCTCATGTTCTTTTAGCGAGAAAAAAGAAAAGGAAAATATGATTTATCCTTTTGAAAAGAATAGAGTATGTTTTTCTTTAGAGAGAATAGGTGTTTAGAAGACATCTCTTAGTCTATATTTCAGAAGGAATCCATTTACTCTACTTTGCGATGTAATTTTCCTTCACATGGAAGTTTGATTCTCCACTATTTTAGAAGGAAAAACATGGAGAACTTATGAGCATGTTCTCAATTATAGATCAGCGGAGCAATTGGATTCAAAAGAATCTCTTTCAAAGGGGAAGGGAAAGTGGAATGGATTCCACTACTAGAGTTCTTTTCCTTAGAGGAGATTACAGAGAGAGACAAAGAGAGTTTCACTTTCTCATTTTGGTTGTCTAGATAGAAGTGGCACTCTTCTATGAAAGACAAAATGGAGATCAGTTAATCATGGTGGTTAGGTTGAGTCTCACTTGTAGATTCTAGAGACAAGTAGTTATATTTATTTCTAGTAATGGTCTCTAACTTGATGAGATGATCTAGTTATTGACATTAGTGAGACTGGGAGTTGAGTGTGACTATTCTCTTTAGGGTTTCTAGGAGATATGGATATATCTAATCTATTGGGGTACCAAACTCTTAATTGCTGTTACATCATGAGCATGATGTGTGAGCATCAATTAGGAAATTGGGTACTTAGGGATTAGCTAAATATCAGAGGGAATGCTTTTTTCATTCATATGGCAAACTAAAGGGAAGAGAAAATTTTAGAGTTTGCACTAGTGTCAATAGATGCTCTTCCAATAGAAGAACTAAGTCCTAAGGTAAAGGATAACAAACCACAAACTTCTTGGTTGGTGAAATGTAGAGATTACATTTTACTACCAAGAAATTCTTATGTATGAGCTAGATGATGGATTTGCGTAGTTCACAAGGTAGTTTAGATTAAACTATTACTTGTGATTACACTCAAGGTTAAGAAGACCTAGAGTGGTATGAGGGCAATCTATCATTTAGTCCTAGATGGGTTTGGCGTCACTTGTTATGGGACTTTGTTCTATATTTCATAGGATATGGTTTCATGGTTTACTATCTCCATTATGATATGGTCAAGCTTATAAGCTTGGCACTTTACACTTGCTTTTCATACTATTTCTCCATAGAGGATACATCATATGGACTTAGGTCATTTTGATGATGTTATATGTCATGGGAGTGATAGTTTGGAAGTTAAGTGTATACAAGAGATAGTACACACCAATCAGACGGTTTCCTGCCTCTAAGATGATCTCATATGAGGCTTCTTAAGGGGAACGATACGGGGAAACAACACACAGAGATGATCATGTACATAGAGTACATGGGGTTCAGGGGAGTCCGAGCACTTTCTTCTACCATTACGAACATTTCCTCTACATTTTCGAGGATGAAAATGTTTCAAGGGGAAGGAAATGTTATATCACTTTATGGGTCATGGTGGGAACACCTCTTGAGAGGAGTTCACCACATGACATTAGATGGATGCTCTTTCCATATGTATGGGTAGAAGAGGGGATAGAAGATTAACTCACATAAGAGATTATTATCTCTTATGAGAAAGTGAGAAGAGAGTCGCAAGAAGGTGACTTACGTAAGGAGACGCTCGGGCATGGCTGGGAGGAGAACCGAAGAAGAAGATATCTGTGTGAAGTTGTATCGAACAACAGCCTCATAGGACAGCCAAAAGAAAGATTCACATTGGTAGCTCATGACAACCAAGGCTATTATACATATTCACCCTTAGAAATCATGTATTTTCACCTTCCAAACCCATGATTTATACAATAGTTTCCCTGACTTCTTTATACATAGCCACCTTGACACAACCATATAGTCCACTCAGATAGCACCCTGCTTATGAGGAAAGCATGTAAAGCCATAAAATGCTACAAATTTCAATAAAACATCTCACTCAAAACTATATTAAGTCATATGAAGAAACATCTCACTCAAAACTTCGCAAGCATCTAACAAGATGTAATGTCTTCAGCTTTAAAACTTGCCTTAAAGGCACCCACATCAAGCCTCAAAGATCACTTGCAATTCCATACTACATATTATATGTATTCCATAGGTCTCAAGCCAACTTGTTTGGCGATGCTCTATAATCACCATCCTTCTATCTATACAAAAGGTGATCTTTTTTCTCTCACTTCCTTAATTTCAAACACAACTTATTTCACATGAACAACTATGATAGAACAAGGTCATCCACAAGGAAGATGCCCACTCTTTTACCTTTTTTCAATGTGTCGGCCGTTTTCTTTTAATCTCAGTAGAGGGAAAGAGAGTATGAAAGCTCTTTTCTTCTAAGTATCTCCCTCTCATTATTCTTTTGGCCCACTCTAAGCTTTTAAATGTGTGGATTTATGAATTACTCTCAAAAGTCATGTCACCTTTGCCTCAACATTATCTTGATCGTTGAGTTTGGAAATCTTCTAGGCTCTCATTCACCTTGTTGCTTTTGTTCCTGCCTTTCTCCCTTACATTCCTTGTCTCTAATTCGTTCTCATTTGAGCTCTCAAAGGTAAGCTCATTCTACTCTGATGGTGATATGAACCTCTATGATGATGGTGGCATGTCCTCTGTAATGTTGACGTCTGCAAAGTTTCAGCCCATGGCGAACACAGTAGTCCGTGAAACCCTGATTCACTAGAAGAGCAGCTACCAAATTTAGGGCTCAAGGCAGGTTGACGATTGGGGGCTTGCCTGCACATAGAGCACGCAGGTCAGAAGTTCGGGGGCCCCTGGTCACAAAACCCTTTCGCCTGTTGCACGATTTTTTTTGCAGCGGAGTAGACGGCACTCGTGCTTGCTGCTGCTTGTCTCCCACAGCTTGCTGCAGCTCGCTCAAGAGGACCTGTTGCTCAAATGACGGGCAGCTCAGGCGACATGCTGCCGGCAGTCCGTCTGTGGCGAGAACCTAGCTGTGGTAAGGATGAAGTTTAGTAGTTCATCTGTGCCGAGACCCGAATTGCTCAGATGACGGACAGATCATTGCGCACTGTAGCAATCAGCACATTAATTGAGGCTTATGATTCATACATTATATCTTGCCATACAGCATAGATGACTTGTACTTGTCACAATAATATCAGTCCAATCTTTGGTGAGGAATTGGCGTGTAAGTTAGCGTTGCATGCACAGAGACACACACACACACACACAGAGAGAGAGAGAGAGAGAGAGAGAGAGAGAGAGAGAGAGAGAGAGAGAGAGAGAGAGAGAGAGAGAGAGAGAGAGAGAGAGAGAGAGAGAGAGAGAGAGAGAGAGAGAGAGAGAGAGAGAGAGAGAGAGAGAGAGAGAGAGAGAGAGAGAGAGAGAGAGAGAGAGAGAGAGAGAGAGAGAGAGAGAGAGAGAGAGAGAGAGAGAGAGAGAGTATTGGAGACATTTCAAGGGTATAGATTGAGTACGTATGTAGTATTAAGATATATAGATATTCAAGATAAAATCAAGGTCATGGAGAAATCGAGATCTCTATGAGGAATGAGAGTTTGTATAGAGTCCTTGCAGGTCATCACAATCAATAATCATGTGTCACTTTTTGATGCTTGACCCAACGAAAGCGCACCTTTCTTGCTTGCTTGGAGCAAGAGCCACATGAGTTTTTTTGCATCAAGACTCGATTGAAGCATGACTGCGGTTATAACGTCCTCTCATAATGATCATTTTTTTGGCTGCCAGGTCAATAAGCTTCCTTGTATGCATCTTGGGAAAACTATCATGCACATTACATGTATTGTCTTCATTTCAAACATGGTAAAGAAAGTTGTTGAACGTGAAGATTGGGAGAGATTCCAATCATTTAGGAGTCACATAACAATTTACTTACAGTGCGAAGATGCTTGCAAAGCTTGGAACATTGATGTTTAATAATGCTATATGACCGTCTGAGTGAGACTTGGAGTATATCCACTATTGTACCTATCTTGAAGGAAGGGGGCCTTATGTAGTTGGGGAACTATTCTATCATTATTATTGGTCATGCTTTCGCATGATTGTAAGCATCTATCCTTGAGAACCAGCTTACTAGGTGACAAACAGAAAGGAGAGTGGTGGGACAAGTTGAGCTTAGGATAGTTTATTCCACTCTTAGTTGCTTTTTGACACTTCAAGTTGGTTTATCACATTGGGTCTGATACAATGCACAATAGCAGATTGATTTGATGATTATAGGTTATGAATGTACCCATAAAGTTCATATGGGGATTATGGCATTGCATAGATCAATTACTCTGAGTGATGCTATGTAGAGGGGATTCCTACATAGGTTCACTCCACCATAGGAGTGAAGCAAGGTTGATTGTTATCTCCACTTTTTGGAATGCATGTGGATTACATTGAAAGATTTGGGTACAAAGGTGCCGAGCTTTGAAGTTAGCAAGGATGTGAATTGCTTTGTTGCTCTATGTGAGTTATATCATGTTGTCATGTAGCTCAATAGAGTCACAACCACAAACCCCACTTACCTCGTTGAAACCCCACTTGCCTTGTGTTTCTCTTCAACCCTTTAGTGCTTGGAAGGATAGAAGGGATTCGAGAGAAATACAAGGAAGGTGGGGTGTTTACAAGCTATGGGGTTTTGCTTGTGACATTTGAAGTGCATCAAAGCTAGCGCTACGTACCCACGTGAGAGAGAGAGAGAGAGAGAGAGAGAGAGAGAGAGAGAGAGAGAGAGAGAGAGAGAGAGAGAGAGAGAGAGAGAGAGAGAGAGAGAGAGAGAGAGAGAGAGAGAGAGAGAGAGAGAGAGAGAGAGGGAGGGAGGGAGGGAGGGAGGGAGGGAGGGAGGGAGGGAGGGAGGGAGGGAGGGAGGGAGGGAGGGAGAGAGGGAGAGAGAGATTAACATCTTCCAAAGGCCAAACTTGGCTATGAGACAAAACCATGTACAACTGTAGTAACCTTTGTGTTGAAATAAAACGGAATAGTACCCGCTACACAAAATTGTGTAGGCTGAAAAAGGCTAGAAACAACCACAGGATAGTGTATCGGGTGATGGAGAGGTAGTAAGGATAATGTAATAATGTAGTGGTGCATGGGGAGATGTGGCTCTGACTCTGGAGATAATGACCACCTAATACATGGGGTCCATGATGGGAGTGAATATATATATTCTAACTACAGATAATGGGTGGGGGTGGATGGAGTATGTGGTACATCGGAGGCGGTCTGAGTGTCTCCTAAACGAAGGCTACCCAGGTGGTGGTGGTGCACCTCTACTCGATCATGTGGTCATGGTCTATCATGATGCGTGAAATATCCTCTTGGTATTGTGGTCGTCCGTATCCAGCCCTATGTGGTCAACGTCGTACTCTTTGTGCCGCTGCTTGTTGGAGCGTGAGCCCTATGCCTTGGGAAGGCGGGCCCGTATGATGTAGCCCATCTCGCTGAAAGAACTGAGTAATGGTTTGCAGGGTACTCACCCGTGTATGATGCGTGGGCTGTAGGAATTGATCTCGTCTCTCATATGCTGCCGTGAGGAAAGATCCCAACCTTCGCTGGTCTTCAGTGGTCATGCACAATTGTAGTGATTCCTCTATGTGGAACAATGCTCATAGATCTGAGTATGCTCGACATCTGATAACAAAGTGCTCCTCGCGCTCTCTCTCTGTATGGCATACTGGGCACCACCTCTCCTCTCTAGGGACTCCCTTGGTCAGACCACTCTCGATCTCGAGCTGATGTGATGAAACTCGAAGCTGCCCAATGACGACTCGGAGGTGTTGTGGTAGGTACGTCCACATGTATTGTGGAGTCTCAATGTAGCCCTGGTATGAGATCTGTAGAAAATGCTCGCGGTAGTGAAACATTTTCGGTGGCAATGTACCCATGGGGCTAATCCATGTCCTCTATATGTATGTATGCCATATCTCTTGTTGAATGACCCTATTCCTCTCCTGGTGGGAGAGCGAATAGGTGGGGGCTTGTAAGTCATAGTGCAGTGGTGGTAGTCTGTCTATGTCAAACCCATGGTGGGCCAGCCAGTCTTGTGTCTTTGCGTACCATGAGGAGGTGTCTCCTGCAAATGCCATGTCACGTGATGCCTGGAAAGCTCGATAAGTGATGCGATCTGTATCCATGCTCCGGATCCTGTGTAATAGGCATACTGTCTTGAACAGTGCCTCTATTACCATCGGTGGTATAGCGAGCTCTGCACTGATGATATCATGTGGTATCGAAGGCTTGCTGCAGATGAGTCTTGTAATCATGAGAATTTGTGGCCTCTCCAATGCTATCCATGCTGATGTAGCTAACCCCGGCCCCCATATGGCTGCTCCATACATGAGCGCTAGTGTAAGCAAAGTGTCGAAGAGCCACCCCTTTGTGCGGGCCGCTTGAAAGTGTGCCTGGTGGCGTTGTCTCTCCATCAATGCTAGTGCTGTGTATCCACGTGTGATGCAATTCCGGGCTGCCTGAGACAGAGAGAAAACTCCAGAGGCTACCGTGAATGTCACTCCGAGATAGACATATGATCGGACTACCTCAATCGGTCCGCCTGCTAAGGTGAAAGAACTATGTCTCCTCACTTGTGCTGATGTATAAAAAATCATAACCTTGGTTTTACCAAGGTTCACAGATAGCCCTCTATGTATGCAAAAGTCGTCTAGGCCACGTAGGTGGTGCTGTAGACCTTTAGCGGACTCTGAAACCAGCACAATATCGTCAGCATATAAAAGAATATGAACAGTGGTCCCTCGTACCTCAACGCCCTCCCCTCCTTGCTGTCGTATGAAGTCCACTATCTCATCAATGTATAGACCAAAGAGGGTGGGTGAAAGAGGGCACCCTTGCTTCACTCCGATGGTGCAAGCAAGTGAGGGAGATAAGCCTCCTGGACATCTAACTCTACAAGATCATAGTTGAAAAAATTCGTGAATTTTGGTCGAAATAAAATTCGTAAATTATTTTATCTATCTATCTATCTATCTATCTATATACCTATCTATCTATCTATCTATCCATATGTCAATCTGTGTCTCTATCTATCTGTCTGTCTTTCTTTCTATCTGTGTGTATGTCTCTCTGTGTCTTTGTCTATCTATCTATCTATCTTTAGCTAAGAGATCTCACTTTAGCTAAGAGGTCTTACTTTAGCTCCTGTTCTTTTAGCAAGACAAAAGGAAAGGAAAATATAATTTCTTCTTTTGAGAAGAATAGAGTATGTTTTCCCTTAGAGAGAAGAGGTGTTTAGAAATCTCTTAGTCTATATTTAAGAAGGAATTCATTTACTCTACTTTTCAATGTAATTTTCCTTCACATGGGAGTTTGATTCTCCACTATTTTGGAAAGAAAAACATGGAGAACTTATGAGTATGTTCTCAATTATAGATCAGCAAAGCGATTGTATTCAAAAGAATTTCTTTCAAAGGGAAAGGGAAAGTGGAATGGATTCCACTACTAGAGCTCTTTTCCTTAGAGGAGACTATAGAGAGAGAGAGAGTTTCACTTTCTCATTTTGGTTGTCTAGATAGAAGTGGAACTCTTCTATCAAAGACAAGATGGAGATCAGTTAATCATGGTGGTTAGGTTGAGTCTCACCTCTAGATTCTAGAGAGAAGTAGTTATATTTATTTATAGTAATGGTCTCTAACTTGATGAGATGATCTAGTTATTGACATTAGTGAGACTCGGAGTTGAGTATGACTATTCTCTTTAGGGTTTCTAGGAGATAGGGATATATCTAATCTATTGGGGTAGCAAACTCTTAATTGCTAGTACATCATGAGCATGATGTGTGAGCATCAATTAGGAAATTGGGTACTTAGGGATTAGCTGAATCTTAGAGGGAATGCTTTTTGCATTCATATGGCAAACTAAAGGGAAGAGGAAATTTTAGAGTTTGCACTAGTGTCAATAGATGCTCTTCCAATAGAAGAACTAAGTCCTAAGGTAAAGGATAACAAACCAGAGACTTCTTGGTTGGTGAAATGTAGAGATTGCATTTTACTACCAAGAAATTCTTATGTATGAGCTAGATGATGGATTTGCACAGTTCACAAGGTAGTTTAGATTAAACTATTACTTGTGATTACACTCAAGGCTAGGAAGACCTAGAGTGGTATGAGGGAAATCTATCATTTAGTCCTCGATGGTTTTGGCGTCACTTGTTATGGGACTTTGTTCTATATTTCATAGGATTTCATGGTTTACTATCTCCATTATGATATGGTCAAGCTTATAAGCTTGGCACTTTTCACTTGCTTTTCATACTATTTCTCCATAGAGGATACATCATATGGACTTAGGTCATTTTGATGATGTTATATGTCATGGGAGTGATAGTTTGGAAGTTAAGTGTATATGGGAGATAGTACGCACCACTCATACGGTTTCCCGCCTTTAAGATGGTCTCATATGAGGCTTCTTAAGGGGAACAATACGGGGAAACAACACACAAAGATGACCATGTACATAGAGTATATGGGGTTCAGGGGAGTCCTAGCACTTTCTTCTACCATTACGGACATTTCATCTACATTTTCGAGGATGAAAATGTTTTCTAGGGGAAGCAAATGTCATATCACTTTATGGGTCATGGTGGGAACACCTCTTGAGAGGAGTTCACCACATGACATTAGATGGATGCTCTTTCCATATGTATGGGTAGAAGAGGGGATAGAAGATTATCTCACATAAGAGATTATTCTCTCTTATGAGGAAGTGAGAAGAGAGTCGCAAGAAGATGACTCATGCAAGGAGACGCTCGGGCGTGGCTAAGATGAGAACCGAAGAAGAAGATCTTTGTGTGAAGTTGTATGGAACAGAAGCCTCGTACGACATCCAAAAGAAAGGTTCACGTTGGTAGCTTTGACAACCAAGGCTATTATACATCATATATTCACCCTTAGAAATCATGTATTTTCACCTTCCATACCCATGATTTATACAATAGTTTCCGTGGCTTCTTTATACATAGCCACCTTGACACAACCATATAGTCTACTCAGATAGCACCTTGCTTATGAGGAAAGCATGTGAAGCCATAAAATGCCATAAATCTCAATAAAACATCTCACTCAAAACTATATTAAGTCGTATTAAGAAATATCTCACTCAAAACTTTGCAAGCATCTAATAAGATGTAATGTCTTCACCTTTAAAACTTGCCTTAAAGGCACCCACATCAAGCCTCAAAGATCCATTGCAATTCCATACTACATATTATATGTATTCCATAGGTCTCAAGCCAACGTGTTTGGCGATGCTCTATAATCACCATCCTTCTATCTATACAAAAGAGAGAGAGAGAGAGAGAGAGAGAGAGAGAGAGAGAGAGAGAGAGAGAGAGAGAGAGAGAGAGAGAGAGAGAGAGAGAGAGAGAGAGAGAGAGAGAGAGAGAGAGAGAGAGAGAGAGAGAGAGAGAGAGAGAGAGAGAGAGAGAGAGAGAGAGAGAGAGAGAGAGAGGAGGGGGGAGCTGTTTCGATATCTGAAGGTGTGGTGCAGCCTGCAGACCTTATCGAAGCAACCTTCCTGCACAGCGTGAATCTATCAAGCACCAAACAGTTTGTTATAAGATGGGTGAGCACGGAATTAAGAACTGCGGAACTCTTATGTCGTTGTTCAAGGGAATTGGCATTCTGAAGTCCTAAGGGCAGCTGTCTCTGATTATGCTTCAGGGCTTGTGCATAAGCCATTAAATTGTAAGGTGATGTACTTGATCCAAATTTATGGAATTAAAGTAACAATTCTGAATGTTAGGTTAGCAATATGTTGATGAATTGGATCCCTTTTTTTTGGATCTCCTTGATGATTTATGGAAGTGATGGACTGGCTGTTTCTTCTCACTGATGTCAATGGTCAAGAGTTTCTTGATCCACCTGGAACTAATTTCAAGATGCATGAGCACAGTTTTTTAATCTTTAGTTTTCTCCGGTTTTTGATTTTTCTTAGCCTGAAAAGAATTCATATCGTCAAGCAGGTTCCCCCATTTGCCTCAATTGCTCTCAGAACTTCTCCACCTGATGGAGATATTGATTTAACCGCTCTTAGTACCCATCAATAGAGGCTCCTGCGATTTGGATGTGCAAAGCATCTTAGAGCATGGAGTGTGGAGAAAAGATGCAGAATCTGCAGTGAGCAATGTGCAATGTTTTCATGCAGAGGTAATAAATGGTTCATGGATTGATAGAAAAGATGGATTTTAGGTCATGCCCCCTTCCTTCATTTTTGGCTATATCATGTAGGGAAGTTCTATGTCTATTGATTGCTATTGAATCGAGTGCTAAGAATTTTGATTAAGTATGCATCCCTTTTCCCTTATGCTTGATGAGTTATTTATTTATCACTCACTCAGCTTATTCACAAGTTTATTAACTGCTGGTAAATATTTTCTGTAGATTTTATTTTTTTCAATTTAGCAAATGCATGTGGGAAATCAATGTCACATCAGTCCAAAATCCTTTTAGGGCAGAAACCCTAATTTTGGTACTTAGTCATTTTTGGCACAAAATTTGGGTAAAATTTTTATGAGCCTATCTTGTAGAGCTTGAAAAGAGCTTTCTAATAGTATGCAGTCATCAGAGATCCGATTTGGGAGAAAACCCTAACCTTAATTTTCTGCTGATTTAGGGTTTTTACCTCATATGATAGCTCTCATATACAATTTGTTGAGACACACACACTCTCTCTCTCAAGTGTAGATTAGGCAAATCCAAACAAGTGGAGGTCCGGTAAACCCTCTATCTTCAAAGGCGCAAGTTGGGCATATGTTTGGGTGAGCCTTATCGAGTGCATATCTTTA
This sequence comes from Ceratopteris richardii, assembly GCA_020310875.1. NCBI lineage: Eukaryota > Viridiplantae > Streptophyta > Polypodiopsida > Polypodiales > Pteridaceae > Ceratopteris > Ceratopteris richardii. Next base: position 185,148 of record MU260326.1, read on the forward strand.
ACAAAGGCCATGGTTGCATAAAGTTCTATCTTTGAGTTGTTTGGAACTTCAAACATTTTGTCATTTTTGGGTTGTTAACCTGTTTGTAACCCATTTCTTGTTGGGGATTTTATAGTAACGGTCTTTGGCATCCTCGTTTTGATTGAGAGGCCTTTTTTTGTGCATATCACATAGCTACACATGCAATGTAGTGAAGTGCATGCATCTTACATGAATGTGAAGTATCCAAATATGACCAATGTTGTTGTAAGTCATAAATTACACATGCACACATGCCGCATATCTACATAGTGTGAATACACTTACGTACTTATCCCACATATTCCCATTGAGATTCCATACACATCACATATGCATTGTGCCCATGCCATACACAATGTTGAATGTACACCTGGAACATACATATTATGTGCACATTGCACATATCCATACACATCACACATGCATTACACTTGAATCATACACAATGGTAAACACACACACACTCACACATTACATACATATGTACATATGTTACCCATGGGTACATACATAGGCAATATTGAATGCACACATGCACATAACATACGTATTATTACATACATATGCAAATACATGCATATGTAAATACATACATAGTTTGATTTCGTACATATGTAGATTCACACATGTAAATACATACATACATACATTCAGAATACATGACACATTAGGATCATATTAATAATTACATGTACAATGTGCACGTCACATACACACAGAAAGGTACACTAAATGTATGCACACATTGTAATGATATTCAATGGCCAAGGTCCATTAACAGTAGAGACTATTAAAAACATCATACAATCATACTCTATAGATATTAGATTTATAATATGATAAATTCCTTGATACAATGCATATGGTAAGGTAGCTTATGAACATCCAATTTTTGATACCTACATGTAAGCATGTACATTATAATATATGTGTATATGTCTATATATATATATATATACACACACACACACACACACACACACACATACATTTGTATGTATGTATGTATGTATGTATGCATGCATGGATGGATGGATGTATGTATGTATATATGTGTGTATGTGTATATATATATATATATATATATATATATATATATATATATATATATATATATATATATATATATATATATATATATATATATTTATATATATATATATGTGTGTGTGTGTACAATGTTATTAGCGTTTAGAATTTGTACGTTGTTATTTAGAGTTCATCATTTCCTTCGTGGGCTCTTTGTTTCATTGTCATTAAAACCATGTGCAACTATGGGCACAATGATGGAAATGAAAATCTTTACCAATATATGCAACATAGGTCCTATTAAAGTCCTGCAAGCCAACTCCATGAGAGCTATTTTGCTCTCAGGGATATCAAGAATTCAAATTACAAAAATAAAGAACTACAAGGAACTCTACTCAAACATAGAAGTAATATGGCAATTACAAGAGTAAGGGACTTTGGCATCCATATAAAATACAAAATTGCTCATTTTGAATGAATCTCTTGTTCCCATCTAAGGCTCTTACAAGAGATTCAAGGACAAGAAGCCAAAGCTTGGGACGAGAAAGAAATTAGAGGTGGGGGCTTTGTTGAAGATTAGCATGATAGGGATGGTTTATGAGCGAGAAATAGAAGACAATCCTTATGCCATAGAGTTTGAATTGTTGGAGAAAGAAGTCTAGAGGGCCATACCATTCTTTGATATTGGAGACGTTTCAAGGGTATAGATTGAATAGGTATGTGGTATTAAGATATAGAGATATTCAAGATAAAATCAAGGTCATGGAGAAATCGATATCTCTATGAGGAATCAGTTTGTATAGAGTCCTTGCAAGTCATCACAATCAATAATCATGTGTCACTTTTTGATGCTTGACCCAACAAAAGCGCACCTTTCTTGCTTGCTTGGAGCAAGAGCTACATGAGTTTTTTTGCATCAAGACTCGATTGAAGCATGACTGCGGTTATAATGTCCTCTCATAATGATCGTTTTTTTGGCTGCTAGGTCAATAAGGACTTGGAGTATATCCACTATTGTACCTATCTTGAAGGAAGGGGGCCTTATGTAGTTGGGGAACTATTGTATCATTATTATTGGTCATGCTTTCGCATGATTGTAGGCATCTATCCTTGAGAATCAGCTTAGTAGGTGATAAACAGAAAGGAGAGTGGTGGGACAAGTTGAGCTTAGGATAGTTTATTCCACTCTTAGTTGCTTTTTGACACTTCAAGTTGGTTTATCACATTGGGTCTGATACAATGCACAATGGCAGATTGATTTGATGATCATAGGTTATGAGGGTACCCATAAAGTTCATATGGGGATTATGGCATTGCATAGATCAATTACTCTGAGTGATGCTATGTAGAGGGGATTCCTACATAGGTTCACTCCACCATAGGAGTGAAACAAGGTTGATTGTTATCTCCACTTTTTGGAATGCATGTGGATTACATTGAAAGATTTGGGTACAAAGGTGCCGAGCTTTGAAGCTAGCAAGGATGTGAATTGCTTTGTTGCTCTATGTGAGTTATATCATGTTGTCATGTAGCTCAATAGCGTCACAACCTTAAACCCCACTTACCTCGTTGAAACCCCACTTGCCTTGTGTTTCTCTTCAACCCTTTAGTGCTTGGAAGGATAGAAGGGATTTGAGAGAAGTACAAGGAAGGTGGGGTGTTTACAAGCTATGGGGTTTTGCTTGTGACATTTGATGTGCATCAACAACTTTTATACACATTACATGGGTTTGCTCATAGTAGTGATCCATCAATTTGGGAAAAACCAAGGTTATGGTGTCTAATACCACATTGTAGTGAATCAAGAGCTCAATCTCCATCATCTCCCATGGAAAAGAGATTGTGGAGTTTATAGTTGCATGTATGTATCTTGGTCTAGTCTTTAGTGTGGCAATTTTTCCAATGATAGAAGTTGAGGTGTGATTGTTGAGAGCATAGGTAGACATGCGTGGTTTGGAGAGGATGTGTTCATGGGTTTGTTCGTAGGGACCTTGACACATCTATGGTGGTATGACTCTTTGGCTCCTTTGCAATTTTATGTACAATGAATACCGTGGGATCCTCAATGGGTTCTCACAGCATAAGGGACAACATTGATAGTCAAAGAGGGTTAGAGCCCCTTGGTTTCTATGATTCTTATATAATTTTTGAGCCAACGCTTTATTGCATGTTGACATGCCGTTGACATGTCTTGGCTTTGGGAGATTGAGGTTCTTACTAAGTCGATCTTCGTTTTACACAACCCAAGGGAGCTTTGGAGAGATCCTCATCTTGCTCTTGAATCTTTGACGATTAGCCATATAAGGAGTCATTATTTATTGGCAATGACAAATAATTTTGTGGTTTCAAGTGCATGTCATTGCCTAGCATACTACGAGACACACAATTGGTTTTATTGCCTTTCTCAAGTGGGTTTCAGACCATTCTCTAGGATTACAAGATTCTAAGAGGTGCAACAAGCTATAGTTCCCTTTAGCCTTTCTCTCGTGTTGCAAGAAGAGTGAAAGAGGTGGAACAAGATATAATTCCCTTTGGCTTTTCTCCCTTGTTGCAAGAAGAGTGAAAGAGATAGAGGTGTACCATAAACATTGAGCTTGAGTGTGTGACCTAGATCAAAGCAATTGTGGAGTGACATCACAAATGTAAATGTAAATATTGCGGCATAAACGGAGTCGAGGACCATTGCTCACTAAAGCACTTAATTGTACCTTATTGGCTATGGTAGTGTACCGTGCAAACATGTGCTTTTTATTGAAGATAAAGCCAAATCTTGTGAATTGTATTTGCAAGGAAGTTCAAGTGATTCTCAACTCTATGCAATGCTTGATGCATTAGTGAATGATGGGGACTCATAAGAAAATGTTGCAAATGTGACCCCCTTATCAATGGCCTCATAACAAATTGCAAAGTCCAATTTCAAGTACAAAAAAAAAGAAGGGGGAGGGGGGTGGTTGGGGGGGGGGGGAGCGGAAGCGAGAGGGAGGGGGGGGGTGGGGGAGGGGGGGGAGAGGGAGAGGGAGAGAGAGAGAGAGAGAGAGAGAGAGAGAGAGAGAGAGAGAGAGAGAGAGAGAGAGAGAGAGAGAGAGAGAGAGAGAGAGAGAGAGAGAGAGAGAGAGAGAGAGAGAGAGAGAGAGAGAGAGAGAGAGAGAGAGAGAGAGAGAGAGAGAGAGAGAGAGAGAGAGAGAGAGAGAGAGAGAGACTTTTTAACGTCTATTAGAGGCCAAAATCGGCCTATGAGACAAAACATATACATCAGTATGATCCAATCCACTAGTATGATCCAATCCACTGTGATCCCAAAAGGAAAATAAAGTGTGAGTACAAAACAGAGTATAAAAGGAGTGGATAATAATAGCTGGCGTCGAGGGTGTGGGGTGCTATGGGCATGCACTCTATATGCTCAATAGGTGAGATACAAATATGATATGCATAGGGAGGGAAGGCTCGGTGGTGTCATAACCCTCTAAATGTCTGGAGTGGGTGTAGGATATAATGCATCGGTGGGTAAGGCATCGTGGCGATCCGCAAAATGCTCTTCACATCGAGGTCGACGGGGGTGTGCTGCCGACGTCTTTGTATCTCCATGTCATGGCGTGCGTGAATCGCCTGAATCTCTCTCTGGTGGGGACGGGCTCTTCGGAGTGGGGGTCTCGGTCGTCGACGCTGTCGTCTAAGCTCCTCTGCTCTCTGTAATGTGACACCCCGCGTCGATCTGGGTCCTTGGGTGGTTGTGGGTCTGAAAACCTTGTTTCACACCAATGGTGCTAACAAGGCTGTTTGATAGGCCGCCGGGGCAGCGCACCCTGCCTGTGACTCGTGCATACAAAGCATGGATGGCCCATAGCATGTCTGATGGTAGTTGCAACTCCTTGAGTCTCCATAGTAGTCTCTCTCGAGAGACCATGTCGAAGGCTTTGCGGAAATCCACAAAGCAACAGTATAGTCTCCGCTTCCTCGCCTTCGCGCTCTCAATCAAGCAACGAAGTACGAAGATGTGGTCGATGGTGGAGAAAGTGCGACGGAAGCCTGCCTGGCCGGGTGCTCTAATCCCAGCTGCCTCAGCGTATGTACTGAGCTCTGCCTCTAGTACTGCCCCATAGATCTTGGCCAAGATGTGGCCTATCATAATAGTCCTGTAGTTCCTTGGGTCCATCATATCGCCAGACTTATGGATAGGCGCAATGGTAAGCATAGTCCACGAGTAAGGTATCCTTGAACCAAAGCACGGTTGAAGAGATGGGCGATCAGGTGGGAGACTACATCTACTGCGTATATAAAGTGCTCTCCTTGTAGTCCCGTGTGGTCTGCTGAATGGCCATGCTGTAGCCTATGGATGGCCTGTCGTACCATGCCTGCTGTGAATAGAGTGGATATCACAGGACGTGGTGTGGTAGGGATCGGCAATGGTGGCTGTCTTGGGACGTCATATAACCTCTGGGTGTAGGTGTGCCAAGTCTGAGGATCTGCTATGGGTGTAGGTGGGCGTGGCTCATGGAGGGCCCTCCACGCAGTGGCGCAATCTCTACTCATGAGAAGGTCAAACAACTCTGCCTCCTGTCTCTCCTCGAAAGCTCGCCTCTTCCGACGTGTGAGGGCTCGCATTTGGCATTGTGCCTCCCTCTCTGTGATGGATCCCAAGATACTCTGTGCTCTGAGATGTCGGTATAGTGGTCTACACTCCTCATCGTACCACTTATTTTGAGGTGTATGCCCCAGCCGTGTCGAATGTGTAGTGCTATGGGTGGTGTATGGAAAACTGAGAGTAGCGGATGTGTGGAGGATCGAGGAGAAGTGGGCGGTGAGGGTGTCCAATGGGGCGGAGGGATCAAGGGAGTAGATGCGCTCTCGAACATGGGAGCTTTAGATATGTGCTAGCTCATGTCTAAAGTGAATGGTGGTATGGGCGTGTGGTTGTATGGTGGCGGGTATGCATGGTGAGCTGCGTATGGATAGGGCGAGATATGCGTGATCTGCTCCAATCCGTATGGGTGGGATGGTGAATGAGATGATGAGATGAGTCGCCTCCGGGGGTTCGATAACATAGTCTACCACACTGCCTCCATGCACTGTCGTGGGTGGGATGCAGGTGAGACCACCCGAGGTGGGCCATGTCGCCATCCCATTATATATAATGAGACTGTGTGCTGCTCCCATCTGGAGTAGGTATCGGCCGTATGAGGTGGGTGTGGCGGTGTCGGCTGAGGCTCTGAGTGTAGACATGTCCTCCATGGTGCGAAGCATCTCAGGGTCATCAAAATCGTAGATATCACACTGGTGGCTCTGAGTGCGGGCATTGAAGTCTCCTACAAGGAAGACTTCGCCCATCTTGGTATACTCCATAATGAGGCATATGGCGATGTGTCTGATCCCTCTCCCCCTGAGGGCTTCTCGGGGGAATGTGTGAAACGTGAGCCAATGGGTGCAATATAGCAGACGACGAAATACGCTGCTCTCTCCTCTGATAGCTTGAGGCGTACCCACATAAAACGTGCCTCTGGATCTCTGGCTACCACCTGTATCCTGTGCTGTAGTGACTGTCTATAGAGCACGGCTACTCCTGATCCTCGTGTGGTGTGCTGTCGCATGTGTTGGCGGTGAGCTGACTCCCACATATAGCCCTCAATCCTCAGTAGGTTCCTCCCCGGGCTCTCGTGTGTCTCTGTCAAGAAGATCATGTCTCTGCCCTCCATCACCTCCTCGAATCGCCCTGGATGTGTCCACAAAGACCCATTGCAGTTCCAGACTTCAATGCGCACCTCTTGCTGTGCTGTCTCATAGGCCGCGAATCCCTAGTCAATGGGTCGTCCATCGATGATGACGCGACCGTCTTTGTATAGGGTACGATGTCCATCTCGTCTGGCCTGGAGGACACACGGCATGCATGCACGTATGTGCTCTACTTGCATCCGTGTGAGGTCATCATCCAAATAGATCGGGGTGCCCGGTGTAGTGCGTAGTACTGCTCGTCGTCTGAGGAAGTCTCTCCTCCTTGCCTCATCCGAGAACTGAAGGATGAGTGCTCTTCTTCGTGTGGTGTCTCGTCCTTCTCTCCAGGCTCGGGTGAAAGGAAGAGGCTCATCCGTGCGATATCCAAGTAGTGTGCACAAGCGATGCCCGTCCTTCTTTGGTGATCCGTCTGTCTCTATGAGGCCGGAGACGTGGACATTGAGCCTTTAGACCTGTCGCATCCGCTCCTCCTCAATGGTAGTGTGTACTATGTGGATCTCCTCATGGTGGTGGTTCTTCTTTGCCTCCTATCGAAGGTTTTTTTTGACAACTTCGACCCATCCATCTTTTTTAATCTCAAGCTCGTTCTGAACCACCTCTATGCACTCTTTCTTGATAGTCGTCTGTATGTCCTCTAGCCGTGGGGCGATCTCCCCCTCCTCACGTATGCTGTCTAGTTTCGTCCTCATATCAGTGAGCCAAGTGTGCAACTTCTCCTGATGGTGTGAGTGCTCCTTACGGATCGTGGGAGGGGGAGGGGGGGGAGGGGGAGAGAGAGAGAGAGAGAGAGAGAGAGAGAGAGAGAGAGAGAGAGAGAGAGAGAGAGAGAGAGAGAGAGAGAGAGAGAGAGAGAGAGAGAGAGAGAGAGAGAGAGAGAGAGAGAGAGAGAGAGAGAGAGAGAGAGAGAGAGAGAGAGAGAGAGAGAGAGAGAGAGAGAGAGAGAGAGAGAGAGAGAGAGAGAGAGAGAGAGAGAGAGAGAGAGAGAGAGAGAGAGAGAGAGATTAACGTCTTCCAAAGGCCAAACTTGGCCTATGAGACAAAACCATGTACAACTTTAGTAACCTTTTTGTCGAAATAAAACGGAATAGTTCTCGCTACACAAAATTGCGTAGCCTGAAAAAGGCTGGAAACAAACACAAGATAGTGTATCAGGTGATGGAGAGGTAGTGGGGATAATGTAATAATGTAGTGGTGCATGGGGAGATGTGGCTCTGACTCTGCAGATAATGACCACCTAATACATGGGGGCCCATGATGGGAGTGAATATATATATTCTAACTACAAATAATGGGTGGAGGTGGATGGAGTATGTGGTACATCGGAGGCGGTCTGAGTGTCTCTTGAAGGAAGGCTACCCAGGTGGTGTTGCACCTCTACTCCATCATGTTGTCATGGGCTATCATGATGCATGAAATATCCTCCTTGTATAGTCGTGGTCGTCCGTATCCAGCCCTGTGGTCGATGTCGTACTCTTTGTGCTTCCACTTGCTTGAGCGTGAGCCCTATGCCTCGGGAAGGCGGGCCCGTATGATGTAGCCCATCTCGCTGAAAGAACTGAGTAATGGTCTGCTGGGTACTGTCTGATGCGTGGGCTGTAGGGACTGATCTCGTCTCTCATATGCTGCCGTGAGGAAACGTCCCAACCTCCGCTGGTCTCCAGTGGTCATGCACAATTGTAGTGACTCCTCTATGTGGAACTGTGCTCGTAGATCTGAGTATGCTCGGCATCTGATAACAAAGTGCTCCTCACTCTCTATCTCTGTATTGCATACTGGGCACCACCTCTCCTCTCTAGGGACTCCCCTGGTTAGAACACTCGATCTCGAGCTGATGTGATGAAACTCGAAGCTGCCCAATGACGACTCGGAGGTGGTGTGGTAGGTATGTCTGCATGTATTGTGGAGTCTCGATGAAGCCCTGGTTTGAGATCTGTAGAAAATGCTCGCGGTAGTGAAATATTTTCGGTGGCAATGTACCCATGCGGCTAATCCATGTCCTCTACATGTATGTATGCCATATCTCCTTTCGAATGATCCTATTCCTCTCCTGGTGGGAGAGCGAATAGGTGGGGGCTTGTAAGTCATACTGCAGTGGTGGTAGTCTGTCTATGTCAAACCCATGGTGGGCCTGCCAGTCTCGTGTCTGTGCATACCATGAGGAGGTGTCTCCTGCTAATGCCATGTCACGTGATGCCTGGAAAGCTCGATAAGTGATGCGCTCTGTATCCATGCTCCAGATCTTGTGTATTAGGCATACTGTCAGGAAAAGGGCCTCTATTACCATCGGTGGTACAGCGAGCTCTGCTCTGATGATATCATGTGGTATCGAAGGCTTGCTTCGGATTAGTCTGGCAATCATGAGAATTTGTGGCCTCTCCAATGCTATCCATGCTGATGTAGCTAATCCCGGCCCCCATATGGCTGCTCCATACATGAGTGCTTGTGTAACCAAAGTGTCGAAGAGCCACCCCTTTGTGCGGGGCGCTTGAAAGTGTGCTTGGTGGCACTGTCTCTCCATCAACGCTAGTGCTACGTATCCACGTGTGATGCAATCCCAGGCTGCCTTAGACAGAGAGAAAACTTGAGAGGCTGTTGTGAATGTCACTCCGAGATAGACATATGATCGGACTACCTCAATCGGTCCGCCCGCTAAGGTGAAAGAACTATGTCTCTTCACCTGCGCTGATGTATGAAGAATCATACCCTTGGTTTTACCAAGGTTCATAGATAGCCCTCTATGTATGCAAAAGTCATCTAGGCCACGTAAGTGGTGCTGTAGTCCTTTAACGGACTCTGAAATCAGCACAATATCGTTAGCATATAAAAGAATATGAATAGTGGTCCCTCGTACCTCAACGCCCTCCCCTCCTTGCTGTCGTATGAAGTCCACTATCTCATCAATGTATAGACCAAAGAGGGTGGGTGAAAGAGGGCACCCTTGCTTCACTCCGATGGTGCTAGCAAGTGAGTGAGATGAGCCTCTTGGACATCTAACTCCACCAGATTATAGTTGAAAAAGTTTGCGAATTTTTGATCAAAATATAATTCGTAAAATTCGCATCACGATTTAATTGGTGATGCACGAATTTCATCACTTTTATTTTTTACTAAACTTTCCAAGGTCTACTTTTCTTTTTTGCTTGTCCCTTGAAAATACCTCTAAACTTATCTTACTTCTCCGTTTGCCCCTTTCAAAGCATTTATTATACTTGAGACATCAAGTATTGTCTGTGCCTTTTCACACGTGTGTAACTTTTGATCATTGCTTACATTTATTATTTAACACTCTGCTCATGTGTCTTCTGTTTATGTGTTTAATTTGACACTTTCTCAGGCTTTTGCGTCTAACTTGACTCTTGTTTCACTGAAGTAAAGGAGTGTTACTTTCTTCTATCTTGTCACTTTTTTCACTGAAGTAAAGGAGTGTTACTTTCTTCTATCTTGTTGACCTAGGTAATAATATGAGGCATGGTGGTACTATGGAATCAATTGCACTTTGGTGCCTTTTTAAACTATTGTTAGGCCACCCATGTAGGTCTATCATAATTGAAGGTAGGAGTATTAGAAGATAATGAGAGGAAGGCTTGCCTCCATAAGGAAAGGCAATTACAATAGTGGGCATCACACAAAGATGAATACAGACTTTCATTAGGCAAGAGCTTGAGTAGTGAGCAAAGCTCGGTGTGAGTTGAAATAATCAAGATGCACTTGACTTAGAGGGTGTTAGGATGGTTGATGGAGTTCTAAGTGGGTGCTTAAAGGTCTACTCTCTTCTTTCAAGTACTCAAGGGCTATATATATATATATATATATATATATATATATATATATATATATATATATATATATATATATATATATATATATATATATATATATATATATATATATATATATATATATATATATATATATACACATATGTGTGTGTGTGTGTGTAAAAACATAAAATTCTCTCTGGATGGATAAAATTCCCAAATTTTATTTTGGGCTTGAACGATCTAAACGAATTAAATGATGAATTCCCGAATTAATTCTCTCGTTCATACTATGTACCAGATACTCTCTCACATAAGGCATAGATGCCCCATATCATCTCATCTGGAGCACCGATATCAAGTAGGCGTCGGAAGAGTCTCTCCCTAGGAACTATGTCGAAGGCTTTGCGGAAGTGCACAAAGCAACAATATAGTCTCCTCTTCCTCATTGTTGCCTGGTCAATCAGGCATCTCAGAGTGAAGATGTGGTCAATGGTAGAGTAATCTCGTATGAAACCTGCCTGTCCTGGAGCTCTGATACCCTTCCTCTCGGCGAGGGTGCTCAACTCTGTCTTTAGCACTGCCCCATATAATTTGGCCAATATGGGGCCAATCATGATAATCTGATATGTAGCTGGATCCATAACATCACCTGACTTTTGAATGGGCATAATGGTGTGCTCAGTCCATGAGTCAGGGAACCATTCAACCAGTGCACGGTTGAAGAGATGGGCAACGAGCGGTGCAAGAGTCGTGCATGCGTAGATGAGATGCTCTGCATGTAAATTGAACTGGTCATGGGCTCTGCCATGCTGTAAATGGGAAATAGCGTGGCTCACCATAGTGGGTTTGAAGAAGTGAGAGCTAGTGGGGCGTGAGCTCTGCGGCCAGGGAATGGGGGGCCGGTCTGGGATCTGGTATAGACTCTGTGTATAGCTATGCCAAATGCTCGGGTCTCGAATGGGTGTCTGTTCTCTCCTCTCCCTTAGATGTCGCCACTCCACTGTACTATCCCGACTCATGAGCAAATGGTAGATATCCCAGTATTGTCTCTCCTCCCATTCCCGCCGCTTGCGGCGGGTAAGGCTCCGCATGCGACGCTGTGCCTGTCTGTGTGTAATATCCCCTATAAGCTCTAAAATCCGTAGATGCTTCCTTAGTTCTCGACAATCTGCATCGTACCAACGGTTCTTGGGCATGGATCCTGTGCATGGAGGATGTGTATGTGTGCGATGTGGAAAACTGTGGATAGCTGAGTCATGAAGGATGGTGGTGATCTGTGATGTAAGTGTGTCCAAAGATGAGAACGGATCGAGGGAGAGTAGCCTGGTGTGTAAGTGTAGAGAGAGAGAGTAAGTGTAGAGAGAGAGAGAGAGACAGAGAGAGAGAGAGAGAGAGAGAGAGAGAGAGAGAGAGAGAGAGAGAGAGAGAGAGAGAGAGAGAGAGAGAGAGAGAGAGAGAGAGAGAGAGAGAGAGAGAGAGAGAGAGAGAGAGAGAGAGAGAGAGAGAGAGAGAGAGGGGGGGAGGGAGAGAGAGGGGGAGGGGGGAGAGAGAGAGAGAGAGAGAGAGAGAGAGAGAGAGAGAGAGAGAGAGAGAGAGAGAGAGAGAGAGAGAGAGAGAGAGAGAGAGAGAGAGAGAGAGAGAGAGAGAGAGAGAGAGAGAGAGAGAGAGAGAGAGGAAGAGAGAGAGGAAGAAGAAGAAGAAGAAAGAAAGAAAGTCATATTAACGTCTTCTGGAGGCCAAACTTGGCCTATGAGACAAAAACCATGTACAAGTGTAGTAACCCTGTGTAGAAGATGAAATGAAATAAAAAAGTATACCGCTACACAAAGCAATATAGGACTGGCAAAGTCTAGGGAGACGTGGCTCTGACTCTGCAGATAATGGCCACCTAATACATGGGGTATCCATAATGTGAGTAAAACACCCTAGCTACTGGTGATGGGTGGAGGTGGGTGTAGTATGTGGTACATCGATGGTGGACTGAGTGCCTCCTGAAGGAAGACAACCCAGGGGGTGGTGGTACGCCTATGCTCCATCAGGTGGTCATAGGCTGTCCTGATGCGTGAGATATCCTCCTGATCTAGTCGTGGTCGACGATATCCACCCATACGTGGTCGGCACCGTGCTCTCTGTGCTGCTGCCTGGTGGAGCGTGAGCCCTATAGATGGGCCTCTCTGATGTAGCTCAGCTCGCTGAAAGAACTGGGTAATGGTCTGCTGGGTACTCACCCGTGGCTGATGTGTGGGCTGTAGTGACCGCTCTCGCCTCTCGTATGCTGCTGCGAGGAAGCGTCCCAAGCGTCGCTGGTCTCCCATAGTCATGCACAACTGGAGTGACTCCTCTATCTGGAACTGTGCTCGTAGGTCTAAGTATGCTTGGCATCTGATAACAAAATGCTCCTCACTCTCTACCTCTGTCTCGCATGCTGGGCACCACCTCTCCTCACGTGGGACTCCCCTGGACCTACCCCTCTCAATCTCGAGCTGATGTGATGAAACCCGGAGCTGCCCAATGAGGACTCGAAGATGGTGGGGTAGGTATGTCTGCATTATCTCGGAATCTCGATGAAGCCCTCGTCCGATATATGTAGAAAATGCTCACGGTAATAGAGCATTTTTGGTGGCAATGTATCCCTAGGGCTCACCCATGTCCTCTGTATGTATGTATGCCATATCTCCTGACGAATGACCCTACTCCTCTCTTGATGAGAGAGGGAGTAGGTGGGTGCATGTGAGTCGTACTGTAGTGGTGGTAGCCTGTCTATGTCAAAGCCATCGTGGGCGAGCCAGTCTCGTGTCTGTGCATACCATGAGGAGGTGTCGCCTGCTAATGCCATATCACGTGATGCCTGGAAAGCACGATAAGCAATGCGCTCTGTATCCATGCTCCGGAGTCTGTGTAATAGACATACTGTCTGGAATAGTGCCTCCACTAGCATCGGTGGTGCAGTGAGCTCTGCTCTAATGATATCATGTGGTACGGAAGGCTTGCTGCGGATAAGTCTGGCAATCATGAGGATCTGTGGCCTCTCTAATGCTGTCCACAATGATGTAGCTAATCCTGGTCCCCATATGGCTGCCCCATACATGAGTGCTGGCGTAACCAAAGTGTCGAAGAGCCACCCCTTTGTGCGGGGCTCCTGAAAATAAGCCTGGTGGCACTGTCTCTCCATCAAAGCTAGTGCTGCATACCCACATGTGATGCGGTCACGAGCTGCCTGAGACATAGAGAAGACCCCCGATGCTGCTGTAAATGTCACTCCCAAGTAAACATATGATCCGACCACGTCAATCGGTCCACCTGCTGCTGTGAAGAAACTATGTCTGCGTACTTGTGCTGATGTATGAAAGATCATGACCTTGGTTTTACCAAGGTTCACAGATAACCCTCTGTGTCTGCAAAAGTCATCTAGGCCATGTAGATGATGCTGTAGACCTTCTGCAGATTCTGAAACCAGTACAATATCATCAGCATATAAAAGAATATCGAGAGAGAGAGAGAGAGAGAGAGAGAGAGAGAGAGAGAGAGAGAGAGAGAGAGAGAGAGAGAGAGAGAGAGAGAGAGAGAGAGAGAGAGAGAGAGAGAGAGAGAGAGAGAGAGAGATTTGTTTTTATATTTGAAGGTGTGGTGCAGCCTGCTGGCCTTATTGACGCAGCGTTTCTGCAGAGCTTGAAACTGTCAAGCTCCCGACACAGAGAGAGAGAGAGAGAGAGAGAGAGAGAGAGAGAGAGAGAGAGAGAGAGAGAGAGAGAGAGAGAGAGAGAGAGAGAGAGAGAGAGAGAGAGAGAGAGAGAGAGAGAGAGAGAGAGAGAGGAGAGAGAGAGAGAGAGAGAGAGAGAGAGAGAGAGAGAGAGAGAGAGAGAGAGAGAGAGAGATTTGTTTTTATATTTGAAGGTGTGGTGCAGCCTGCTGGCCTTATTGACGCAGCGTTTCTGCAGAGCTTGAAACTGTCAAGTTCCCGACAGTTTGATATACGATGGATGATTGCAGAGTCGAGAACTGCAGAGCTTCTATGTTGCATTCAGCCAAATGGCCATTCTGAAGTTCTAAGGCAGTCAGTTTCTGATTATGTTTCAGGACTTGTGCAAAAGTCATTAGATTGTAAGGTGATATAGTCAATCTATCTTTTTGAAATTTATGCTGGTGTAGGAATCTGTTAATGTGAAGATTTTCAATGCACTTTGATTATCCACATCAAACAATTATTAAGCTGTATCGACAGTGTCTTTACGAGGTCTTTAGGCTACTGAATTTGTGCCACTGGTTTTTGATTCTTCCTAGCCTCAAAACATCTTTTATTTTTGAGCAGGTTTACCCATTTGGCTCAGTTCCTCTAAGAACTTATCTACCTGATGGAGATATAGATTTAACTGCTTTCAGCAACCATCAAGAGCTCAGAGACTCGTGGAACTTGGATGTGCAAAGTATTTTAGAGCAAGAAGTGCAGAGAAAAGATGCAGAATTTACAGTGAGCAATGTGCAATGCATTTATGCAGAGGTAATAGATGCTTCATGTTTGGTAGAAAGGATGTTTTTTGGGTCATATGTTGGCTTGACAATGGTGTATCTTTTCACAAACAAAACCATTAGAAGTATCAGGAGAAATTTACTTGAACTGAGACTGCAATCTGTCAATCTGAAATCTGGCTAAATTAGCATTTGGTCATGACTCTCATGTAAGTTTCAGTTTGTTGATTTGAGGCAGTGCTGCACGTTTCTTTCATTTTTGGTTATCAGGCAGGGAAGTACTGTAATAAAGTAAGTTTATGATCTAGGGATAAGGCCGGTTCAGACAGATCTGAAATTGGACACCGTTTGGTCATCCCTGTGTATGACCAAAGATCTCGAGTTTAGACTTACTAGGAGATCTTGTGCTCTTGTGAACAAGTGATCCACTTAGCTTAGTGGTTAAGTCTCAAGGATGTGAAGGAGGAGCTCTTGGGTTCAATCCCCATGACAGACATGGGGAGAGTATTTTGCCCAAAGAGATCTAGAGCTTTCTAGAAGCATCCACTTGAGTTAACTCAAGTTGACCGGGACACTTGGCGCACATGCAGTTACATGGCCGACACATGGCTGGCTAGTATCCACCTGCCCAAGAAGGCAGTTCCCCCTGGAGAGAGCTACATATAGAGGCATTTGGTGGGGAGGAGAGTCATCTCTCTAGCATGTGGTGGTCGTTATAGTCATTCTCTTGCATTGGTATCATGAGACCTTTCATCATCATTATACTCTTCATATGTCATACATTTAGGATCTATTTTCATACGCGTGATTTCCTCGCATCTCTCTCCACCCGAGTCTGCATGCGCAGAATGATCATGTTAAGGGATCAAAACCTAGATAATCTAGTGAGAGAAAATGCCTGAAACTTTAAAATTCTCGAAAAGAATTGAAGAAAGAAGGTACTCTATCAAGAGATGTTTAGACTTTAGGATAAGAATCACCCATACATTAATGTGAATATAAAATAGGGTGGTATGGGACACCAGATTTTATACTCAGATTGATGTAGGAAAGATGGTATGGGACATTGGATCGTGGGATGATAATTATCTTTTAGTCCTAGTTTGGATCTTGAAGTTAGGTTTGATCCTCAAAAGAATTAAGACTTCAAAAAAGGAGTTTAATTCAAGAAGGATAAAAGTAGTATCCTAAGATACTTGAAGATAACTTCAAGATAAAGTACGGAAGATATGAAGTAAGTAACTTCCAAGATCTTCTTGAAACACTTCAAGATAAAGTGTTGTTAATTCGGAAATATTTCATAAATTTCTGAAAAAAGTTTGACTTTGATTTTGTATTGATCTTTTCAACCAAGGACTTCCGACTAAGTCAAGCATCAAGTTCCTTGTGTAACTTGGTAAATTCACTCTTTTGACTCAAAGAAATGCACAAGAATTGCATTCCCAATAAGGAGTCAGAAAGACCGAATGTGACATGAACTTAGTCTCAAGTTGAGCATTATTTGAATACAAAACTCATCAACTGAACCTCAATGGGTCGACACATTGATGTTGGTTAGCACACTAGTATCTTGTGGTTGGATGATGTTTTCATTTTGCTTTGAATCTTTTTGAGAATCTTGCTTATTTCTCTTAAAGATAGGAAAAATGCTTCAATACCTTGTAGAAACAGATCTTTGAGAAAGTTAAAGTCCTGAGTCGTCTAGACTTTGACTCATAGCAAGTTTAAATGTCTTCGAAGTTTGAATTGGTTGTACAGAATTTTAGTTATTTCTTTCCACTTTCCAAATCTTTTGGAATGGGCTCAGACATGGTATCTGATTCCTTTGGCAAAAGACCAGGGTTAGCCGGTTAGAACTAGATAACGAAATTGAATATCCTAGATAGATGTTCTGTACAAGAACCTTTTTAACCTTCAAAAGATGATAAGTCTAAGATTGACTTATTTATTTGAGTTTTGGTTCAAGTTATAGCATAAATGATTTTCTAAAGTCTAGTAGACTCTAGAATAGACAAGTTAGGAATTGCTCAACAGATTGACAATTCCCAAGAACTTTCAGCTCAAGTCTTTGAGAAAAGTGTCTTAAGCTGGACAATTTTTCATTTTGAATTTGAATTGGTCAAGTTATAGTATGGTTGACTCAAAGAAAATGGTAAACTTTCTCCTACAGTTTACATAGGATTTTTAAACTCATTAGGACAAAGTAGTCCTCTAATCGGGTAAAAAAAATCAAGTAACTGTTGGAAAGAAGTTAACCATTGTACAAACATCTAAGTTAGATGTTTGGGACAACCAGACTTCAAATTCTCCAAAATAAATTCAAGTGAAACAAGAGTTCTTAAAGTCTTGTGAGGGATAAGAATCCCACCTTTGTTACTAAGTCCATGCGCTAGTCATGCCCAGAAACGGACTAGTAATTTGAATCCACTTAGTTCACATGTTTGTGCCTAGATCGCACATCAAGAAACTGTGAATTGGCCAGGGATGATTTTAGATCCACCCTTATAATTCATTCACTACTTTGTACTTTGGCTAGTTTATCAAAGTGCAAAGCCGGATGGTGTTTTGAATTATTTGGACAGGGATGCCACCACAGAGAAGAGACATGTTCTTCTAGTTCTAGAACATGATCATATTTTTCCAGTTTTAGAACATGAGGCTCGGGGGTTGCCTACAGTAGATATATAGCTCTATTTTTGAGGACGAAAATATTTTCCAAGGGGGGAAGAATGTAATAAAGCAAGTTTATGATCTAGGGATCGGGCCGGTTTAGACAGATCTGAAATTGGACACCGTTTGATCATCCGTGTGTATGACCAAAGATCTCGAGTTTAGACTTACTAGGAGGTCTTGTGCTCTTGTCAACAAGTGATCCACTTAGCTTAGTGGTTAAGTCTCAAGGATGTGAAGGAGGAGGTCTTGGGTTCAATCCCCATGGGGGACATGGGGAGAGTATTTTGCCCAAAGAGATCTAGAGCCTTCTAGAAGCATCCACTTGAGTTAACTCGAGTTGATTGGGACACTTGGCGCACATGCGGTTACATGGCCGACACATGGCTGGCTAGTATCCACCTGACCAAGAAGGAAGTCCCCTGGAGAGAGCTATATATAGAGGCATTTGGTTGGGAGGAGAGTCATCTCTCTAGCATGTGGTGGTCATTATAGTCATTCTCTTGCAAGTACCATGCTTACCCTTGCTATTAATAATAATCCAGTGCATGGAATTTTGAACAACTATGCATCCTTATTCTGTTATGGTTAATCAGTTGATTATCACTTATGAGCATGCACGCACATAGAGACACAGAGGGATACACACACACGTCCCAATGTGATTTGGCATTTTTTTTTTTCATTTTTTGGGATTTTTCTGTAGATTATTAAGTTAAGGAGCTTGCATCTGCCAAATGAAGTAGCCGTTTGCTTCCCCAGTGTTGCTTTGAAGGTTTTTTTGTAAGATCTGAAAAGGGTATAAACTGAATAAATTATTGATGCAATGTCTCCTCAAACTTACGTTGAACTATTTTATATGCGTTTGCATGCTTGTTACTCAAGTTTGTAATTCGAAGAGAATGGGATAATCGCGAAAGCTTACTAAGTATACTGATTCCAATGTATACTGACAATTGAACTTTTAACTTTTTGGAATATTGCATTCATGCCATGGACTAGCATTTGAGAAAAAGAATTTCTTCTATTGTAGTTTCAAATGTGCAAATTTGTCATTATGATTTTGTCCTTACAAGAAAACAAATTTAACCGTATGCAGGTGAAGATTGTCAAGTGTGTAGTTGAAGGTATAGTTGTTGACATATCTTTTAATCAGCTTGGAGGAGTATGTGCACTTTGTTTTCTGGAGGAGGTTAGTTTTTTTCAAAAAGTAGATTATATTGAATTTGCTACTATGTGTGCGTTTTTCCTGAATCCCTGGTGCTCTTTCCAGGTTGATCGGTTGATTCAGAAAGATCACTTATTTAAGCGAAGTATTATACTTGTGAAGGCCTGGTGTTTTTACGAGAGCAGGGTTTTGGGTGCTCATCATGCTCTTTTATCAACATATGCTTTGGAAATCCTTGTACTATATATCTTTAATGTCTTTCATTCTACTTTACGAGGGCCCCTAGAGGTAAAGTAGGCTTATTGTATGACTTATGGTTTTGATAAAAAGTATTGTTCTCTTTCAATGTTCTGCATTCTGCAAATTACATATGCAGGTGTTGCTTACATTCCTTGATTACTTCAGCAAGTTTGACTGGGAACATTATTGTGTTAGTCTTTGGGGTCCTGTCCCTTTGTCATCTCTACCTGATCTTACTGGTAAAGTGAACATTGTATTGCTTTCTGTCAAATGTATGCACTTTGCTACTTTTTGTTGCTTATATCACCTTAACATTATCACAGCTGAGACACCTTTCAAGGATGGGAAACCGATGCTTCTGAGCAAGGCTTTTTTGGAAAAGTGTAGTGCCCTTTATGATGTTTTTCCGAAAGGAAGTGATACACAAACCCGATCATTCAGTTGTAAATTTTTAAACATCATTGATCCATTACGAAACAACAATAATTTAGGACGCAGTGTCAGTCAAGGTAAGTTTTACACGTCTTAGATTGTTATTTAATGTAAAATCAACCCCTAACTCTCAACGCATGGATCCACTTTCTCTCTCTCTCTCTCACACACACACACACACACACACACACACACACACACACACACACACACACGTACAAAGTCAGATTTTTGTTTGTGACTACACTTTGAACTGGTGAACCAATACTTATGTAGTGGACACAACATGCCATCAATGGTGCTGAATATTCAAGTATATGTTAGAGCATTCGTTTTCTTTTTTTCATCTCATCCATCACTCATTCAATACGTTTCATATGGCTCTTATTTGGCTGCATTGAGCTTTCTAAAGTTAAACTAGTTCTGAGGCAAGTTGAAAAGAGTTGTTAATCTCCTGGTTATGTTGTTATGATATATATTCCAGACTTGTAATGTTTTAAGTCAGTGATTCTGTCTAATAAATGTATTTGACATTGTATATTTAATCTAGGCAATCTCCTTACTCACAATGCCTCGGATGAAAAGGCTCATAGACATGTGTATGCAAAACAAGGCTGATTCGGTACTATGCACTGCTAGATTTTTGAGTTCATCTGGTGCGGTGCTCTTTTAGGCATCTGGTGCTATCCAATGCTTTGTTACAGAAGAGTTACACGTGAAAACCAAAAATTACTGTGAGTCATTGCTCATACATCTTCACTTACCTGGGACTTTGAATGACCCTTGCACTGCGCAGCCATTCTGTGTGCAGACCTGAGCTGTTCATAGACTTAGGTCTATCATAGACCTCCTCAACATGCACTTCGTATGGACACGTGATTGTGATTTGTTATTTGTAACATGTGATAGTTGATTATCTTACTTTTGTAGTGTAAATGTCGTAAGATATGTATATATAATATACTATATCTTATGGGTATATGTGTATTTTGTCACGATGCAGCTGTGACCTCGTGCACCTTACCTTCGTATATCACTCGGTCCTCACACCTTACGCGCATGGAATTGAACACAACAAATGCACCAGTTTGCATTAAGGTAAAATGACCAGCAGAGTTTAAAAGCCCTCCCCTCTGTTTTCCCTGCCCTTTATTTCATTCATATAGGAAAGGAAGATGTTGTCTTGAAGAGCTCTCCTTTTTTTACCCATTTTGTTTGGGGGCATAGGAGGTGAGTAAATCAAGGTGTTGGACGTCCCATTTCTGTTTATTAGAAATGGTTTATGTGATTTTGTTTTAGGTGACATAATACATTTAAGCTCATTGTGTATATTGATACCAACATTGTAATGTAAAGCTACTTATCAATAGTACCCAAAGATGCTGAAGAAGACTTGCCACTAGACATAGAGAGTGCAATAATTATGCAATCACAACCAAGCACTCATGTGGATGATTTGATAACAAAAGAATCGATTCTCAAGTTAAAAAATTTCAAGGCCAACAATTTCAATCACACCTTCTAATTCTTACTTCCCATTGCCTAAAGCAAATCAAACATTGATAACCACTATTCTTTATGAAATCTTACTAAGTGAGATATACATTTGGTATGAGGAGATGCGGTTATATAGCTTTGGGATTGTCCATGCGGCCATGAATGTAAATGAAGCACTTGTAGAGAATTTTGAGACTTGGGCACAATTGGAACCTATTTCACAAGTGATTGAAAGATTGTTATAACATCTTAGTTACCACATATAAGGTTTGCATATGATCTTATCATATGGAAGGCTCATGTGAGGTACATTGGGTATATTATAATATGTATGATACATAGTTTTAAGTACAAGCATATTCTATTGCAAAGAATTGAAGAATATAAATTTATACAATAATAAACTATTAACAAAGCAATATACTATGAATCATGATCACAATCTAGATGTGCAATTCATAGGATGTGCAATCATCATGTGGATGTGATGATAGAGATGAATGAGTCATGGTTTATGTCATGTTTAAATCACTATTGTTGTGTGAATAGTTAAATTGTAATATTTTTTTAGTTCTATGAGTTTCATATTGATTTATGCTGAAAATGTGTGTTTTGCATTTTGCATTGTATGTGGATTGGCCATTTTACATTCTTCAATGTGTAATAATCGAAAGTTACACATAAAATTAATATCAACGGGCAATAGTGAACATTGATCAATGTCAAAGATCAATGTCAAAAGGTAAATGATATATGAAACATTGAAAATGAGTGGTATGGAATCATAATGTTTTGAAGAGTTGATAACGTTTTGAAACAATAGATCAATGATTAATGAAAGAGGCTGTGGAGAGCTACATGGTGGTGTACTCGGTTGCTCCAAACACCAAGGGAGTGGGCTTTTACATGAGCAACGAAAAAGTAGAGAGAGAAACTTGCGCAGAAATTTGGAGAAGAAGATGGAAAGGTTGAATTTCAAGAAGTCCCAATTATGAGAGGTTTGGGATCAAGTCCTATTGATAAGTGATTTTAAGTTCATTTGGGCATGTTCACACATGCCCAATGACCAAAAGTCACAAAAATAATGTAAATGCTTATAACTCCCCGATTTGGTGTCCAAAAAATATAATAAAAATATGTCTGGAAAGCTCTCAGAGAGAGAACTATCATATGAAAGGGTCAAAGTAGACAAAAAGAGAGTCCTTGGGGCCTTTATCCCCAACAACCTCCCACTTAAAGGACCAAGGAGGCTCCTTTAAGCTAAGTAACTCCCACCATTTGTATGCATAGCTTATGTTTGCATAGCTTATGTTGTGCCTTGGGTAGACACTTTGTGAGAGCATCTCCAAGATCTTGTGAAGTATTGACCTTGATCAAAGTGATAAGGCCACCCTCTAACACCTCTTTGATGAAGTGGTATCTCACATCAATATGCAATAGGTGGCTGCATATGCCCATGAGGAGCCCCATTTCGTTGTCCAACATCATCTGGCTCAATAACCACTATTTCATTGTCATTTCTAGCCATATGTGGTGCATCTCGAGGGTTCACCTTTTTATGGTGTTTTTTAGAGGCACATTCATTTTTGAGCAGCCTTGCTTTATTACCCCATAACCCATGAAGATTCCTTTCATGGACTTTGCATCTAAGTTTCTTCTCAACTCAGGCCTTATATGCACAAAAGCATCACAACCAAAGATGTGTAGGTGGTCATATGAAGTTGGCTTGCTAGAACAAACCTCCTCCGGAATGCCACCTTTTAAGGACATATGAGGGGATCGATTGCAAACATGAACTGCAGTTTTCAAAGCCTCTCCCCAAAATCCTTGAGGGAGATTAGTTGCGGACAGCATGCATCTCACCCTCTCAGGAAGAGGGGCCGTATGGGATCATTAGCTCCCTCTTAATATCAAATTTTTCTCACAATCTATTGAATTCAGCACTTGTAAACTCACTTCCATTATCTTTATGTAAGCATTTCAATTTCTATCTGTTTAGGTGGTCACAAATGCATGAAATTTCTTAAATGGAGCAAAGGCTTCACCTTAACCATACAATGCATGTGTTATGCCCTAAGGAAGCACTTGGTGGGAGGATTCGAAGGGTTTGTATGAGCACTAAACTTGGATTCTTGATGATAACATGCCATCTTCAAGTATTCACATTATCAAATTATACTACATATCATTATACTTTTTTTGTGCATGGAATGTTGCATTCTTAGCAAGCTTATGGTACGCTAGCAATCATATCAAGGATATGTATATTGTTTTCTCATTACATAGATGTAGTAATCTTGTGGTTTGCTTGGAAGTTATAATTGTAGGAATACACGGTTGTATTTATTATGTGGCTTGCAAATGTGTCATGTGTATGATGGAATCGATACATCATGTGGCAAAACAAGGGTAATGAACCTATCACAAACGGATTTGTATATGTGTACACACATGCATGCATACATTGACATGTATATATGTATGTATGCATAATTGTTATCTTACCTGATGTGCCTCTCTCTCCTTGATTTTGAAAGAAAACACATTATTAAGATTGTTGTTCATTGGCTTTGCAACTAGTCAGATGGAAATATGATGCACATAAATATTTGAGTCCACACTCTTCTTAGGTCGGGTTATGTCTATGAGGATGTCTCACAATATTCTCATAATGGTTCTATCATTCGTGCTTCCTCTTTCTTGGAGATTTCCTTTTATATATACACATCATTCTCTTCTTCATCATTGGCTATCGTGAGTTCTCCCCCTATCTTATCTCTCTTTGGCATAACATTAGTTGTTATTTTACTTAATATTATGTAAAAGTTCAAAGTTTCTTAGAGCTATAGGTCTTTTGATACTATCTTGATATCTTTTCTCACTTTATTCTCTCTCATCCCCCCCTCCCCCCCCCCCCCCCCCCCCCCCCCCCCCCCCCCCCCCCCCCCCCCCCCCCCCCCCCCCCCCCCAAAAAAAAAAAAAAAATAAAAAAAATGGACATGCAAAAAATTGCCTGAATCTCCTCCAAGTATCATCTATTACAACCCATAATTATTCTCTCTCTCTCTCTATGAGCCCAATAGGAAATTTAATTGAATCATCTTCTATTTCTTACTCAAGCATTACCATTGTTTTCCACATAGCATGAACTAAGTGTTTTGTTCACCCCCTTCGTTGATTCACTTGTCAAGTTCATTCTTTTTGTCCTCTTTGTTACTCAATCAATACCTACTATCATCTCATCAAATTGCAACACTTTTTTCTAGGTTTGCACATAGATTCCCACATACAATATGGCTAAGGTATCCATCCATGGTAAAGCTTTAATCCCAGAGCTTAGTGCAGTGTGCATGAGCGGGTAGTTGGGATCTTCTATCATCCTTTTTGATACATGAATCGCTCCATCTCTAGCCCCTCTGTGATTATCCTCCTCCATGGTTGCTTTATACACTCATAGAGTGTTGCCATGGATCCATGGTGGTCTTGTAGAGCTTGTAGTATTGGTTTCTTCATCTTCATGGCTCTCTTTATGAATTTGATTCTATTGCTATGGAGGTAGATCAAATAGGTGTAATCTTTAAAAGCTACTATGTGTTGTTAATACAAAGCTTCAATTTCCCAATCATGTATTAACTTCAACTGTCTCATGCATAATCATCTCAGGGAAACTCTTTACGAATGTGTGTGCTTGAAGTCTATGAATGCAAAGGTAAGGGCTATCTTTGCTATCTTCACACCATAGGTTTCTAATATGATTGTTTTTTAGTAGTTTTAATAGCTTCTATATATGCTTACCTTGTAGATCTAACTTCATTAGTAGTTCTTACGATAGGTTTTCCCTATTCTTTCCAAATGGATTCTATTGCAATGATAAGATCTTCACCACTATCTTGTATAACCATGAATTTCACTTCCTCATGTTCTTGAGTTTCAGGTTTTAATAATTCAAGGGTAAAGAAATGTTTCTTTCTTATTCTTCACAATATTCTCCTACCCTATGAGTTGGGATCTTTTTTATGCTTTGAGGTCTCATTTATGATTCTTTTATGCTTTGAGGTTTTGCATGCAATGATTCTTTTATGATTATTGTGCATTCAATCTAAGTTTTTAGGTAGTCTTTCTGTATCTTTGATTTCTCTTCATACTCACCAAAATGGTTTGATAGAGTTCCATGTTAGCTTCTTGTTCAAACAATATTCGTAGAAGGGGTTGTTGATCTAAACTCAACCCTTGAAATGATGGCTCATATTCCTTTCTTGACTGTACTTTTGTCTTGGTCTTATTTCCATAGGTATTGAGACCAATCCCTTGGAAGGGCTCTATTGCTATTCTTTATACCATATCCTTTCTTTGAGTTATTCACAAATGCTTGGAAATTTTCCGAGCCATTACATCTCTAGATCCACTTTAGGTTTGAGGCTTGAGCATATCATTTTGATGATGTCATTCTTGCTTGATATGCATGAAGTTATAATAGGGGTTCTTGATCTAAATTCAACCCTTGAAACTGTGGCTCATATTCCTTTCTTAATGGTTCTTTTGTCTTGGTCTTATTTTCGTACGTGTTGAGCCCAATCCCTTGGATGGGCTCTATTGCTGTACTTTATACCATATCCTTTCTTTGATTTATTCACAAATGCTTGGACAATTTTCAAGCCATTCCATCTCTAGATCCATAGAACCAAATCTGAAAAGTAGTACGAGCAAGATAGCTCGTTCCATTAGTGGGGAGGGTCAGAGGGGAGTTGTTTACCTTTATGGTAAACTCACTCTCGTAAAGGTAAACGATAAACTTCAGCACTGGGCCTAAAGTAAATGGTAAACTTTGATGATGTCATTTTTGCTTGATATGCATTAAGTTATAATCCCATATCTTTGAGTTCATAGTACAAAGGTGAGATTTAAATTGTATATTTAAATCGGGATTTAAATCATTTAAACTGTAGAGTTTTTAAAAAATGAAAATAAAAATTGAGCTTTTTATTCATAAGTAGCAATAGAAACTACCATAATTCCTCCATAAGCACATCCACTCCAGGTGTTTTATGATTATCTAAATCTTGGAGAGCATAAGGTAGATCTTGATCATCAACGTTTTTGCCAAGACCATTCAATGGTGAGGATGATAGCTGAAGTTTGAACATAATAGGGAATGAAATCCAATCTTGAATCTACTACAAAGAGGAGTGGCTAGAAGTACCCATCACTTTTGCAAAATATGAAAGTATCTTTCACTTTTAAAAGTACGATGACATCAGACACATACAAAGTGAAATAGTGGTATTAGATATTATTCATCACCCCAAAGCAAAGCGATGTTTTGAGCACACAATTCAAGAAATACTTTGATGAGCAATCAATGTCCTCATTTATGTATCCCTTAAAAATGCAAAATCATTTACAAATTCATTATGCCTTCCAAACCATCCTCTTGGAAAATTCAAAAGATCTTGCTAAACAATATTTACAATCAAAATATCCCCTCAAAAGATATCTCAACATATAAGCTAGAAGTCATTTTTGAAGTACAATGAGGTGAGGACAAGTCTAATAGAAAGAAAAATGTTTTTTATGCATAAAAATCGTTACTAGAGATTTAAATCGAGATTGAGATTTTTATGGTTTTCTATATATAAAAATCGTAAGATTTTTCAAACTATGTTTGAGAGTAAGATATGTTAGAATAGATCTCGTCTATTCCTTTTTAAAGGGTTTAACCTATTTATTTCCTTCTCCTTACTTGAAACTTGAATGATAGTTTTGCTCCAAGTCCTTTTTGCTTTCATGAACTTATTCTCAAGTTTCATCAAGGGATTTGTCAATCTTTGCTTGTTCCGTTCTCTCCCTTCTTTCCATGTGCTTTTGTTACTTATTGTTGCCTATTCAACGTGTAGGTTCTTCTCAACTTATTCAATGGTGTTTCCCATAATATCTCTCACTTTGTTGTATCTTGGATTATTGTGCTTATTTTTCTACTTTTGTCTAGCCTCAAAGTTTAGTAATAACATTTCCATATATCCTCTTGTTTTTTTGCTATTGAAGATTGGTATTATTGAGATGGTATTGATTCATGTCATCTTGCCCTTCTTTGGGTTTTTGTGACAACCTTTAAGGGGATTTTCTTGTGGTTGGCATGTAGTGGCAATGTACATGAAGGTGGTTTGGTCCATTTCGAATTGGCCTTTTCTCTCCTCGGTCTAGGTTCCTCCTCCATGTGAGGATGCCACCTTGGTGTTGGGATTGTAATTTTGATTCTTGCTCGTAGCCAGTATAGTTTGTGAGATCTTTTATTTCCATTGCATTAGAAGTATCTTTAATTCTTATTTGTGAGGCATCTATTGGACTTGTACTATATTTGTACATGGAAGTGGTTGGAGTCCAAGAACATGTTTAGCTAGATCACAAGCTGGTCCATGATGTTTAAAATGTCGAGTTGTGTACATAGACTCGATGGGCGATTTGGGCTCACCATAAATTTATGATTTATCGAAGGATTATTCTCTTACATGGCAATTGTACAAGAAATGTGCTGGATTGTGATAGGTCCATGCCTATTTGAATGCACAATATTTGTAGTAGCCTTCTAGCTCTTGCAAATCACAAGGAGCCTACTCATTGGCAAGTGAAGGTTGGATGATCAACATCATTGTTCAAGCATTGCATATTGATTGGATCCTAGGAGGAATCTGATTTTGTCTTGGGCTCATGTTCGTGCTTGAATGTTTTGTAATTTCTTTGGCAAGATACTATGCAATTCGTTGTAGTCTAGCAAGTTTTGTTTCAAGTGAAGGGGTATCACTATGATCTTCCTTAACCATGACGACTTGATTGCATCTATCCTCTAGGTCTCTTGATACACATGTTTAGAGTTTCACATGGATTGAATCCTCTAGCTCCCTTGATACACATGTTTAGAGTTTCACATGGATTGAAGTGCACTAAGGTTCTTAAATGTCCATAATGTTCCATTACGCCATCTAAGAATAATGAGATCTACTTGACTTGTGAGCAATTTTGCAAGTCAACTATCTATATATTACTTAATTCTCTTAGTAGCTTGTCTCATATCTTTGTCTCATTGTTGCTTTGAGGATTGGAGAGAAGATTCATGCGGAACACCTTTCTTTGTAAACTCCCTAAAGTATTTATTTATTAGATCATAAATACTTTTGTACGAATTTCTTATTTAGTGGTTGGAACTGCGTGTTTGTTAAGTTCTCTAAGTTTGTTGTGTGATCATACTACAAAAGGATCTCTTGTACCATGCTAGTGGTTCCAACTTCTTCATACATTTGACATTTTCAGCTTGGGAAGCTCTTGACATACACC
The DNA here is from genome assembly GCA_020310875.1 of Ceratopteris richardii. Lineage (NCBI taxonomy): Eukaryota > Viridiplantae > Streptophyta > Polypodiopsida > Polypodiales > Pteridaceae > Ceratopteris > Ceratopteris richardii. The sequence goes on from MU260326.1 coordinate 213,489, forward strand.
CAAATCCCTTGGAGATTTTACGGCTAGAAATAGTGTTTTTTGATTCATGAATTTCACCTTAAGTAATTTTCTTATGAACAAATGTCCTTTGATGTGTTTCGAGCATGTTTGAATTCATTTAGTGTGTAAGCACTTCTTGGACTTAAAGTTCCTGTATCTATTGTTCTTTCAAAGTCAACGTGTCTTATGTGGGTTCCAAGTTTTCATGATGAAGTTTGACTATGTGGAAAAGTTGGTCGTCCTCTAGAGTCCAGACATGGAGTTGCTGCTTATATGATTTACAAATTTCTGCATGGGCGTCCTTCTATGTTAATGTATTTAGTTGGCTCTTTTGAGGGCCTCAAATTTTTCAACACAACCAATCTCATTATATCCACGATTTGGTCTTTGGGGGTTTTAGGGATCCAAAAGGCCTCATTGGAAGAGATATTGTGGTATAGAGAGGTTGTCTTGATTGCACTTTACTTGGATTACCTTCTCAAAAAATGTGACTATAGACTCACCTTGAAGAATTGTTGGTAATGGGAATTTATTGAATCATCTCTCCCTTCATTTAGTGCTACAATCATGATTTTTTCACCTCTATTATTAATCTATTGAGGATTATTGGAAGCACGTATGTCATCTTAGCTTGATCCACTTATATGACATGAACAAGTTTTACTCTAGGCATTAGTTATATTATTGAGGTGGGGTTCTTAAATCCGAGTGTTGTTTGATTGAGGCCATCCAAGTAGATAAGAGGGTTGAAATCCTTGGCTAATGGCAACGCATAAGGAGGGTCGTTGAAGTCATTGCTAATGACAATGGATAAGAGGGAGGGTCAGATGGATTGGGTTCAGACAGATGAAAGCTACTTGGCTATATTGATCCACTTTTTTTGAGCTAGAGAATGTCTTTGGATACAAGGGAGTTGGGATCTTGCTGAAGGACTGAGATTTTGATGTCTTGCCACAGTGTGTGCCATGATTGTCCCTCAATCTAAAGAGCATCTAGCAAGTTTCTTCCCCCTATCCAGCTATTTAGATTCCCACAGTCAAGCAGCTGGAAAATATAAGAGAGAGACATTGTCAAAACGAATGACAGGTTTAACTTGGGGCTGTCACTCTAATGCTGATGACCTGTAAACATGAGAAGATAAAATTTGGTATTTAGTGTTGTAAACATGCAAATTTGAAGTTCAGCATTTCAGGCACCGATGCTATGCATTTGAACATTTTGCAGGTCTAGATGTGCTCTTTGAGGCAAGAGGTCCGGCAACCATGTTCGAGTGAGTGACACAATTTCTTTTCCTTGGCAGAGCAAAAGGGGAAAAGATAATCACACTGGGAGCAGTGTCGACAGTAAGCAAGTTTGGAACAAAAGTGCATTGTTGAGGCATATTGTTATGAAAGATAGCTGGGAGGGCAGCCTATCCTGTTATCTGAGTGTGGTGTGAGGTTATCTCAGTCTTCTTGCCTTTTCTTTGGCATGAAAGAATGGTGTTTGATTTTTATACTTTTCAGATTCTAATGAAGGGTTTGACATTACTTATCGAGGTAAGCATGTCTCTACATGTGATGATGTATATGGTACATCATGTCTGAGTGGGTTCTCCAACCGTACAAAGTCCAAGAATTTTTAAAATCTGAAGGATAGAGGACACTGGTTCTCCAACCTCACAAATCCAAGAAGTAAAATCTGAAGGATAAAAAATGCAGAGGACACTTTCAAATAATGTACAAGATGTCCAAAGTTGCATGAAATGGAGTCAGAGTGTATTAGTTTGTAATTTTGTGCGATTCAGATAGAGATTGAATAATGGTTTTTGCTACGTATTTTATCCTACTTGGTTTTTCATTCACAACTACCTGAGGAATCATCAGCTTCCTCTTTTATGGAAAATATGTTGAATGTTTGGCCCCTTCAGTAAAGTTCAATTGCGTTTTTTTTGATTTTCTGGGTAGATCTTATTCCTTCATCGATGAAATAATTTCCATTTTCCTTTTTGCAGCCAACTTTTATCGAATAAAAAGTGCCTTTCAGTTAGGTGCTCGTCAGTTGGCAAAAGTGTTTGATGTGGCTGATGAGGATTTTCCAAAGTGTCTGGATGACTTCTTTGCAAATACTTGGGAAAGACATCAGAATGGTCATCGCCCTGATGCTGCTAACTCCTCCTTTCCACCCTATGTGAAATTTGTCTACAACACAAGGAAGTGTGACATCCTCGGTGGTAAGGGTGTAGAATATCCATTGAAATTACCTGAAGTAGAAAATTTTAGTTTCTCTCCTGCAGAGAGAATAACATCCAAGGGCGAAGAAGCTTCTAGCCACATATCGTATGCAGGATCCCGTGTGAAGGATAGTAGCACAGTGGGCTCAGAATATGCATCAGATGGAGAGGTGGTAAGTAGCTCAACTTTGGCTATTACATCAGATTCTCACTAAGTACTTGAGCTAGAAAAGGGCATTCTGAAAGAAACTACATGAGACCTTTGCAGAGATCACAAGCTCTCAATTTTTTGGTAAGTTCATGTCTAGAAAATACTTGTGATGAAAGTCTTGAAGGTTTAAGTCTTCTGCAGATTCAGCAACTGCTTGAAGAACCTTCAAAGGTCAAAAGTCAGGAGTATTATAACAATCCTTCAGTAACTTGGGATAATGATAGAAACACCAAGGTTGGAAGTGTTGGTGGTGTTTCTGGGGTTCTCGTCTCAGGTGATTCTGCTGAGTCTCAGGATGAGGTCTTTCATGAACAAAACAATTGCAACTACATCACAGGGACAGTGCCTTTCTTTCATATCTGTAAGACTGATGGAAGGCTCTTTTCAAGTCATGCTAGTGTAAGTGACACAAGCCCTGCCCCTTCTATAGTAAGGGATGTGGTAATATCAGATGACACTGATACTAAGACAACAGCCGATTTTCTTACACCAGAGCCAGATAGCATATTATATGCATCTAGCATACCTGTGCTCAGTGTTGTATCTTCATCTTCCTCTATGTTGGTATTGCCATTCATTCCCGACTCTTCAGCATTCACAGAGCCAGATGGAGATATAGATGCAAATGCAAAAGGATTTCTACATGCATCAGCTGAACTGAAGTCCATTGATGATGTTCAGTCGTCTGAGGGTCTTGCATCATCAGATGATGCACAACTGTTTTCAAGTTCTGGTCTTGATCCTGATGGATTGTGTTCTCGGGCAGCTCCTAGTAAGCACCAGAAGATCAGAGGCTATAAGAAGCTACAGTGTTCGGACCAAAGTGATCAGGCATTGCAGATAGCAAATGTAAGTGCACTGTGACCTATATTTTCCTTCATATAGTCATTCTTGAGCTCCATGAAGATTCTACATAGAAGATCCTGATCATTAGTGGATTCTGCACAGAGTGGTCCATTCCATTCGAATACTGGACAAGCAACGGGCTCAGATGTACAATTTATTGATATAAATGGTACCAAGCGAGATGATAAACTTAATGGGAATATAATAATGCATACAGAGGTTCAGCAGTGTTCAAAAACCACTGAAACAGATCAAACAATGCAATCATCTCGATGGGAGCTTTATGATGCCAATCGTCGTACCAGAAAGAAAGGGAACAGATATAAAGGGTCTGAGGTTGTCACGAATTGCTTCTTTTCTCATACACTACTACGATTTTGATTTTGCTTTACTTTTGAAAGTTTTAGATGCATATCATGCCATGATGTCAAGACGATGATGCTAATGTGGCATCTGTCTATCAGGTCTTACAAAGAACAGCTAATTTGCGGAAACCAGGAATTTATGTTCCAAGTCAGGGCATGGGCACAGCTGGCAGTGTTACACAGCAGCTCTACAGTCTTCTGGATGCTCCTCAGCCGGGATTGTTTGGAACACCCATGATTAAGGCAAGTCCTATTCAGGAAGGAGGGAATTACATCACTCACCCAATGATGCATGTTCACAACCCATTTGGTTCTCCATTCCCACTTAGCAGCTATGGCCCACAGGTGCAGAATGAATTGAAGTTGTTTATGGACGGTTTATCCAGAGAAAACACTCCCTACATGCACAATAATTTTCAACAAACATCTGAATCTACATCTGCTGCCTTGAGTGAGAGATTTGCATCTTTGTCTGCAGAAGAGAGTTTGTTAGAACAGCAGCAGGATTTTTTAAAGAGTGACCTGGCAAATCACCTACGGAACTTGGAGTTCGGAAGATTGTGTCAAGACCCAGTTCTACAGGCTTTTGCACAGCCTCCATATATGCAATATGGTGGTCAGAACTCTTGTATGTGGAACATTCCAGCGTACATGGCCCCTCACAGTCCTGATCAGTTGAATTACAGTCTCAAAGCTGCCATTTCTGGAATGCTTTCTCCCCATGATATTGGGAGTATTCCCATTGTATTCCCTGGCCCACATATCTCCGAGATTAGGCAGTTACACAGGCATGAACCTGATATAGATACAGCAATACCTGTGGTATGATCTCAATATGGTTTGCTTTTACTGTTCCAAATTCTGATCAGTAATGTCACAATCAATGTCTTTGCGCAGAGAGATGGCATGTATGCAGATTTGAAATCTCTTGGTCCACAAGAAGCTCTATATGATCAAGGCTCTAAACAGAAGCACCCTCTAACATCCACGGGTTACTCTCCTGTAGCCCCTGCATTTGTTCCCTTACCATTGCTGCACGATCCTTATCATGTACCAGCAGCTAATCCAGTTTTTTTGAGCGAGCAAAATGCTACGAGTAGTTTATCTGGCCACTCACGTGAAACAGCACTGCAGTTTGGCTCCCTAGGACCAATCGAAATTTCAGGCCTTCCATGCAGTAATTTAGATAATAAGCTGTATTGGAGTCTCACAGGATCTACTAACTCTAATCCATTTTCATCCAGTTTAAAGGCCTCCAGTAGTAGGAGGGCGTATCCCAATGGTAAGGTTACAGAGGAGTCATGAAGCTTTGATGAGCTGTGGCAACCTACTTCAGTCTCAGTACAAGCAAACAGGGCAAGTTCTCATGAAAACCTATTTTGGAAAGTGCCAGATCAATTAATTGATTTGCGTGTTGTGGATAGACTTATGTTGGAAGCATGAGGAAAATACCTGATCGAAAGTAAACATCCTTTGTGATGGATGTTAGAGTTTATCCGAAACTTTGTTGAGCACTGCAGCAAAAGGAATTTTGGGGAGGAGAAGGGATACGAAGGGGACTGAAGTACTCTCTTGTAGGATGTAAGAGTATCAGGTCAAGTTGTATAATGTTTCTCATATTCTTTGCACTATTACAATTTCACCTCTACCGTCTCAATCAAGGGTATGGGAAGTGGAGGTTGTACTCAAAAAGACCTTGTATTCAGTCCGTTTTCAGAAGAAAGGAAGCTGTAAAATGAGTCCATGTACTTTCAAGGGCAATTTATTGTATTGCACATTAAGTAACACATACCTGTGTCCACATGTAGGCATGAGTGGGATATGCTAGGGTAATGGTTCTATTCCACATTAAAGTAACATACAGCTTTGCTCAGATGTAGGTGGGAGTGGGATATGCACATGCAGCTGAAGCCTGCTTTCCACTGCCCTTCTCTCTCAATCTCCCTTTCCGCCCATCTCTCTCTCTCTCTCTCTCTCTCTCTCACGTGCGTGCACACACACACACACACACACACACACACACACACACACACACACACACACACACACACACACACACACAAACACACATGCGTGCACGTGTGCACACACATTTCTGAGATTCGCCTCTGAATTATGGTTACATATTGCATCTTAACATTCCTGCAAGATGAAGATTTTGTGGTCACATATGATTGATGATTTCTCAATCGGAACTTTGGAGTCTTGGTTCAATGTTTATCAGTAATTCGCTGTGTTAATGCAAATCGCATGAGCCGAAAGCGTGGTGAGGTTTGTACCTAGTGGACTTGGATGCAGCTTGAGTTGCGATCTTGGTTCAGAAACGTTGGGTTTATCTATAAGAGACTGTTAGGAAGTAGGAGAAGTGAAGGATCAAAACATAATAAAAAATAGTAGTTCATGCAGGACTGATCATTCCGAGAGTATTTAGGAACAAACAGAGAGGGAGGGAGAGTAGGAACAAAAGCAGCAGAAAGCAAGTAAGTTGTGATGAAGTTATAGCTAGGGGGATCTTGAATTTTCAGTTATGCTTTCAGTTCAGGAATGTATGTTTGATTTATGGGAGAGCTTTAGGAAGTAGCATAAATGAACGATCAGAGGATAATCAGATATTTATCATAATACAGGACTGACCATTCCTAGAGAGATTAGAAATGAGAGAGAAAGTTAGAAGTGAGAGGGTACAACCACAAATTTCAACCATTGCTCTGTACTTATGAAAGCCAGAACAACTAAGTTTTGAGAACATAGTGAGACCATATAAATTGAGACCATATAAATTGGAAGGATCCTTTTCTGTGTGGGAAGCTTATTGGCTCAAATGAATAAAAATGGGGCTTCTAAGAACAGAGGGGCTTTTTACACTATGGAAAAATCCATTATTCTCATTGAATAAGGACTTTTTGAATGAATGAGTATGATGACCAAAGCATTTAAGTCTTATTAGAATTCTGGAGTTGAGGTTTTATGCACAACGTAACTTAGAACTTCGTTTTTCTTATGTATAAGGCTTAACAGGAGCTCTATGTCGAAGCAAAAGTTCTCGATGTAAACTAATAACAAAAGGTTCTTTTGAATTTGGTAATGAACTGATCAATTCTTCAACCGAGCGTGCAATGTTAATGCCACAATTACGGGATGGTAAGCATACAAAATTTAGTTATGTCAATAATCTGTCTGTCTAGCATTATTTTGCATATTTTCCTCCCTTTATTGCATAGGTGATTTGGAAAACAATAAAGTTGACGCTGATTGTACTTCATTCAAGAACAACAAACATGGGTGTGGTTAACACATATATAGTTCAAGGTCTCACTGTTTGTTAGACGTGTCACTCTACTTTTTGCAAATATGTTGAAAAGATGTATGCATTTATGAAGGATTGAAATGAAGATGGTTTGTTTGATAGGAGTATTCAATTTTTGCTGCATGGGTATGTATACCTACAAAAATGAGCTTTTGAAGATAAGTTTGCAAAACAAATGTTTCAAATTAAAGGGGGAAGGACAGAAAACTCAGTTGAGCACCATTTGAAACATATGCCAGAGGAGAGAAGTGTAAGTAGCAAGTACCACCAGAGGTGGATGGAAGTAGAAGAGAAGGGAGATGAACACATCAATAAAGAGACATAGGGGAGAGAAAACTTCCAATGAGGAGAGGGAAAGGGAGATAAAGAGAGAAAGTAGATTATCTATGTACGGGGGGTCCTCAACTCCTTAAGTGCATTGTGCGGGAGATCCTCAACCCCTCAAGTGCATTGTGCGGGAGATCCTCAACCCCTCAAGTGCATTGAGGTAATGAATATATCATCATATAGATGTAAGATATCCAAGGTGAGGTTCATGACACTTATTAAGAAAAATCTCCCACTTAAGGATCAATGTGATTAATACAAGTCCAGCTCACATGGCTTTGAATTGTTATATGCTAGTATCAATCATTTAATAATCATTAAATCAGAGGCAAATGCAAGTGTTATTGCCACAATGGTACCCACAATGTTTGGTCTCAAGCATAACAACTCGCACATTAGATTCTCGATTGATGGAAAAAGTTGTGCTATCTTGGCTAACCTAGCCAGGTGTATGCTTTGGCTTCTTTGGTTATAGTGATACAGGATCAGCTATCAAGGGAGCTATCTCTTGAGACGATTCTTCAAGCACTGAATGAAGAGCATGACATTCTTTTTGAGGGGAGATAATTTATGTAGATAATTCAAGGGAAAAACTTGGAGTATTCCCCTCGACTTCATCAAAAGACGATCTGAAAACCTTCATGTCCTACTTGGAGTATTCCCCTCCTTGACTTCATCAAAATGCAATTTGTAAACCTTCATGTCTTGTCCTATATTTTTGGGATAGGTTGGTCAAGCAATTAAGCTCATTGCATCTTTGTCTGGGAGTGATTCTTCGCTAAGTACACGGGCCACAACTAGGTCATAGCCCTTGTCATCCTAGCAATATCACACGGTTTGCATTGTGACATAGTCATCTACTTTGGATAGGATATCTTTCCACTTCTGTGGAGCACACTCTTCATCATTGAACAAGTTAGGCGTGTTTGTTGAAACTTCTAGGAATCTTTGCTCTCTTTGTTCCTCCTCTCTATTCATCCGTAGGTTGGCATAGAAGACGTCTGTTAGTTTAGGTATATTGGAGACACTCGAAGTTGAATCCTCGTTTACTCTATTCTTATCCAACTCTTTGATATCTAAGTGTCCCTCTAGTCGCATTTTAGTTGCCTTCACATACTAACATATCTTTATAGGCCCCTAAGTACCTCAACAATGTTTGGAGACTAACAACCACTTCAATGTTTGTTTTGGAACTAATTGACTCCTCTTGATGTTGATCATTGTCCTCAAAGAAATTCCAAATTCTAGCCGGTTAAATGATGGCTTTTGATCATTTGCATTGTTCCATCGAGCTACTTGCATTTGATCATCTGCATTGTTCCATCAAGCTACTTGCATTTGAAGAATGTTGAAGTGCAATGCTAGGCTTTTGCTCAACAACTTGAGGTGGAGGATATGATGGATGTTGGTATTGCCAATATAGTCAATGAGTAAAATCTTCAAAGGTCCATTTTGCCCAAATTATATGTATTGATCATCAGGCTTCCCGATTGCTCCTTGGTAGGAAAACCTAAAGTACATCATTTTTGTGGCTAATCCTCAAGCTTCTATAAAATCAATGTGGATCCTAGGATATCTTCCATTTCAATGAAATTTTTGATGCAATCATTTAGGGACCTAAATTGTAGACAAAAAACAATTTTCCTCTACCCATTACTCAAGCCCTCTAAAAAATAATACTGTCAACTTTTCATCAAAAGGGAGCCAAATATACTCGTACCAAGTCAAGTCTCAAATTCCATAT